>JBBELK010000038.1:600000-1060347 GCA_037783545.1 Henricia sp. BOLD:AAB3569 | reverse complement strand
GGCAAATTTGGAGGTCAAAAAATTGTCCGACGAACTTCAAATTTTGCATGCTCCAAAGACTCTATATTGCGCACTTGTCCTAAAAAATTGACAGACTTTCGCCGGGAAATGGCAGAGAAATTTCAGAGTTTAGAAAAAAAAGGGGTTGGCGCTTCCTGGATGCTCCCGCAACCTGTGGCTGTCTGTACACACCTCTTTGGTGTACTCCTGACTCGTGCGCATGCTCAGTACTTCGGACTGTCGTTGACACGGCCCAGTTTGGGACGGGATTTTGGTCAAAGTGTGGTCCAAACGTCGGCAAATTTGGAGGTCGAAAAATTGTCCGACGAACTTCAAATTTTGCATGCTCCAAAGACTCTATATTGCGCACTTGTCCTAAAAAATTGACAGACTTTCGCCGGGAAATGGCAGAGAAATTTCAGAGTTTAGAAAAAAAAAGGGGTTGGCGCTTCCTGGATGCTCCCGCAACCTGTGGCTGTCTGTACACACCTCTTTGGTGTACTCCTGACTCGTGCGCATGCTCAGTACTTCGGACTGTCGTTGACACGGCCCAGTTTGGGACGGGATTTTGGTCAAAGTGTGGTCCAAACGTCGGCAAATTTGGAGGTCGAAAAATTGTCCGACGAACTTCAAATTTTGCATGCTCCAAAGACTCTATATTGCGCACTTGTCCTAAAAAATTGACAGACTTTCGCCGGGAAATGGCAGAGAAATTTCAGAGTTTAGAAAAAAAAAGGGGTTGGCGCTTCCTGGATGCTCCCGCAACCTGTGGCTGTCTGTACACACCTCTTTGGTGTACTCCTGACTCGTGCGCATGCTCAGTACTTCGGACTGTCGTTGACACGGCCCAGTTTGGGACGGGATTTTGATCAAAGTGTGGTCCAAACGTCGGCATATTTGGAGGTCGAAAAATTGTCCGACGAACTTCAAATTTTGCATGCTCCAAAGACTCTATATTGCGCACTTGTCCTAAAAAATTGACAGACTTTCGCCGGGAAATGGCAGAGAAATTTCAAAGTTTAGAAAAAAAAGGGGTTGGCGCTTCCTGGATGCTCCCGCAACCTGTGGCTGTCTGTACACACCTCTTTGGTGTACTCCTGACTCGTGCGCATGCTCAGTACTTCGGACTGTCGTTGACACGGCCCAGTTTGGGACGGGATTTTGATCAAAGTGTGGTCCAAACGTCGGCAAATTTGGAGGTCGAAAAATTGTCCGACGAACTTCAAATTTTGCATGCTCCAAAGACTCTATATTGCGCACTTGTCCTAAAAAATTGACAGACTTTCGCCGGGAAATGGCAGAGAAATTTCAGAGTTTAGAAAAAAAGGGGTTGGCGCTTCCTGGATGCTCCCGCAACCTGTGGCTGTCTGTACACACCTCTTTGGTGTACTCCTGACTCGTGCGCATGCTCAGTACTTCGGACTGTCGTTGACACGGCCCAGTTTGGGACGGGATTTTGGTCAAAGTGTGGTCCAAACGTCGGCAAATTTGGAGGTCGAAAAATTGTCCGACGAACTTCAAATTTTGCATGCTCCAAAGACTCTATATTGCGCACTTGTCCTAAAAAATTGACAGACTTTCGCCGGGAAATGGCAGAGAAATTTCAGAGTTTAGAAAAAAAAGGGGTTGGCGCTTCCTGGATGCTCCCGCAACCTGTGGCTGTCTGTACACACCTCTTTGGTGTACTCCTGACTCGTGCGCATGCTCAGTACTTCGGACTGTCGTTGACACGGCCCAGTTTGGGACGGGATTTTGATCAAAGTGTGGTCCAAACGTCGGCATATTTGGAGGTCGAAAAATTGTCCGACGAACTTCAAATTTTGCATGCTCCAAAGACTCTATAATTGCGCACTTGTCCTAAAAAATTGACAGACTTTCGCCTGGAAATGGCAGAGAAATTTCAAAGTTTAGAAAAAAAAGGGGTTGGCGCTTCCTGGATGCTCCCGCAACCTGTGGCTGTCTGTACACACCTCTTTGGTGTACTCCTGACTCGTGCGCATGCTCAGTACTTCGGACTGTCGTTGACACGGCCCAGTTTGGGACGGGATTTTGATCAAAGTGTGGTCCAAACGTCGGCAAATTTGGAGGTCGAAAAATTGTCCGACGAACTTCAAATTTTGCATGCTCCAAAGACTCTATATTGCGCACTTGTCCTAAAAAATTGACAGACTTTCGCCGGGAAATGGCAGAGAAATTTCAGAGTTTAGAAAAAAAGTGGTTGGCGCTTCCTGGATGCTCCCGCAACCTGTGGCTGTCTGTACACACCTCTTTGGTGTACTCCTGACTCGTGCGCATGCTCAGTACTTCGGACTGTCGTTGACACGGCCCAGTTTGGGACGGGATTTTGGTCAAAGTGGTGGTCCAAACGTCGGCAAATTTGGAGGTCGAAAAATTGTCCGACGAACTTCAAATTTTGCATGCTCCAAAGACTCTATATTGCGCACTTGTCCTAAAAAATTGCCAGACTTTCGCCGGGAAATGGCAGAGAAATTTCAGAGTTTAGAAAAAAAAGGGGTTGGCGCTTCCTGGATGCTCCCGCAACCTGTGGCTGTCTGTACACACCTCTTTGGTGTACTCCTGACTCGTGCGCATGCTCAGTACTTCGGACTGTCGTTGACACGGCCCAGTTTGGGACGGGATTTTGGTCAAAGTGTGGTCCAAACGTCGGCAAATTTGGAGGTCGAAAAATTGTACGACGAACTTCAAATTTTGCATGCTCCAAAGACTCTATATTGCGCACTTGTCCTAAAAAATTGACAGACTTTCGCCGGGAAATGGCAGAGAAATTTCAGAGTTTAGAAAAAAAAGGGGGTTGGCGCTTCCTGGATGCTCCCGCAACCTGTGGCTGTCTGTACACACCTCTTTGGTGTACTCCTGACTCGTGCGCATGCTCAGTACTTCGGACTGTCGTTGACACGGCCCAGTTTGGGACGGGATTTTGGTCAAAGTGTGGTCCAAACGTCGGCAAATTTGGAGGTCGAAAAATTGTCCGACGAACTTCAAATTTTGCATGCTCCAAAGACTCTATATTGCGCACTTGTCCTAAAAAATGGACAGACTTTCGCCGGGAAATGGCAGAGAAATTTCAGAGTTTAGAAAAAAAAGGGGTTGGCGCTTCCTGGATGCTCCCGCAACCTGTGGCTGTCTGTACACACCTCTTTGGTGTACTCCTGACTCGTGCGCATGCTCAGTACTTCGGACTGTCGTTGACACGGCCCAGTTTGGGACGGGATTTTGGTCAAAGTGTGGTCCAAACGTCGGCAAATTTGGAGGTCGAAAAATTGTCCGACGAACTTCAAATTTTGCATGCTCCAAAGACTCTATATTGCGCACTTGTCCTAACAAATTGACAGACTTTCGCCGGGAAATGGCAGAGAAATTTCAGAGTTTAGAAAAAAAAAGGGGGTTGGCGCTTCCTGGATGCTCCCGCAACCTGTGGCTGTCTGTACACACCTCTTTGGTGTACTCCTGACTCGTGCGCATGCTCAGTACTTCGGACTGTCGTTGACACGGCCCAGTTTGGGACGGGATTTTGGTCAAAGTGTGGTCCAAACGTCGGCAAATTTGGAGGTCGAAAAATTGTCCGACGAACTTCAAATTTTGCATGCTCCAAAGACTCTATATTGCGCACTTGTCCTAAAAAATTGACAGACTTTCGCCGGGAAATGGCAGAGAAATTTCAGAGTTTAGAAAAAAAAGGGGTTGGCGCTTCCTGGATGCTCCCGCAACCTGTGGCTGTCTGTACACACCTCTTTGGTGTACTCCTGACTCGTGCGCATGCTCAGTACTTCGGACTGTCGTTGACACGGCCCAGTTTGGGACGGGATTTTGGTCAAAGTGTGGTCCAAACGTCGGCAAATTTGGAGGTCAAAAAATTGTCCGACGAACTTCAAATTTTGCATGCTCCAAAGACTCTATATTGCGCACTTGTCCTAAAAAATTGACAGACTTTCGCCGGAAATGGCAGAGAAATTTCAGAGTTTAGAAAAAAAAGGGGTTGGCGCTTCCTGGATGCTCCCGAACCTGTGGCTGTCTGTACACACCTCTTTGGTGTACTCCTGACTCGTGCGCATGCTCAGTACTTCGGACTGTCGTTGACACGGCCCAGTTTGGGACGGGATTTTGGTCAAAGTGTGGTCCAAACGTCGGCAAATTTGGAGGTCGAAAAATTGTCCGACGAACTTCAAATTTTGCATGCTCCAAAGACTCTATATTGCGCACTTGTCCTAAAAAATTGACAGATTTTCGCCGGGAAATGGCAGAGAAATTTCAGAGTTTAGAAAAAAAAGGGGGTTGGCGCTTCCTGGATGCTCCCGCAACCTGTGGCTGTCTGTACACACCTCTTTGGTGTACTCCTGACTCGTGCGCATGCTCAGTACTTCGGACTGTCGTTGACACGGCCCAGTTTGGGACGGGATTTTGGTCAAAGTGTGGTCCAAACGTCGGCAAATTTGGAGGTCGAAAAATTGTCCGACGAACTTCAAATTTTGCATGCTCCAAAGACTCTATATTGCGCACTTGTCCTAAAAAATTGACAGACTTTCGCCGGGAAATGGCAGAGAAATTTCAGAGTTTAGAAAAAAAAAGGGGTTGGCGCTTCCTGGATGCTCCCGCAACCTGTGGCTGTCTGTACACACCTCTTTGGTGTACTCCTGACTCGTGCGCATGCTCAGTACTTCGGACTGTCGTTGACACGGCCCAGTTTGGGACGGGATTTTGGTCAAAGTGTGGTCCAAACGTCGGCAAATTTGGAGGTCGAAAAATTGTCCGACGAACTTCAAATTTTTCATGCTCCAAAGACTCTATATTGCGCACTTGTCCTAAAAAATTGACAGACTTTCGCCGGGAAATGGCAGAGAAATTTCAGAGTTTAGAAAAAAAAGGGGTTGGCGCTTCCTGGATGCTCCCGCAACCTGTGGCTGTCTGTACACACCTCTTTGGTGTACTCCTGACTCGTGCGCATGCTCAGTACTTCGGACTGTCGTTGACACGGCCCAGTTTGGGACGGGATTTTGATCAAAGTGTGGTCCAAACGTCGGCATATTTGGAGGTCGAAAAATTGTCCGACGAACTTCAAATTTTGCATGCTCCAAAGACTCTATATTGCGCACTTGTCCTAAAAAATTGACAGACTTTCGCCGGGAAATGGCAGAGAAATTTCAAAGTTTAGAAAAAAAAGGGGTTGGCGCTTCCTGGATGCTCCCGCAACCTGTGGCTGTCTGTACACACCTCTTTGGTGTACTCCTGACTCGTGCGCATGCTCAGTACTTCGGACTGTCGTTGACACGGCCCAGTTTGGGACGGGATTTTGATCAAAGTGTGGTCCAAACGTCGGCAAATTTGGAGGTCGAAAAATTGTCCGACGAACTTCAAATTTTGCATGCTCCAAAGACTCTATATTGCGCACTTGTCCTAAAAAATTGACAGACTTTCGCCGGGAAATGGCAGAGAAATTTCAGAGTTTAGAAAAAAAGGGGTTGGCGCTTCCTGGATGCTCCCGCAACCTGTGGCTGTCTGTACACACCTCTTTGGTGTACTCCTGACTCGTGCGCATGCTCAGTACTTCGGACTGTCGTTGACACGGCCCAGTTTGGGACGGGATTTTGGTCAAAGTGTGGTCCAAACGTCGGCAAATTTGGAGGTCGAAAAATTGTCCGACGAACTTCAAATTTTGCATGCTCCAAAGACTCTATATTGCGCACTTGTCCTAAAAAATTGACAGACTTTCGCCGGGAAATGGCAGAGAAATTTCAGAGTTTAGAAAAAAAGGGGTTGGCGCTTCCTGGATGCTCCCGCAACCTGTGGCTGTCTGTACACACCTCTTTGGTGTACTCCTGACTCGTGCGCATGCTCAGTACTTCGGACTGTCGTTCACACGGCCCAGTTTGGGACGGGATTTTGGTCAAAGTGTGGTCCAAACGTCGGCAAATTTGGAGGTCGAAAAATTGTCCGACGAACTTCAAATTTTGCATGCTCCAAAGACTCTATATTGCGCACTTGTCCTAAAAAATTGACAGACTTTCGCCGGGAAATGGCAGAGAAATTTCAGAGTTTAGAAAAAAAAGGGGTTGGCGCTTCCTGGATGCTCCCGCAACCTGTGGCTGTCTGTACACACCTCTTTGGTGTACTCCTGACTCGTGCGCATGCTCAGTACTTCGGACTGTCGTTGACACGGCCCAGTTTGGGACGGGATTTTGGTCAAAGTGTGGTCCAAACGTCGGCAAATTTGGAGGTCGAAAAATTGTCCGACGAACTTCAAATTTTGCATGCTCCAAAGACTCTATATTGCGCACTTGTCCTAAAAAATTGACAGACTTTCGCCGGGAAATGGCAGAGAAATTTCAGAGTTTAGAAAAAAAAAGGGGTTGGCGCTTCCTGGATGCTCCCGCAACCTGTGGCTGTCTGTACACACCTCTTTGGTGTACTCCTGACTCGTGCGCATGCTCAGTACTTCGGACTGTCGTTGACACGGCCCAGTTTGGGACGGGATTTTGGTCAAAGTGTGGTCCAAACGTCGGCAAATTTGGAGGTCGAAAAATTGTCCGACGAACTTCAAATTTTGCATGCTCCAAAGACTCTATATTGCGCACTTGTCCTAAAAAATTGACAGACTTTCGCCGGGAAATGGCAGAGAAATTTCAGAGTTTAGAAAAAAAAGGGGTTGGCGCTTCCTGGATGCTCCCGCAACCTGTGGCTGTCTGTACACACCTCTTTGGTGTACTCCTGACTCGTGCGCATGCTCAGTACTTCGGACTGTCGTTGACACGGCCCAGTTTGGGACGGGATTTTGGTCAAAGTGTGGTCCAAACGTCGGCAAATTTGGAGGTCGAAAAATTGTCCGACGAACTTCAAATTTTGCATGCTCCAAAGACTCTATATTGCGCACTTGTCCTAAAAAATTGCCAGACTTTCGCCGGGAAATGGCAGAGAAATTTCAGAGTTTAGAAAAAAAAGGGGTTGGCGCTTCCTGGATGCTCCCGCAACCTGTGGCTGTCTGTACACACCTCTTTGGTGTACTCCTGACTCGTGCGCATGCTCAGTACTTCGGACTGTCGTTGACACGGCCCAGTTTGGGACGGGATTTTGGTCAAAGTGTGGTCCAAACGTCGGCAAATTTGGAGGTCAAAAAATTGTCCGACGAACTTCAAATTTTGCATGCTCCAAAGACTCTATATTGCGCACTTGTCCTAAAAAATTGACAGACTTTCGCCGGGAAATGGCAGAGAAATTTCAGAGTTTAGAAAAAAAAGGGGTTGGCGCTTCCTGGATGCTCCCGCAACCTGTGGCTGTCTGTACACACCTCTTTGGTGTACTCCTGACTCGTGCGCATGCTCAGTACTTCGGACTGTCGTTGACACGGCCCAGTTTGGGACGGGATTTTGGTCAAAGTGTGGTCCAAACGTCGGCAAATTTGGAGGTCGAAAAATTGTCCGACGAACTTCAAATTTTGCATGCTCCAAAGACTCTATATTGCGCACTTGTCCTAAAAAATTGACAGACTTTCGCCGGGAAATGGCAGAGAAATTTCAGAGTTTAGAAAAAAAAAGGGGTTGGCGCTTCCTGGATGCTCCCGCAACCTGTGGCTGTCTGTACACACCTCTTTGGTGTACTCCTGACTCGTGCGCATGCTCAGTACTTCGGACTGTCGTTGACACGGCCCAGTTTGGGACGGGATTTTGGTCAAAGTGTGGTCCAAACGTCGGCAAATTTGGAGGTCGAAAAATTGTCCGACGAACTTCAAATTTTGCATGCTCCAAAGACTCTATATTGCGCACTTGTCCTAAAAAATTGACAGACTTTCGCCGGGAAATGGCAGAGAAATTTCAGAGTTTAGAAAAAAAAGGGGTTGGCGCTTCCTGGATGCTCCCGCAACCTGTGGCTGTCTGTACACACCTCTTTGGTGTACTCCTGACTCGTGCGCATGCTCAGTACTTCGGACTGTCGTTGACACGGCCCAGTTTGGGACGGGATTTTGATCAAAGTGTGGTCCAAACGTCGGCATATTTGGAGGTCGAAAAATTGTCCGACGAACTTCAAATTTTGCATGCTCCAAAGACTCTATATTGCGCACTTGTCCTAAAAAATTGACAGACTTTCGCCGGGAAATGGCAGAGAAATTTCAAAGTTTAGAAAAAAAAGGGGTTGGCGCTTCCTGGATGCTCCCGCAACCTGTGGCTGTCTGTACACACCTCTTTGGTGTACTCCTGACTCGTGCGCATGCTCAGTACTTCGGACTGTCGTTGACACGGCCCAGTTTGGGACGGGATTTTGATCAAAGTGTGGTCCAAACGTCGGCAAATTTGGAGGTCGAAAAATTGTCCGACGAACTTCAAATTTTGCATGCTCCAAAGACTCTATATTGCGCACTTGTCCTAAAAAATTGACAGACTTTCGCCGGGAAACGGCAGAGAAATTTCAGAGTTTAGAAAAAAAGGGGTTGGCGCTTCCTGGATGCTCCCGCAACCTGTGGCTGTCTGTACACACCTCTTTGGTGTACTCCTGACTCGTGCGCATGCTCAGTACTTCGGACTGTCGTTGACACGGCCCAGTTTGGGACGGGATTTTGGTCAAAGTGTGGTCCAAACGTCGGCAAATTTGGAGGTCGAAAAATTGTCCGACGAACTTCAAATTTTGCATGCTCCAAAGACTCTATATTGCGCACTTGTCCTAAAAAAATGACAGACTTTCGCCGGGAAATGGCAGAGAAATTTCAGAGTTTAGAAAAAAAGGGGTTGGCGCTTCCTGGATGCTCCCGCAACCTGTGGCTGTCTGTACACACCTCTTTGGTGTACTCCTGACTCGTGCGCATGCTCAGTACTTCGGACTGTCGTTGACACGGCCCAGTTTGGGACGGGATTTTGGTCAAAGTGTGGTCCAAACGTCGGCAAATTTGGAGGTCGAAAAATTGTCCGACGAACTTCAAATTTTGCATGCTCCAAAGACTCTATATTGCGCACTTGTCCTAAAAAATTGCCAGACTTTCGCCGGGAAATGGCAGAGAAATTTCAGAGTTTAGAAAAAAAAGGGGTTGGCGCTTCCTGGATGCTCCCGCAACCTGTGGCTGTCTGTACACACCTCTTTGGTGTACTCCTGACTCGTGCGCATGCTCAGTACTTCGGACTGTCGTTGACACGGCCCAGTTTGGGACGGGATTTTGGTCAAAGTGTGGTCCAAACGTCGGCAAATTTGGAGGTCGAAAAATTGTACGACGAACTTCAAATTTTGCATGCTCCAAAGACTCTATATTGCGCACTTGTCCTAAAAAATTGACAGACTTTCGCCGGGAAATGGCAGAGAAATTTCAGAGTTTAGAAAAAAAAAGGGGTTGGCGCTTCCTGGATGCTCCCGCAACCTGTGGCTGTCTGTACACACCTCTTTGGTGTACTCCTGACTCGTGCGCATGCTCAGTACTTCGGACTGTCGTTGACACGGCCCAGTTTGGGACGGGATTTTGGTCAAAGTGTGGTCCAAACGTCGGCAAATTTGGAGGTCGAAAAATTGTCCGACGAACTTCAAATTTTGCATGCTCCAAAGACTCTATATTGCGCACTTGTCCTAAAAAATGGACAGACTTTCGCCGGGAAATGGCAGAGAAATTTCAGAGTTTAGAAAAAAAAGGGGTTGGCGCTTCCTGGATGCTCCCGCAACCTGTGGCTGTCTGTACACACCTCTTTGGTGTACTCCTGACTCGTGCGCATGCTCAGTACTTCGGACTGTCGTTGACACGGCCCAGTTTGGGACGGGATTTTGGTCAAAGTGTGGTCCAAACGTCGGCAAATTTGGAGGTCGAAAAATTGTCCGACGAACTTCAAATTTTGCATGCTCCAAAGACTCTATATTGCGCACTTGTCCTAAAAAATTGACAGACTTTCGCCGGGAAATGGCAGAGAAATTTCAGAGTTTAGAAAAAAAAAGGGGTTGGCGCTTCCTGGATGCTCCCGCAACCTGTGGCTGTCTGTACACACCTCTTTGGTGTACTCCTGACTCGTGCGCATGCTCAGTACTTCGGACTGTCGTTGACACGGCCCAGTTTGGGACGGGATTTTGGTCAAAGTGTGGTCCAAACGTCGGCAAATTTGGAGGTCGAAAAATTGTCCGACGAACTTCAAATTTTGCATGCTCCAAAGACTCTATATTGCGCACTTGTCCTAAAAAATTGACAGACTTTCGCCGGGAAATGGCAGAGAAATTTCAGAGTTTAGAAAAAAAAGGGGTTGGCGCTTCCTGGATGCTCCCGCAACCTGTGGCTGTCTGTACACACCTCTTTGGTGTACTCCTGACTCGTGCGCATGCTCAGTACTTCGGACTGTCGTTGACACGGCCCAGTTTGGGACGGGATTTTGGTCAAAGTGTGGTCCAAACGTCGGCAAATTTGGAGGTCAAAAAATTGTCCGACGAACTTCAAATTTTGCATGCTCCAAAGACTCTATATTGCGCACTTGTCCTAAAAAATTGACAGACTTTCGCCGGGAAATGGCAGAGAAATTTCAGAGTTTAGAAAAAAAAGGGGTTGGCGCTTCCTGGATGCTCCCGAACCTGTGGCTGTCTGTACACACCTCTTTGGTGTACTCCTGACTCGTGCGCATGCTCAGTACTTCGGACTGTCGTTGACACGGCCCAGTTTGGGACGGGATTTTGGTCAAAGTGTGGTCCAAACGTCGGCAAATTTGGAGGTCGAAAAATTGTCCGACGAACTTCAAATTTTGCATGCTCCAAAGACTCTATATTGCGCACTTGTCCTAAAAAATTGACAGATTTTCGCCGGGGAAATGGCAGAGAAATTTCAGAGTTTAGAAAAAAAAAGGGGTTGGCGCTTCCTGGATGCTCCCGCAACCTGTGGCTGTCTGTACACACCTCTTTGGTGTACTCCTGACTCGTGCGCATGCTCAGTACTTCGGACTGTCGTTGACACGGCCCAGTTTGGGACGGGATTTTGGTCAAAGTGTGGTCCAAACGTCGGCAAATTTGGAGGTCGAAAAATTGTCCGACGAACTTCAAATTTTGCATGCTCCAAAGACTCTATATTGCGCACTTGTCCTAAAAAATTGACAGACTTTCGCCGGGAAATGGCAGAGAAATTTCAGAGTTTAGAAAAAAAAAGGGGTTGGCGCTTCCTGGATGCTCCCGCAACCTGTGGCTGTCTGTACACACCTCTTTGGTGTACTCCTGACTCGTGCGCATGCTCAGTACTTCGGACTGTCGTTGACACGGCCCAGTTTGGGACGGGATTTTGGTCAAAGTGTGGTCCAAACGTCGGCAAATTTGGAGGTCGAAAAATTGTCCGACGAACTTCAAATTTTGCATGCTCCAAAGACTCTATATTGCGCACTTGTCCTAAAAAATGGACAGACTTTCGCCGGGAAATGGCAGAGAAATTTCAGAGTTTAGAAAAAAAAGGGGTTGGCGCTTCCTGGATGCTCCCGCAACCTGTGGCTGTCTGTACACACCTCTTTGGTGTACTCCTGACTCGTGCGCATGCTCAGTACTTCGGACTGTCGTTGACACGGCCCAGTTTGGGACGGGATTTTTGTCAAAGTGTGGTCCAAACGTCGGCAAATTTGGAGGTCGAAAAATTGTCCGACGAACTTCAAATTTTGCATGCTCCAAAGACTCTATATTGCGCACTTGTCCTAAAAAATTGACAGACTTTCGCCGGGAAATGGCAGAGAAATTTCAGAGTTTAGAAAAAAAAAGGGGTTGGCGCTTCCTGGATGCTCCCGCAACCTGTGGCTGTCTGTACACACCTCTTTGGTGTACTCCTGACTCGTGCGCATGCTCAGTACTTCGGACTGTCGTTGACACGGCCCAGTTTGGGACGGGATTTTGGTCAAAGTGTGGTCCAAACGTCGGCAAATTTGGAGGTCGAAAAATTGTCCGACGAACTTCAAATTTTGCATGCTCCAAAGACTCTATATTGCGCACTTGTCCTAAAAAATTGACAGACTTTCGCCGGGAAATGGCAGAGAAATTTCAGAGTTTAGAAAAAAAAGGGGTTGGCGCTTCCTGGATGCTCCCGCAACCTGTGGCTGTCTGTACACACCTCTTTGGTGTACTCCTGACTCGTGCGCATGCTCAGTACTTCGGACTGTCGTTGACACGGCCCAGTTTGGGACGGGATTTTGGTCAAAGTGTGGTCCAAACGTCGGCAAATTTGGAGGTCGAAAAATTGTCCGACGAACTTCAAATTTTGCATGCTCCAAAGACTCTATATTGCGCACTTGTCCTAAAAAATTGACAGACTTTCGCCGGGAAATGGCAGAGAAATTTCAGAGTTTAGAAAAAAAGGGGTTGGCGCTTCCTGGATGCTCCCGCAACCTGTGGCTGTCTGTACACACATCTTTGGTGTACTCCTGACTCGTGCGCATGCTCAGTACTTCGGACTCTAGTTGACACGGCCCAGTTTGAGACGGGATTTTGGTCAAAGTGTGGTCCAAACGTCGGCAAATTTGGAGGTCGAAAAATTGTCCGACGAACTTCAAATTTTGCATGCTCCAAAGACTCTATATTGCGCACTTGTCCTAAAAAATTGACAGACTTTCGCCGGGAAATGGCAGAGAAATTTCAGAGTTTAGAAAAAAAAGGGGTTGGCGCTTCCTGGATGCTCCCGCAACCTGTGGCTGTCTGTACACACCTCTTTGGTGTACTCCTGACTCGTGCGCATGCTCAGTACTTCGGACTGTCGTTGACACGGCCCAGTTTGGGACGGGATTTTGGTCAAAGTGTGGTCCAAACGTCGGCAAATTTGGAGGTCGAAAAATTGTCCGACGAACTTCAAATTTTGCATGCTCCAAAGACTCTATATTGCGCACTTGTCCTAAAAAATTGACAGACTTTCGCCGGGAAATGGCAGAGAAATTTCAGAGTTTAGAAAAAAAGGGGTTGGCGCTTCCTGGATGCTCCCGCAACCTGTGGCTGTCTGTACACACATCTTTGGTGTACTCCTGACTCGTGCGCATGCTCAGTACTTCGGACTGTCGTTGACACGGCCCAGTTTGGGACGGGATTTTGGTCAAAGTGTGGTCCAAACGTCGGCAAATTTGGAGGTCGAAAAATTGTCCGACGAACTTCAAATTTTGCATGCTCCAAAGACTCTATATTGCGCACTTGTCCTAAAAAATTGACAGACTTTCGCCGGGAAATGGCAGAGAAATTTCAGAGTTTAGAAAAAAAAGGGGTTGGCGCTTCCTGGATGCTCCCGCAACCTGTGGCTGTCTGTACACACCTCTTTGGTGTACTCCTGACTCGTGCGCATGCTCAGTACTTCGGACTGTCGTTGACACGGCCCAGTTTGGGACGGGATTTTGGTCAAAGTGTGGTCCAAACGTCGGCAAATTTGGAGGTCAAAAAATTGTCCGACGAACTTCAAATTTTGCATGCTCCAAAGACTCTATATTGCGCACTTGTCCTAAAAAATTGACAGACTTTCGCCGGGAAATGGCAGAGAAATTTCAGAGTTTAGAAAAAAAAAGGGGTTGGCGCTTCCTGGATGCTCCCGCAACCTGTGGCTGTCTGTACACACCTCTTTGGTGTACTCCTGACTCGTGCGCATGCTCAGTACTTCGGACTGTCGTTGACACGGCCCAGTTTGGGACGGGATTTTGGTCAAAGTGTGGTCCAAACGTCGGCAAATTTGGAGGTCGAAAAATTGTCCGACGAACTTCAAATTTTGCATGCTCCAAAGACTCTATATTGCGCACTTGTCCTAAAAAATTGACAGACTTTCGCCGGGAAATGGCAGAGAAATTTCAGAGTTTAGAAAAAAAAGGGGTTGGCGCTTCCTGGATGCTCCCGCAACCTGTGGCTGTCTGTACACACCTCTTTGGTGTACTCCTGACTCGTGCGCATGCTCAGTACTTCGGACTGTCGTTGACACGGCCCAGTTTGGGACGGGATCTTGTTCAAAGTGTGGTCCAAACGTCGGCAAATTTGGAGGTCGAAAAATTGTCCGACGAACTTCAAATTTTGCATGCTCCAAAGACTCTATATTGCGCACTTGTCCTAACAAATTGACAGACTTTCGCCGGGAAATGGCAGAGAAATTTCAGAGTTTAGAAAAAAAGGGGTTGGCGCTTCCTGGATGTTCCCGCAACCTGTGGCTGTCTGTACACACCTCTTTGGTGTACTCCTGACTCGTGCGCATGCTCAGTACTTCGGACTGTCGTTGACACGGCCCAGTTTGGGACGGGATTTTGGTCAAAGTGTGGTCCAAACGTCGGCAAATTTGGAGGTCGAAAAATTGTCCGACGAACTTCAAATTTTGCATGCTCCAAAGACTCTATATTGCGCACTTGTCCTAAAAAATTGACAGACTTTCGCCGGAAAATGGCAGAGAAATTTCAGAGTTTAGAAAAAAAAGGGGTTGGCGCTTCCTGGATGCTCCCGCAACCTGTGGCTGTCTGTACACACCTCTTTGGTGTACTCCTGACTCGTGCGCATGCTCAGTACTTCGGACTGTCGTTGACACGGCCCAGTTTGGGACGGGATCTTGGTCAAAGTGTGGTCCAAACGTCGGCAAATTTGGAGGTCGAAAAATTGTCCGACGAACTTCAAATTTTGCATGCTCCAAAGACTCTATATTGCGCACTTGTCCTAACAAATTGACAGACTTTCGCCGGGAAATGGCAGAGAAATTTCAGAGTTTAGAAAAAAAAGGGGGTTGGCGCTTCCTGGATGCTCCCGCAACCTGTGGCTGTCTGTACACACCTCTTTGGTGTACTCCTGACTCGTGCGCATGCTCAGTACTTCGGACTGTCGTTGACACGGCCCAGTTTGGGACGGGATTTTGGTCAAAGTGTGGTCCAAACGTCGGCAAATTTGGAGGTCGAAAAATTGTCCGACGAACTTCAAATTTTGCATGCTCCAAAGACTCTATATTGCGCACTTGTCCTAAAAAATTGACAGACTTTCGCCGGGAAATGGCAGAGAAATTTCAGAGTTTAGAAAAAAAGGGGTTGGCGCTTCCTGGATGCTCCCGCAACCTGTGGCTGTCTGTACACACCTCTTTGGTGTACTCCTGACTCGTGCGCATGCTCAGTACTTCGGACTGTCGTTGACACGGCCCAGTTTGGGACGGGATTTTGGTCAAAGTGTGGTCCAAACGTCGGCAAATTTGGAGGTCGAAAAATTGTCCGACGAACTTCAAATTTTGCATGCTCCAAAGACTCTATATTGCGCACTTGTCCTAACAAATTGACAGACTTTCGCCGGGAAATGGCAGAGAAATTTCAGAGTTTAGAAAAAAAAGGGGTTGGCGCTTCCTGGATGCTCCCGCAACCTGTGGCTGTCTGTACACACCTCTTTGGTGTACTCCTGACTCGTGCGCATGCTCAGTCCTTCGGACTGTCGTTGACACGGCCCAGTTTGGGACGGGATTTTGGTCAAAGTGTGGTCCAAACGTCGGCAAATTTGGAGGTCGAAAAATGTTCCGACGAACTTCAAATTTTGCATGCTCCAAACACTCTATATTGCGCACTTGTCCTAAAAAATTGACAGACTTTCGCCGGGAAATGGCCGAGAAATTTCAGAGTTTATGGAAAACTGGGTTGGGGCTTCCTGACTACTCCGCTAACCGTGGCTGTCTGTACTATCTTCTTTGGTGTACTCCTGACTCGTGCGCATGCTCAGGCCGTTGAACGGTCGTTGACACACCCCAGTTTGGGACAGGAATTTTGTCAAAGTGTGGTCCAAACGTCGGCAATTTTGGAAGTCAAGAAATTTTCCGACGAACTTCAAATTTTGCATGCTCCAAACAGTCTATATTCCGCACTTGTCCTACAAAATTTACAGACTTTTGCTGGGAAATGGCCGAGAAATTTCAGAGTTTAGGGAAAACTGGGTTGGGGCTTCCTGACTGCTCCGCTAACCGTGGCTGTCTGTACTATCTTCTTTGGTGTACTCCTGACTCGTGGGCATGCTCAGGCCGGGGGCGGTCGGGTTGGCGTACGGGTTCTTTCCTCGCCTTTCACCTCTGGGGTCCCGGGTTCGAATCCGGGGCGTGTATGTGGATTGGGTTTCCCCTGGGGCATTTCTCTGGGGGTTTTCCTCCCACTTCTAAAACTGCAACTCCTTCTTCGTCATCTCAAGTTGATAATATAGTATAGTTAAAGCTAAAACCGTATAGTTAATGGCATAAAGGGCCTTAGTTGCCGAAGATGCCATAAAATATACAACAACAACAACAACATGCTCAGGCCGTTGAACGGTCGTTGACACCCCCCAGTTTGGGACAGGAATTTGGTCAAAGTGTGGTCCAAACGTCGGCAAATTTGGAAGTCTAGAAATTTTCCGACGAACTTCAAATTTTGCATGCTCCAAACAGCATATGATTCTTGATAATTTTGGGGTTTTGGTCGCCAGTGGTTGTCGATGGTCGCAGCTTTTTAGGTTGTCGGTAGTCCGTCGCCGACCAGTCGTATTTCTAGTTTGACTGTAGCTTTACGGGAACGCACATTTGTGAGAAAAGTTAAATTGAGCAAAACATTTGTAACATTTTATGTCTGACCTTTTATTTCCGTCTGTGAGATAAACTGGTAACCCTACACGTACCAACTACACTGCGCCAAAATATTCGCGCCACTTGCGGACTACCAACGACGCACTGTGTCAGGTTGTGTGATTTTTATATATACACTCGACTAAAAAAGTTCTGTCACCAGTAAGACATTTATAGATATTTATTATTAAATTGGATTTAATGTAGAAAAATAATATATCAAATTTTAGCTGAACATATCCCTCAAAGGAATAGAGCTCAAGAGAGATCATGATGGCAAGCTTCACTGAACAGGAATGCAACAAAGGAGTGTGGGGTCAGAATGAAAAACACCAAAGAACAATGCAACTTGTGATTTGGGCAATTTGTGTGTAGACAATTAGGAAATTTTTAAGTGAGTTTGGATTTATCAATGTCTTGTCAAAAACATCCAAATCAAAATGGTTAAATTGTCCAATCTGAATCGTGCCATTGCATTAGATATATGGTGGAAGCAAAATACTGAACCGTAACTCCCCTTGCTTGAGTGCAATAAAGTTGACATCGTTGTTAATTGGTGTTTTTCATTCTGACCACACACTCCTTTGTTGCATTCCTGTTCCATGAAGCTTGCCATCATGGACTCCGTTGAGCTCTATTCCTTTGAGTGATATGTTCAGCTAAAATTTGATTATGTTATTTTCCTACATTAAATCCAATTTCATAATAAATATCTACAAATGTCTTACTGGTGACAGAACTTTTTTGGTCGAGTGTAGTTATCAGTTTATCTTAGAGACGGAAATAAATAAAAGGTCGGATTTATAATAATCTTTTTGTTCAATAGACCTTAAACGTAATGACGTCACGCAATGTCTACCGCGGTGCATTATGGGTGAAATATCTGCATCTCTAGTTTGCGTGCGTTGTATGCATCGCGCCTAGCGTATTATGCACGTAACTTTGTGAATTTTACTAACCGCTTCGCTGGCAAAAAAAACGTAAAAAACAAAGATCGTACATTTATAAAATGGTTCGTGTCAACTTAGTTGTGCCTGCGTGAGTTTTAAGCACACGACGGACGCCGGAACTATGGTTTTAACTTTTAAGGCCTCAAAAGGCGGCGAAAATGGCCCTGCAATAATTGTGCAAACTAGCGATACAGTCCCTACATTTCACCCATAATGCACCGCGGTAAACATTGCGTGACGTCATTATATCATAGGTCTATAAAAGGCAGAGGCTCGTCAGCAATGCGCGCGCGGGGCGGTCGGGTTGGCGTACGGGTTCTTTCCTCGCCTTTCACCTCTGGCGTCCCGGGTTCGAATCCGGGGCGTGTATGTGGATTGGGTTTGCAGTCCCTACTTGACCGCGTGGGTTTTTCCCTGGGGCATTTCTCTGGGGGTTTTCCTCCCACTTCTAAAACTGCAACTCCTTCTTCGTCATCTCAAGTTGATAATATAGTATAGTTAAAGCTAAAACCGTATAGTTGATGGCATGAAGGGCCTTAGTTGCCGAAGATGCCATAAAATATACAACAACAACAACAACAATGCGCGCGCGGGGTGGTCGGGTTGGCGTACGGGTTCTTTCCTCGCCTTTCACCTCTGGCGTCCCGGGTTCGAATCCGGGGCGTGTATGTGGATTGGGTTTGCAGTCCCTACTTGACCGCGTGGGTTTTCCCCTGGGGCATTTCTCTGGGGGTTTTCCTCCCACTTCTAAAACTGCAACTCCTTCTTCGTCATCTCAAGTTGATAATATAGTATAGTTAAAGCTAAAACCGTATAGTTGATGGCATAAAGGGCCTTAGTTGCCGAAGATGCCATAAAATATACAACAACAACAACAATGCGCGCGCGCCAATTTCCTGCCACAAAATACGCAGCTTCATGCTTTTGCTATGGAGCTGCGTATTTCGTGGCACGAATTTAGCGCGCGCGCATTGCTGACGAGCCGGTGCCTTTAACTTTTCGCACAAGTACTTATAGTCCTACATGGGATTTTAAGAATTTTTAAAGTGGACCCCGAATCGGTTGGTGAAACTGCTTATTTTGACACGGGGCCAAAATGGAACGGAAAAAACGGTCGCCCCGCGTGCTAAAGCTCCTATACGTGGTCTCTGGAAGTGGATGAATCTCGCAGCGTATACCGCAAGTTCTCGAGGTCAACTTACACGGTCTATTGGACGTCATTTCGTCGTAGAGTTCATGATAGCCGTCCGTTTTGTAGAGACTGATTAGACTGGTTCCTAGTCCACACATTCCATATACGAACAAGATGCATATGAGGACCGTTACTGGAAGCAATTTCAGCCAGAAACCTGCCTTAGTGACGTCATCGTGGGTTTCATCGTCCCGGTATCATGATCAGAGGTTGAGAATAAAGTGTAATATTAAAATTTATATTTCACTGTCTATATACCTTTTGCACGGTTGGCCATGACAGGGGGAAGTCACATCGTCACTTTGTCATGGCCGCCGCCGCGGCGTACAAATGCGTTTGTGGAGTCAGTAGACATAGTAGCCAAACAACCTTAACCGTCCATTGCAATGAGACTTTTTTCGCTTTATCCACGACCCGTGGCACCGGGAACGGCCATATTTTCAAGTTATGCGGCATTTGCCACGAAACCCGATATGTCGAGCGATCGGTGGACGGGTTGGCGTAGTGGTTATTTCTTCGCCTTTCACCTCGACAGCTAGGTGCCCCGGGCTCGGATCCGGGGCATGTATATGTGGATTTGGGTTTGCAGTCCCTACTTGACCGCGTGGGTTTCCCCCGGGGAATTTCTCTGGGGGTTTTCCTCCCACTTCTAAAACTGCAACTCCTTTTTCGTCATCTCAAGTTGATAATTGCCGAAGATGCCATAAAATAACAAAAACAAAGCCCACGATGTGATGACGTAAAACAGGTTTCTGACAAAAGTGGCTTAAGGAATTTCAAATTGCAATCGAAAACGAGGGTCTCAGTGCTTTCCTTTGTGATAAAATTTACAAATGACTAGACGCGTGACGTACATGGCTCAGCATCTCAAACGAAGCTCAATATTGTGTTGTCCGTATGTGGAATATGTGGACTGGAAACCAGTCTAGGAATGAGGGTATTCTTCCCGGTTGCGATCGCGCTGTGCACTCGTGTTGTCACTTGTCACAAGCTTACTACGCTGGTTCTACCGTGCACGTGACGTCTGTCGTGTCTTCATTTTGTAGCCATTTCTTTACAATAATAAGATTACAACTGTGACAAATATTTAAAAAAACACACACAATTGCGTGAAGGATTACTTGTGTAGAAAGACAATACTACTGTTCATTTTGATGCCCCATGAATAAAAAGTGGAATTTTTCATCTTTAAAATTTTATTTACATAAACTCACAGAAAGAGGGCGCTGTTTGGGGCATGTCACTTTAGGAACACACAGCAGAAAAGCAAAGAAAACACATAAGACTTCAAACTGGAATTGTGGAAAAATGCTGCAGTTTCCAGCCTTTTTTTCATGGTTTGCAACAAGCAACATGTAAAACAAACCTAGACTGTCATGGGTTACAAAATTTTCAGCAAGTTGGAGAAAATTGTGGAAAATTTTGCGCACAGTTGAATGAGACTTTTCTGTGTTTTCCTAATGTGACATCACCACTTTGCTCATGCATATATACATTCATTAGCATAAAAATCAAAAACCTTGATTTTAACCCCCCAAAACAACTTCCAAGTAGGGTTTTTATGATTGTAAATCAAGGGACTAGTTCCATAGTACAGATTTCATTGATAAAAACACCATTTCAGGGCCCAATCCTGGTACAGTGGGACAGCCTTTCAAGCCTCTCAACAAGGGTTGGAATGTTTAGTAACTAACAGGGAAGGTATCTTATTTGTACGAATGACTCCGAAAATGATCATTGGTCAGAATTACCCGATATGCTTTCTTTTGATCGCATCTTCTCAAGACATTTAATCTGAGTTTTTATTGGACTACAGACCTGGGGCCAATTTCATAAAGCAGTTTAGCAGAAAAATTTGCTTAATCCAAAATTTGTTTGCTTTATAAAATCGGTTACCAGTCAACATCTTATGTGATGTGTATTACAATTCACTGGTGCTCTGCTATTCTTGCTAAAAACACAAGTTGACTTACAATTTTGCCTATTTACCCATTTTTATAAAGCAAACACATTTTTTTGGGAAAGGCATTTTCCAGGGTTGGTCTCAAATACAGCAAATACACTGTCCTTAGGTCAGACGCTGGGATATTGCAGCGCTTCAACTGACGTACAAATGTAATCCGTGAGAAGGATTTGCACATATTGTCAATTTGAGAATCGGCGACGGAAGAAACACCGTGATCATCTACAACATGGTCTACAAGCACAATCGCAGCCGGCCAGGCGTCGGTTCCAGTCCCGCATGTCATTTGTCGCTTGGCCTTTCGAAAGCCGAAGAGTGTACCGTGCTAGCACGAGTAGACCACGCGAACGCAGCCTACATATATTTTGATATTTCCCACAATGCACTACGCCGCCGTGCAGTAGCCATGTTACTTGTTTTCCAACATTTTGTGCCCGTCTTGAATGATTGTGTGAATGTAAAAGCATGAAACCCTGCGTGTGTTTAGCCAATTTCCCTTTTTGTTTTATTTCCTTCTGCGCGTAGACGAGTTTTGAACTTGATTCCTTGGTGAGCACCCCTTCACGGAGGGGTTTAGGCTGCCGAGATTGGGCGGATCGCAAGCAAGCACGTCAAGGTGCCTCCAACGTCCCGGAAAACTCCCTCATCGCCCGGCAGTGAACGGGGGTCGGTCGCGGACAAGTCAGAGAAGAAATTTTTGAGGAGGTCTAACAAAAGTCCAACCAACAACATGAATCACTGTGACGAACAAGAACGACCTCAGAGTGAGCCAGAGGAGATGGAAACACAGGAGGGTGAGATTTTTGTAAAATATTAAAAAAAAAATTACCCGGCTAGTTTTAGAAGGCTAAAACTAGTGAATTCGTGACGTTTATCCTCGCGTTACCGGTTTCGACGATGTAAGGCGTTGTCTTCAAATTGATCATAATAAAGGAAAGTAAAACACCAAACAATGTCTCCAACGCCTTCTTCAGTCCATAGCCTTACGGTTTAAATTTGGTGAATGTTGCTAACTGCCGTTTTTGTGGCGAAAACCTTTGGTTTTTGTTGCTGCCTGAAGCGCGCCAACAACAAGCATCGTGACCAGTTTTCGACGGTCGCGTTGAGTACGTGTCCCAGTGAAACCATGTGCAAAATAAACGTCTGTAATGACTCCAAACTCTTGTGTGGCAATACAAAATTCTTCAGTGTCTATTTTGTATTGGTTCACCTTTCTTTCTAATTTCTTTCTTTCTAGGCCTATAGTCTGTCTCCATGATTATGTGTTGGAAACTTTTGACTTGTATTAATTATTCTGATTGTTTTGCCCTACTTTTAGAAGGCTAAAAGTGTTTTTTTAATGTTTATATTGGGACGTTATCATTTTCTAGTAACACTTTTAGCCCCATACCAATTTAACCCCATTCGCTACCTTACATTTTGCTGCACGCGGCAAGATGGCCGCCGTACCCCAAACTATAGTTCACCATACAGTCAAAATTAAACATTGAAAAACTTATCATGGAATTACCTGGAATCTTCAGAATGTTGTAGCGTGGTCCGTTTTACCCGATGATTCTTCTAAACAGAAAAAAACTACATGTAGTCCAACGTAATTTTTCTTGACATTTTCGAGCACTCTCGCAGTGTTCTCCACTACCGGTTTTGTCCGGGCGCGCCGCCCGGACAAAACATTTGCCGCCCGGACAAAACATTGTGCCGCCCGGACCCAAAAAAAAAAATTTCTCCTCCAAAACACTATGAAAGTACAGCCGAGTCATTCCAAAATGCGGTGTATATTCACCTAACGTGATTCGGTAGTCACTGGTGTCATGATCGGTCATTTACCACGCAAATCTATCGGATCGGCGACCCAAATTCGCATCGATAACGGCCATGACAGTATGCATTTGTTGAACAGCGCCCTCAAGACCCGTTTTTTTTTTACTATTGAGGGCGCTGCATGCCAACCACTGTGTCGCGACGTACGTCCGGGTGCGTTCGTGGTTGTGTGTTTGGGTGAGTATGTGCTGTAGTGCTGCCGCTGTCGCCACCCCCCCCATCGTTATGGACGATAAATCCCACGCGCCAACTTCGCTTGTGGCCCGCAATTGCAAACAAGCACTTCGCCTGGTACCTCAAATTGTCAAGTTGCCAAATTTCGCTGGTCGAAAATTGGAATTTACCGGAGGACACTAGATTAAAGGCAGAGGCTCGTCAGCAATGCGCGCGCGTCAAATTCGTGCCATGAAATACGCAACTCCATGCCTTTGCTATGGAGCTGCGTATTTCGTGGCATGAATTTGGCGCGCGCGCATTGCTGACGAGCCTGTACCCGGATAACACTACGCATCGCACTGAAGGCGTGATATGTGAACGCTTCAAGACCTACATGTATACTCGAGGTAGAAATTAGTTCCGGAGCACCCAAACTCGTACATGTATGAACATTGTTGTATGAAACCCTGTGCTTAGTTCAGTGAAGTTGCGTTTCAGCTAACAAACATTTTGATTGGTCAGGATGACTGGGAAAGTGGGGCTCGTTTACAAGATGGAATAGCGAAGTAAGTGTGGACTATAAATGGCATGAAACATGCACGCGAGCACACAGTCGCCACATTCGGTAAAATTGATTTGTAGCTCAAGGGGCTAAAGAATACGTGCACATGCCATTTTGCTTGAAGAAAACATTTAATAAATGCAGACGTACAATGTACATGTACCTAGAAAAATAGTAAGTAATGCCGAGAATTGCATGGTTTTGTCGGTGCAGCGACCACCGTACGAGGCAATTCAGCATCATGATTGTCAGCATCGTGATTATTTTTGTTTCATCGTGGAACCACGATGTCACGATTGTTCAAAATTGCAGATGATGGTAGCTTAGATTTTGTGGGTAATTTTTCCGTATACATTGAACAAAGATTTGAAGGAAATCCTAGAATCAACAGATTTATCTAATTTCTAAGATATAATTCCCACTTGCACTTTTGTCGCAAATGTTACTTTTCTAGATAGAAAAATTGAATCTTCTCTTCAAAAATTGTATTCGGTACTGCATAAGATAACCGTTCTTGCACGCACGTACATGTGTGTACATGTTATGTAGCACCCTCTATTGTTGCGCTTACACACGGATCACTCGAGCTGGAATTTTGTACATTACTCTCTGCAGTAATTTTATCATTTATTTATCTCAGAATTGCAACATTTCCGACAAGTGCCAGTGGGAAGTATGTTAGAATTGGATGATCTGTTGATTCCAGGAAGTAATTTCATTCAAATCTTTGCTTCAATGTATACGGACAAAAAACCTATTTTGTGTAGCATACCGGTACATGTACCATTGTTAAACATTGCCTTATTTATTTTTCAGCACCAGACAACGCATCAGTTCCTGAGGTCCAAACGACTGATACTAACAATGCCGAAAATGAGAAAAAGGAAGAGTCCCAAAAAGAGGACCATGTCACTGTCAATGGAGACATTGCAATGGAAGGAGAAGGGGACCAGACTGCACAAGGAGAAAGCACGGAAGAAGGTACACAATTGGCAGTTTATTCATACATGTAGCCTACAATGTACATTGTGATACAATCAATACAATTTTGCATGTATCCTAGTTGTCTTAATTGGTTACTGACATTTTTCTTGTACGTTTACATTGTTGCTGCAAGAGATATGGTATAATGCCCAGTTGATTCATTCATGTTTTCATTGGGCAATCCCTCACCAATTATTTTACATACAGTTACATGTATGCTACATGGAAACCACACATATTTAACACTGTTAAGACATTTGACTTGGTTCGTACTTTGGTACAACATAACACAATTCACAATGTATGTTATTGTAGTGTTCTTCTTTTTGAAATGAATATTGACTGAAGTACATGTAGCTTGGCTGGAATAAGGACTGTGGCGTGTTTTCGCGTCCATAACCAGAAACATGTTTGTGACATAATTGCAAGTTCAACCAATGCCCAGCTTTGGTCATCGGCAATCGAGGCCGTTCGTTGGTCGAACCAGTAAATTTGCATAAACATGTTTTTTGTTACAATCGCGAAAACGGGCCCCTGGTTTAAACTTCATATGAAAGCAAACGTAAACACACACTTTGCAACAGTAGTTTAAACTTATGCAAACTTTTGCCATGAAATGTTTGATGTCAAATTTAGGTAAGATTCGTGTTCTCTTTTGTGTGAAGTACAATTTATGAAACGGCCTAAGTAGATATGTGTGTCTCACAAAATGTGACCTACATGTAGCTTCGAGAACAATCCCATCCCAATCCCATTTAAAATCTGCAAACAATTACAAAACACTAAATTTGTAATTTTTTTCAGCATTTTGCAGTTTTGTATTTTATTTTATGCACTGAATTCCTACATGTAAACTAGCTTGGAGAGTCTTTGATTTTTACTTTTTTTAAGGGAAGGGACAACACTTGCAAACATGGCAAAAGGTTGCCTAACTCTGTACACTCCATGTAAGTTAACATCTTTTGCAGTTCGGCGTTCGGACTTGAGAGGGCGTGAGTCTGGATACAACATATTTTTACATACTTCACGTCGTATGGGATTCGGCAAACAAGGCATCAATTTTGACATCATCCATGCAATCGTTGCATGGTTGACGTCATCATCCCTTTCAAAATTTCAAATATGGCGCAGCACATAGTTGCATTAGTTGCAGAGTTTATCATTAAAATTAATTGGGTTGCCGACGTTGAAAACAAGATTCTCTGATTCTCATGAAGGTTTATGCACCGGGCAATACATCAGTAATATTTTTGATTAAATTCGTCGATAACTTCAAACAAGTGTTGTCCCTTCCTTTATCACCAGATGGAAGTAGGTCGGAAGCCACCTTCAAGTACACTGTACAGGGCATCAGCAAGCTGAAGGAGACATCGCTTAGTCCATCGGTGACTGTTCGGAATCTGCCATGGTAAGAAATATTGTAAACACAACACCCTATGTAGTGAATAATAAAATGAGTATACCTAAAAAAAGTACGCCATTGTGTTTAACAAGTGCAACTTGTACAATATTTTCATACAAAAAACAAGAAATTTTGATTTGAACTTTACAAAAGCCATGTCGGCACTGGACTTCTTTTGGGAAGGTTTTACTGGTAAAATGTAAAATGCTCAAATGTTACCACTGTCCGCGTTTGGACTATTTTGACACAGGGACATTTTACAGAGACAGCGGGAGAGGTAACCGGGCCGAGTTGGCCTCCATA
Organism: Henricia sp. BOLD:AAB3569; assembly: GCA_037783545.1. Classification (NCBI taxonomy): domain Eukaryota; kingdom Metazoa; phylum Echinodermata; class Asteroidea; order Spinulosida; family Echinasteridae; genus Henricia; species Henricia sp. BOLD:AAB3569. The sequence goes on along the minus strand of JBBELK010000038.1, from coordinate 1,034,522 downwards.
TATACATGTAGGTTTACGCACACTTCGCTGGCAATATTTGTCATCCAATCCCATGTTGAGAACGTCGATAAGATTTATTCCCATTTTTTCAATGTTCCTATCCGTGTCATTATTCTTTAACAGTAATATACAAATTGCACCTTTTAACAGTAGTCGATTACATAAATTGAGTGTTTTCGCTATTCATAATTTCATCCGGTGTGTTGAAAATCCACAAGTGTTGCATTATTGAGTACTAGGACATTATCTTTTGCTGATTTGTTTTCTTCTTTTTTCTTCGTCTTTAGGAAAATCATGGCCATGCCAAGGACGACAAACAACAGTGAGCGTACAACTAAAACCCTGGGGTTTTTCCTGCAGTGCAACGCAGAGTCAGAATCGCAGTAAGGACACAACTCATTTTGGCCTTGGTGCCTTTTTGTAGTCTTGTCATGTACATGTACATGTAGACTGCGAATTTCAATGAAAGTTCCTTGGGGCGGTGTCACGGTCTTAGATGCCCAGCGTGCTCAATTGTACCGATGACCAATATTATTGTAATACACTTCACGCACGTCATGCGCAGAGTATACGCAAGTATGTTTCGCGACGAGTGTTAACACATTTAGTCATTAGAACAAATTAGTGTGCTGGGCATTTAAGACCTGTTTCAAACGTCGCGCTTGTGTCGTGTCAGATAAAATAAAATTGAACGCGACGGTAGCACGTCGTAAGCATGGCAGTGGTTTCAAACGTCAAACTTAATTGCAAACTCTAAGTCGAACTTAAATACCTAATTCCAACATGGCGGATGGGTCGTGTGCACGTCATGGACGTTGTGCACGTACGTTTTCCATTCTGTCCAAAAAGACGCCATATTTATTGTTTTGTTGCGCTTGTTTGTTGGTTATTTCTTTGCTCACATACACGCTGCGAGCATGCGCATTCCTTATTGTAAACAAAATTGCGGACCAACTTCGAACTGGAATTAAATTTGACACGGCAGAAGCACGACGTTTGAAACAGCACCGTGCTACTGCCGCATTAAACTGAGTTAACACGGCAGACCCTGTCGAGCTAAATTCTTCTGCCGTGCCGAGTTCAATTTGCCGAGCCAAATGGTTTCAAACGTCGTGCTTGTGCCATGTCAAATTTTGAAAAATCAAGTTAATTTGACACGTCACAAGCGCAACATTTGAAACGGGCCGTAGACTGTTATATCAGTTGTGCTTAAATTCTAGGTCGAATTCGCAACACATTTTCACTAAAGCCTGACGTACATCAACATTGCAACTGGAAGCAACTAGTGGCAACTAGGAGCAACTGATCAGTTGCTTAAAAAGGTTGATGTACACACACTTGCAACTACTGGCAACTAGAAAAAATCATTTTATATAACAATAGTAATATTCGATGTCTTTTCTGGTGATATGAGAATATACCGCACTTGTCACTTGTCATGTAATGCTGTTGATCTTGGACTTCATAAAAACGTTTTGTCTTCAAATTATATAATTGGTTAAAAGCCTTTATACATTGTACCAATCCACCTGTACCTTTTGTTTATTATCTTTATAGATCTTGGACTTGTCAAGCTACAGCAGATCTACGATTGATCAACCAGAAAGATGGTCCTCACCATGTCAAACGTAAATTCACATAAACGACTTAATGTTTGCGCTCTCGATTCGTATATTTTCAAAGAGACCGTTAAAAAACCACCAATGTTTTGTAAACTAATTTATTGAACATTCAAAATGGCTGTTATAGAAAGGCCAGGTTTTTCTCAATACGTATAGACTTTACTTATCATTATTCTGTTTTTACTTTCCTAGGCATAACGCACATATTCTACAGCAAGGAGAACGACTGGGGATTCAGTCATTTCATTGCATGGTCGGTAAGTATTTTGTTGGGTTTCAACTAAATAAAAGTGCAGGTTCTCAGGAAGCACTTCAGGCAGAGTGGCGCACCCTGTCTATATATCAGCCTCCTCGATTCTTTGGTCTCAGTATGGTTTGCATTTCTTTTTTGAACAGATTACATGATTGGAAAACCTTTAAAAACAGGAACAGCATTACATAACTGAAGAATAATGTTGATAAACTGCCTTGTAGAAATTTCAGCCACAAACAGTTGTAGATGCAGTACCTACATGTAGGAGTAAATGGGTACCTGCAAGGGTTGCAGCCTTTGAGCACTCGTGTCGGGCTGCTGGGACTGCATACTGCCCAGAGAGTCTGGTTTTTCTTGTCAACTCATGAAGTAAAATTTTGGGTTACTGCAAATGTTGTATTCGGGCCAAGTCTGTTTATAGTACTGGAGAGACTTCATGATCAAGATCATATCCCTGTAAAATGGGTTTTTATTTTCTCTCAAAATGAAAACAATAACTTCAGGTATTATCTAAGGAGATAAAACCTGGCGCCGATTTCATTAAGCGATGCGATCCTACGTAACACCAGTTGCGATAGGTAAAACGGCGTGACATGCGTCACGAGTAACGTTTTTACAAAGGATCGTAGCGCTTCGTCAACGTGAAGGCATAACTTGCATGTAGCCCAAGGTTTCTCGACGTTTACAAGTGTAAAGTTTGATTTCGGCAAAAAGTATCCATACAGTAAAAAACGTGAAATGCATGTACTATGTATGTTGAAAGCACCTGTAGGTTGAAAGTTACTAGAGCACGCGATGCTCCTGAAAAGATACATCTATGTAAATTAGATAAATACACGTTCAATTTTTTCCCCGTCAAGCATACTGCTCTGCACATACATTTTTGTGTGTAAATATGAGTGTGCCATTTGACAGCCAAACGATAGGCCTACGTGTACATCTAGGTTCAAGTACATCCACTTTTGTTAACGTTATTTACCTTTCATAACTGCCGACAAAATATGTCAATACGCCAAGCAGACGACACTACAAAGTCGACCATTTTGATTTGTCATGTGCATGCCGTTTTCCCGACGGCTGTTGTATTCGGTACTGTTAACAAACATGGTAAATTTATTATAAGCAGTTGCGACTCGTCTTGTAAGAGACGCGTTTTGTGAAATCGATCATAGCACGTGTCTTAACCAAGATCGATCTTAGAGCTTGAACTGTTCTTAAATCCTAGGATTGATCCTAAGATAAGAGTTGTTTCGTGAAATCGACCCCTGAACTTATAAAGGTCTTTGTACTGTACAAGCCAATGGTCTCGTCCTTTTGGCTCCTTTAGTAATTAATGGTTGTAATTTATCACAATTATCCACAGGATTTACTAGACCCAGAAAAGGGTTACATCAAAGACGACAGCATTGTCTTAGAGGTCCATGTTGTGGCAGATCCACCGCATGGCGTCTGGTAAGTACAAGTTGGCTCCCTAACATTTGCTTTTGACTTCATTTTCAGAATTTAAATGGATTTGTGAATTACAACTATTGAAAGTATTTATATGATAGGATTGACAATTGGAGATGAATTGAGAAACATGAGAAAATTGCAGTGCCGCGACTGGGATTCGAACCCTGGTCCTTGGCTTACATGGCCAACTGGGGCGGATTGCAATAAAATCCGGCTTTCCAACTTAGCCAGTCTTGGCTTAGTCACTGGTTTAGCCCATTGCAATAAACCAGTCTAACTAAAGTACGGCTGCGCCAGCCGAAAAACACGCACATCTTAACGGAAAGTGATGCAGCCGACTATACTTGCGTGATTTCAAGCCAAACAAACGTCCTCACAAAGCCACTTGATGGCGCTTGTGTGGTGCAGTTTTTGCAGAGAAACTGACCGCGAAAGTTATCAAATAGCACTAAAAATGCTATAATGGGCACAATGTGCGTTTTGTTAGTCTGTTTTCATGCAAAATTATAGGTGTCCAAAAATTATAGCCTGCTCGCCTTCAAGACAACGATATTGCAACCGGGCTATAATTGTAGACAGGTCTTAGTGGGCGCCGCGTTAGCCGGCTAAGCCTATAGACCGGTCTTAGACCGCATATTGCAATCCACCCCTGCTCTACCAACTGAGCTATCTTGGCATCCCGTCGGAGCATCCCAACAATCTCGTGCTTGCCACTCTTTTTTCAACAATGCAGTGGGGCAAATCCATGCTAACCACTGATGGCCTATCGATGAATTACAACTAATGCTGTCACACTCAAAACTTGAATTTCAGCTGTTAAAATTGTGTAGATATTGTCTACGACCCCGTTCTCACTTAAGATATCGCTTCATTCGACGATGATTCGATAAATAGATTTCCTGATGTGAAAGCACGTCTCTTCATTCGACGATGATTAGTATCGCTTCTTTCGACCTAGAGATCACTTCATTCGACGAAGCAAATTTGTAATGTGAACGGCTCCCTACGTTCGACGAAGCGATTTGGCGGGCCTGTTGCACAAGCGCGTTGTGTGTCGAGCGCCTAGCAAGAGTTGTTTTTGACGCGCCGCTGGAAAACGACACCATGTCTAGACGCTTGAAGCTCAGTGCTTGATGCACGACGCACATGTACGACCTCCCACGGCTTTATTCGATCTTCGTTAGCGGTCACTGTTCGTTCGATCTTCGTTAAGTGATATGTATGAACGCACGCTTCATTAACTAGCGATGATTAACTAATCTTCGTTGAACAAAGCGATTTCTCTAGTGAGAACAGGGTCTATTTCTACTTACAATAATGTATGAATTGCACTTGTTTAGTACGCTGTTTTTTGGGTGTTCTACTAAATTAGTTTTTTGTTTTGAAGCTGGGACTCGAAGAAATTAACAGGCTACGTCGGTCTGAAGAACCAAGGAGCGACGTGCTACATGAACTCTCTCTTGCAGTGTCTATTCTTCACCAATCAACTCAGGAAGGTTGGTATCATGAGTACACTTTCCTTATTCCTGCAGAATGTTTTACCAATGGTATTTTGGCAGTAGAAACAGCCGACAATGCTTTTTAGTGGGGCACGCCATTCCAACTGCCATGTGAGTCTTTCCACGGTAAAGGGGGCATTTTACCAACAAAGACCATATTTTTCAGAAAATACCTTTGTCTGGTCTCAAAATAAAAGAAATAAGTTTCAGTTGTTCTAAAGAAATAACTTAGGCCCAAAAAGGGTTATAAATAGTGTGACAACTAAAAACCCTGTGTACAAATTTCCAATATATGCTCGTAACCGGGATGGCCTAAAATGTAACACAAGTGTCCGTTCCGGTTACGAGCGTCACACTATTTGTAACCCTTTTTGGGCCTAAGTTATCTCTTCAGAACAACTTAAACTTATTTCTTTTATTTTGAGACCAGACAACAGTATTTCCTCAAAAATATGGTGTGTGTTGCCGAAATGCCCCCTTTACTGTGGAAAAACCCATGTACGTGTGCATAAACGAACCAAGAGATAAAGGTATTTTGTGTGCATTAGAAACACGTTCTTTGTTGCATGACCACCAAACCGCCTTTTAAGCCAAACTTTGTTGCGCATTTTGCCCGGTTTGAAAATTACATGAGCAAAACACTCGCACCACAAATGGTGTAAGTTGGAAAAAAATTGCTTGAAATTACTTTGACACTGTTCACTTCAGGACAATCACGTTGTTTAATGAGAATTTGACAAAGATTTTGAAGGCACAGCTCTTCAGTCAATGAAGTCAGTAAAAATCATCGCGATAGTATCATATATCGCGATGATCTTTCAGCGATTAATCGCAATGGTAAAAATAAAATTGGCCATCGGCAAAAGCTTACTATAAGAAGCCTGTCCAGATCACATTTAAGAGCGCCCATTTTTCCCATGGGTGTTGAGATTTTGATACCATATTATTTGTCATATTTTTCTCATTACCATTCTGAAATTTCGCTTTCTCAATACGTATATTTTCAGAGATATTGTTAAATAACCACTGATGTTTTGTAAACTAATTTATCCGGTTCCACAAAGCAGTGCAGTAATTACACCAACCATTTTGGCTTCCACATCCAAATTGGAGATTGCAAATTTCCTGTTTTCTTCCCATGGATAGTACTTTGGGGAGGTATTTTATATAATTCTAAGGTTAAAACAAATCCATTTTCTGGAAATATTTGAACATCCTCCTTTAATCCAACAAAGCAAATCTGTAATAATATGCTGCCTTCATGTAAATCGACTCGACACATACATTGTAACTACTACGTGTAAACAAAACAACAATGTCCTACTTGTGATCTTGAATAACTTAAAACAAAATTTAAAACAAAATTTCACATGTAAACAAGGCCTGAAAAATTTCCTTGAGTGAGTTTCATCAGTTTTGTCCAGGAGGTTGAGATTTAAACGCCATACGAAAAAAAAAACTAAATTTGAGAATTTGCCACTTTCGACTTGGCATCCGCCATTGTCAAGGAAATCGTCTATGTCTGCAGTCCCTTTGCACCTCTTGATGAATTGCGCGTAATGATCGAGATAGTTCGCGTAACATTTGGAGTGATCCCCCCTTTCTTCCGAAGCTATTGGCTCAGCACACACATTTCACCACCGTCTCCAGCTACATATTGACATTAAAGGAGGCCGAGTCAAATTAGCGAATTCTGAAATTAAATTTTTTTCCGTATGACGTTTAAATCTCAACCTTTTGGACAAAACTGATGAAAGTCACTCAATAAAATTTGTCAGGCCTCATTTACATGATGTGAAATTTTGGTTTAAATCCGTTGAGAAATTACAAAGTTATTTATGATTAAAGTAGGACATGTTTTTTCGACACGTAGTAGATAGGAGCATTGTACAGGTTAATTTAATCTTTGTTAACGGTCGACCACTCTTCATTAACAGTAGACCATTTTTCGTTCGATCTTTATTTGATCTTCGTTAATGGTGATGTGTATGCATGTTTCGTTAATTATTGATAATATAACTAATCTTTGTCGAACAAAACAATCTTCTACGCTTGGTGTCTCGTCCCACTTTTAACCATACTTTTTATTGATTATTTTTTGATGCTGAATTTTTTCTGGTTGTGTACAGGCCGTTTATCTGATGCCTACAGAGAGTGACGACACCACCAGAAGTGTTCCCCTCGCTCTTCAGAGAGTCTTCTATGAGCTGCAGCACAGTGAGAAGGCTGTTGGTACCAAGAAACTAACCAAGTCATTTGGGTAAAGACGTTGGGTCATTTTCAACTCCCCCGCCCAAACCCTAACCTACCAATTTATCATATTTAAAGGGTTACTGTTATATTTATCAATAAAATTCTATACAAGTTACGGTCATAAAAACCCTATTTGGAAGTTTTTTTGGGGGTTAAAATCAAGGTTTTGAGGTTTTATGCTAATACAGTGTTCATATTCATGAGCTACGTTGTGATGTCACATAAGGCAAACACAGGATAATGGACCGATCCAGTAAGCTCCACCCTTTTTGGAATTGACCAATCACAGCCTCAGGTTGAGGTAACCAAAAAGTGGATCTCCTTTTTTGGTGACCCGAGTCCTCAAAATGTTGTGCACAGAGATACAGCAAACTGCAGCACGAGTGACGCAAAAACACAATAAACATCATTTTTATCAGCGCCAAGGACCCTAGCCAGTTTTCAATGGATTGTTTAAGATTGGCCAAACCTACTTTTAATACATTCATAAATACTTTTTTTTTTGTAAATCGGTAAAACTCAACAAAATTAGCTCGTCGTTTTGCCATATTTTGCATTCACTTTCCTACACCGCATTCTAGATGTGCGTCGTTGAGTTGTTTTTGTTCGATCGTGTGCGTTATGCGTCAAGCTAGCGTGTTGTACGCGCACGCACACGACCGAATACCTGTCACAGTGCACATTTTGCTTTCCAGCGTGCAGTTTCTGTGTGCCTATGCGTGTTCCATACGCGCTGACCAGGATGTGGGCACGGCTGGAAAGCAGGAAACATGTTATGTTGCCACGCAACTCCACTGCACACGTTCAAGTGTCTCTCATGTGTGCCATGTTGCTCGGCGATTGGTAAATGGGCAGAACTTACTGGATCGGTCTATAACAACAGATTCCACTATTTTCACAAACTTGCTGAAACTTATGTAACCATTGGCTGTTTGGGTTCCGTTGTACATGTTGCCATAAAAATAATGGGGCGTGGAAACTAGAAGTTTGCAACAATTCCAGTGTGATTTCTTATGTTTGTCTTTATTTTTCTCATGTGTGTGTTCCTGAAGTGTTGTGCCCCAAATTTTCAAAGTTGAAGAACGCTACCTTTCAGGCTTTTATTTTTAAAATAAACATTCATAAATATCTTAGACAGTTTACGCATCCCTATTGGCTGAAAGCACGTCAAACGCCAGTTTTAAACGGACGATAAAGACCAGTGATAATGACCGGCCGGGTGGCTCGCCAGGGTGTCCGCGGGTCTTAAAAAGTCTTAAATTCATTTTCTAAATTTAAGGCCTTAAAAAGTATTAAATTGTTCGCTAGATTTTGGGCCTGTGGTGGCTGAGTATGGAATTCTTTCCCGTTTTGGGGGATTAATTGGTCATAAAATGGCATTAAAAAAGGTCTTAAAAAGTCTTAAATTTGACTTGCAGAAACCCGCGGACACAAAAACTGTACGCTCCCGAAAGCAAAATTTGCACTCTGACAAAATCTACCCTGTCGTGTGCATGCGCTTACAACACGCCTGCATTACGCGTAATGCGCGTGATTGAACAAACAACATGTAATGTTTTAAGGTAATCTTGAGATGGTAGGCCTGCTGTTTGAAATAGCAGGCCTACATCACAAAATAGCCATCGTCCTCTTACGATCATCACAAGGTAATTGCCTTCCTGCTCGAGTCATTATCAGCGTACTGGGGTCGATTTCACAAAATGCGAAGATTCGTCTTTATAGGAAGGGTTACTCATCCTATCTCGATACCAATATTACATGTAGGATCGATCCTTTTTGCCTAATCTTTGCTTCATATGATGGATTACTTGTTCAGCAAGACATACTATTGTTCGTTTGGATGAAAAAATCAATAAAAGGTAGCCTTTTTCAACTTTGAAGATTTCATTGCAATAAATCACAGACAGAGGGCGCTGTTTGGAGTGCATCACATAAGGAAGACAGAAGGGAAAAGTTAAGAAAAAACATAAGATTTCAAGTTGGACTTGTGGCAAATTGCTGCGGTTTTCTCCCCCAGTTTCGTCATGGCTTACAACAGGAAACATGTAGAACAAACTCAAACAGTCGTGGATTACAAAAATTCCAGGACGTTTGAGAAAAAGGTGGAATCTTTTGTGCACAGTTGAATGTGATTTTCCTGTGTTTGCCTCTTGTGACATCGTGACCTTGGTCATGTATATGCATATTTTTATTAGCATAAAAACTAAAAACCTTTGTTTTAACCCCAAAAACAAGCTCCAAATTTTGATGAATGTAACTGAGTATATTGGTTTGATAGCATAGATTTCATTGATAAAAATCCCAAATAAGGGGCCCTTTAAGACTGGCAAAACCTGCTTTTTTCCCATAAAATGTTTTTAAGTACTAATTTCAGCAAATTGTGTTTGTTTTTGTTATGACAGGTGGGAAACATTGGATTCCTTTATGCAACACGATGTTCAAGAACTGTGCAGAGTGGTAAGACAATACCCTTCATTGTCTCAGAAACTCAAGTTTAACCGACAATTTCTCTCTTGTTACCAAGTCATTTTCCTTGAATTTGTTATCATTAGAAAGCCCCGTTATGCCACTTCACAATGATGTATCATTTGTTATGATTAAGCAATTAGTGTAATTTCCCTCGCTGTATTTTTGTCAGCTTTTGGACAATATTGAAATCAAGATGAAGGCTACCTGTGTTGAAGGCACCATACCCAAGCTGTTTGAAGGCAAGATGCATGTAAGTTGAACAAGATTTTCCTTTTACTTCAGTTTTCTTATTGTTTTTTCTTACGTCGAGTAGGGCAAAACAAACCCTAAGGCATAAAAAAAATGTTATGTTGGCGTAACCCGACCGACCCTAAAAATACGGCCGACCCTGGATATTTTTATTTTTTTCAAGGGAAGAAATTTAATGATTAAAATCTATATAAATGAGTTATAAATACGTTTGAAACCATTTCTGACAGTTTCTCATTGTTGTATTGACTTGTCTGACGCTGGCGCGCGTGGAACTTTGGAGTGCACATTGTTGCACCAACGATCGAACATGCAGCAGAAGATTGTGCAGGCTCTACAACAATGTACATGTACATGTACATGTACAGGTGTGATATCGATAGATGCACCAAGTATACATTGTACATGTATAGTCGCGTCCCCGACTCCCACTCAGAGAGCAGCCTCACGCTCGCTGAACCGAAGGAGCTCTACATGAAAAATATGGTAGCCTCGTCCTAGACTGTTGCACGGCGCGGACAGCTACATACAATATTTAAAATATTTGGCTATTTATTTTGTGTTTAAAAAATAGTTTGTTACAATATAAATTATTTTAATTATTTTTTCAGCATTTTACACAATAAAAACTGATATATATACATTCTAAAAATTGTAAACTATTTTGTGACCCCGGCGACCCGACCCCGTGTTTTACACAGTCGCATCAACATGGCGCCCGGTTCCGAAGCGTACAGTGTTTCCATCAAGGGAAAATGTGGATCTGCGGTCATTTTTGATCGCTTAAAACGGATACATTTGAGTCAACAGCTGAGGTTAATCGCCCAGAGCTGCGCCGACGATGTCAAGGTGGGGTACACGGTGCTGAAAATACAATCGTCAAAGGAAGAAGCGGGTCCATACAAAGATATTGATGTTGGAAAATTACTACCGGCTTAAACAATTAGAAAACATGTCATTTTCGTTGCTGGGAGAAAAAGAAAAAAAATAAAAATAAAAAATCTCTACCTACCTACCCTATTTTTGGGGGCCCGTTACGCCAACATAACATTTTTTTTTGTTTATGCCTAATTGATAATCATTCTCACCAACGCAAGCCAAATCACATTCATCAGTTGCAGTACCTACTGCTAAATGATTCAATCCAGCTACTCTACACCAGCCAGCTCGGTGGTCGAGTAGTTAAAGGCCCAGTGTATCATTTGCAATGGCCCCAAAAAGTAATCGACGAGTTTACAGGGAAAAAGTTCTGAAAGTAAAGATTGAATTAATAGCAACTATCCAATGAAAGGTTTCCGCTCAAAATTATATAATTTTAACAGAAAATAATCCGTAAAGATGAAATTATTTAGATCGTTTGTAAATGATTTACTTATTTTTGGTTCGCATCTACGTGGTCCAAAGTGCATGGGCGCTGTGTACTCCGTGTGCATGTTCCAACCCGTGTGCATTTTTATGGATCGCGCGCGCACGCAGTACATGTATATGACGTAAGCCACATAGTACCCGATCAACTGAGAAAGAATATTTGAAACACCCCGCCAAGACCAGGAAAACGCATATGGATTTTCATGTTTTTTTTAAACGTGGTACATTTGACAAAGCTGAAATTTTTTCGGATGAGTTTGTTGGTCTTTCTTTTGATTTATAATGGTTTTATTCGCAGAATCGCTCAAAAACAGATCATCTACAGGGCCTTTAAGACATCTGCTTAGTGTGCAGGAGTTTGTTGAACCGAGACCCACCCAAGCACGCTATGAAGTTTTTCTCATAGTTTCTCGGGGAAGCACCGAGTATACAGTGCTAATCAGGGCTGCTTTCGAGCGTTCGTCCCTGGTGCTCCCAGGCGTTGGGAACGTTACGTCACACACATGCGTACACACAATCGCGCTTAAAAGCATTATCGGGATCCCTGGTGCACCACGGTCATTAGAAATTACATTCCCGCCAATAAAATCTTTGTTTTTCACAAAATAAATCACATATCTGATGAAAATAAATCATGAAAATATTTACAACGTTTGGTTTCGATGTGGAAGCTTGAACATTCAAAATATCAACCCAAATTTCCAGAATTATTCTACGACGCGCCAGCCATTTTTGCTGAGTCATGCGTGAGTACGCGCATCTGCGCATGTCTCCCAGTTGTCCCGACGACTCGGAGGTCGGGAGCAGTTGGTGCCACCATCTGGTGCACCAACGTGCTTTCAGGCGAGCACCAGGGAACACCAGGGATCCTTGGTGCCGCGCTCGAAAGCAGCCCTAGTTACGTCGGGTAGGGCAAAAACAAACCTTAATTGATAAAGCATCTTCAGTTGGCAGTTTTATTCCCCGAAGGCAACATTTGTGAGCCGCTCCACCGAAAGTAGGCTCTTGCATTTAAAAAAAAATTAAAATGGAGCTAATGACTTAATCAGATAGAGTATATTATAAGCTTCACAAAACTACAAACATTGTGTCAATACGTCAAAAATTGACCAAGTTATGACTATTTCTATGATGACCAAGAGCACAATTTGTTAAGAAGCGCTTTATAGAAAAATGGCATAGAAGGTTGTACTTCTGTTAAGGCATAAAGTCCTTAGAAACCATGCAAATTCTGACTCCAAAAGCCTTCTTTTGGAGCCTTCTGGTGTATGGGATATAGTGCCAACCCCTGCCGAAGACAATGAAAATAAGCATGAAATATCAGTGATTTCCCCATTGTTTTAGCAAAATTAGCTTGTAGTTTCATGAAGGTGTGCTTTAGAAAAACACTGAAAAAACTGTTTTCTGGTAGTATTTATCCACTTAAACTTCTTTAGGTGATAGATGTAGATGGATACTTTGTAGGTGGTCTCATGCAGAAATCCTGGTATCGATAAAAAAATGCCCTACATGTACTTGACGAGATTTGTCCGGATTTCCGGAATTTTACCGACGTGTCCGGATTTGAGAGTTTTCTGTTTTTCATTGTGAAATCCATGATTTTTATTAGATTTCCGCTTTTTCGTTGTGTGCTCCGCAATCCACATTTTATTTTCTGCTTTTTTTGCCCTTCCAGCGGGCTATATTTTTTTAACGAGCGCCCTCAATTGATTCAGTAATTTTGCGAAGCAAACTTGTGCAAGTCTAGTCGCCACGCAAGTGCCATGACCTAGAGGAGCAGACCGAGACTGCAACAAGTAGCGAAGCAGACGTGTACAAGTCTAATCCCTAAGCAAGCGCCAGTTTGCCTGCATTGTGAACTGGCAACGGTCGTGCGTTGCGTGTGGTGTGTGATGCGTGCCCGTGTGCAGTGGCGCGGCTGGCTCGATGCGGCAAGCAGTGGGCAACGAACCGATTTTACCCTCCGCTTTTGCTTCACCATCTTCAACGATCACCTTGGGCCTATAATTTTAATCACGCCCCTCATTGCAGTCAATATTTGTACATTATTCCCTTTCTCCTGCTGCAGTCATATATCAAGTGTAAGCACATCGACTATGAATCCGTCAGGAATGAACCATTCTATGACATTCAGTTAAACATCAAAGGCAAGAAAAATGGTAAGTAGGAACCTTTAACAAAATCGTCCCACTCTTCTCAAAAAAATGAACTGTTTTTATTTTTAATTACACATGGGTGTGTCTATTGATCACGTTCACAGGAAAAAATGCTACTGCGTGTTAAACGCCATAAAGTACGCGCACGCACACTCTGAAACATGTTCCAAACACGCGCGCATGTTGCTCGAAATCTGTTCGAAATACGGCGCAAGAGATGCGCATCACAAAAAAAATGCTCAAAATCATGATGCACGTGGCAATTTGTAGGGAGTGACGTCATTTGAACGTGATCAATTAGGCGTGGGCAACTCCAGCATTTTCGGAGTTGGCTCTGATTCAAAAAAAAAGGGGTTCACACGAAAATATTAAATATACTATTAAAGGCATAGGCTCCTCAGCATTGCGCGCACGCCAAATTCGTGCCACGAAATACGCAGCTCCTTGCCTTTGGTATGGAGCTGCATATTTCGTGGCACGAATTTGGCGCGCGTGCATTGCTGACGAGCCTGTACCTTTATTAAAACATGTTTATTAAGTGCGTGTACATCGACGGTACTACATATTGTCCACACGCCCCAATTATTAACACCGAACGGCACTAAACGTGTATGAAATGGTGCCACACACACAGAGGCTGTGTTGCCAAAATGCCCCCTTTACTGTGGAAAGACCATACATCATTTGCAAGAAAAAACTTTTTACAGATTCGTGGAATAAGAGTGTAACATTTCAAAGAAAGAATGTTGGTAAACTAGCCTGAAAATTGTTTAGCTACTTAGGCCCGCTTCAAACGTCGCACTTATGCTGTGTCGAATTAAATTCAACTTGGCACGATGTTAGCACGGCAGTGGCTTCAAACGTCAAACTTAATTGCAAACTCCCAGTCGAGCTTAAATACATCCAACATGACGGATGGGTATTATGCACGTCATGGACGTTGTACACGTGCGTTTTCCATTCTGTCCATTCTACGTCGCCATTTTATTATTTTGATGCACTTGTTTGTTGGTTATTTCTTTACTCACATACGCATTCCTAGTTGTGAACAAAATTGCGGACCAACTTCGAACTGGAATTAAATTCGACATGGCATAAGCACGACGTTTGAAGCCATGCCGTGCTTGTGCCGCACTGAATAGAGTTAGCATGGCAGACCCTGTCGAGCTAAAATCTTCTGCAGTGTCGAACTCATTTTGCCGAGCCAAATGGCTTCAAACGTCGTGCTTGTGCCGTGTTAAATTTAAAAAATAAAGTTTAATTTAATTCGACACGGCATCAGCGCGACGTTTGAAGCGGGCCTTAGATGCATCAATGCTTCAGAAAACCTTGAAAATCTACAGATAGATTTTGTGTACAAGTGAATGGTAAAAAAGTCTCATGCACGGGACTTTTTTAGAAAACCACCTTCGGTTGTCAATTTCCAACATGAAATACCATTTTAGACGGAAATAAATTCATGTGGTGTTTGTTACCATTGCGATCAACACTTTGAGTAAGGTTTTTCTTGTCAACTCATGAAAAACAAAATTGGTCAAGTAATTGTGAACTTTCGTTTTCTGTTTTTATTCAGTTTATGAATCTTTCAAAGACTACATCGCCACAGAGATGATGGACGGTGAAAACAAGTACGATGCTGGGGAACACGGTCTTCAGGTGAGTGTTGATATAACAGTTTTTTGCTTTGTCTTGTCAGTGTCGCGTCCAATAGACCGATCCAGTAAGCTCCGCCCATTTAGAAATTGCCTAGCAACATGCCACATATGTCAGGCACGTGTGCAGTTGAGTCCCGTGGCCGCGCCTTGCGTCAGCGTCCGTGCCCTGTTCAGCGCGTATTGAAACACGCACACGCACACAGAAACTACACGCTCGAAAGCAAAATGTGCACTGTGACAAGTATCCGGTCGTGTGCGTGCACGTACAACACGCCTGCATTACGCGTAACGCGCGCGATCGTACAAAAACATCTGGACACACATCTAGAACGCAGTGAATGCACAACAACAAGCTAATTTTTGTGAGTTTTTCCCGTTTACACAAAAAAACATTTATGAAGGGATTAAAAGTAGGTTAGGATAGTCTTATACAATCCGTTTTAAACCGGCTATGGTCCTCTGCGCTGATAAAAATGATGTTTATACTGTTTTTGCGTCACTCGTGCTGCATTTCAACGTAGCTCTGTGCACAAAATTGAGGACTCGGGTAACCAAAATGGAGATCCACTTTTTGGTTACCTCAACCTGAGGCTGTGATTGGTCAATTCCAAAATGGGCGGAGCTTACTGGATCGGTCTATTCGGAAAATCCCTTTGTTTTATGAAGATCAGTTTTATGAAGATCATTGTTAGTTAATGAAGCATGTATTCCTATTTCTCTCAATGAACACTGAACAAGAATCAGACAAAGAGTGGTATCGTTAACATTAAGGAACTGTTAAAGATAGTATACATGATTGGTAAACTGTTACAAATAGTTTTATCCCCCTGTGTGATTGATGATATGCATGATTAAAACCAACCTGAGCAAAAACCAGCTCCGTACTTCGTCTAACTTTTAAGAAAACAGTCAAAAAAGGGTTTGCAGTCATTTCGCCCCAAAACCACTTCGCCCTGAACCATTTCACCATGAACCATGGCCTGTGCACGAAGTGGTTTTGGGGCGAAGTGGCAATTGGGGCGATGTAGTGTTTGGATGAAGTGATTTGGGGTGAAATGGCACTCGGGCGAAGTGGTTTGGGGGTGAAATGGCACTTGGGCGAAATGGTTTTGGGGCGAATTGAATTTTCGTCTCATGAGACGAAAACTAATTGTTTTACTCATTTCTCAAAGACTATAGCACTTTAGACAAAACCATTTCAGGGGAAGTTTTCTACGGTCATCATGTTTATATTGTGTAAGTGAGGCGTAAATCTGAGCATTTCTGATTTCCGAGATTACCAATGATGTATACTGCCTTTAACAAAGATCGAATAAAGGTAATTAATAATAAAAACTGTTTAATTATTAAATTGGTGCTTTGGCACTCTCGGAAATCGGAGGATCGAATATTTGGTTTTCAAAAATCTACGTATTCAGATTTCAAGATCTTGAATTTCTCCCAACATCATTTTGCTTCTGTGCTTGTACAGGAAGCAGAGAAGGGCGTCATCTTCCACAAGTTCCCCCCAGTGCTTCATCTACAGTTGATGAGGTTCCAGTATGATCCACTCACAGACTCTAATGTCAAGATTAATGACAGGTCAGTCAAAATCTCATGCTGGTGACCTCGATTTTAAGGGTTAAATCCCATGATAGTGGATTTGCAATGTCCCACAATGTTAGGTAGTCTGGTACCCGGACCAAAAATTCTTTGACTAGACTGAATTTAAGGTCCGGCAGCCGCCATTTTGAAACAGGAGGAATTCCTCCTTTTTCCGAAGGTTCCCGAAGTTACCCGAATGCACGTCCGGTCGTCCGGACGTTACCGTTAATCGTCGGGTACAATTCGTCATTGTTTCGAGAATTTAAATCGACGTCGCGTGCACGTACGTACGTACGCGTGCCGCTGCGTGTGTATTTATGGTGATGCCACGGATTTAAAACTACGCAGTGGCTATAGTTACGGTAACCGTATGAGCTCACTGGGTGATATGCAGACAAGGTTTGAATTTTCTTTTTTTATGCTAGCCTACATGTATATTAAAATGGGCATATTTAATATTTTAAGGTTAATAGGGGCCTATATTAAATTTGTATTGGTCAAATAAGGAATAACCCCTTTCAAATTGTTGTACACTCATGCCGTGAATTTTTGGTTTCAAGGCCGGGCGTTTCGCTGTTCAAAGGTAAGAAAGCACGTATTTCATGATATGACATCCCTGTATTAGTGGCCCTTTACTCAGTGTGTTTTAAGGTAACTGTCGACCCTGAAACATGAATACCTTTGAGTTTTCTCCATTGAATCTGTGCTTTCCATTGAAAGTCCCATTGGTTTGTGCAGTGTGTGTGGACATTTTGACGATAGCGTGTGAGGCATAGCAACAATATCCAAGGGGGCGGGGTTAACGGGGCAAAATCGGAACTATGCATTATGACGAAATGTACACAATCCAATGGGCGTGCTGTGGAAATTTACTCCACACATGACCGATTCGTACCGTATAACCAGTGGGTATGAGATTGAGGTTTCAAGTTTTGATCCCATTCGCTTTTGACAATTTCAGGCATGAGAATTTCCCGCCGTTCCGCAGTTTCCCCCTTTTTGGAGGCCAAAATATGTCCTCTCCGAGTTCAATGTGAATCCGGTTTAAAATTTGGGGGGTAGAGGTGGTCTAGGGTGATTGTTTTTTAGGCAGAATCTGCTGGATCACTAGAGGGTGCTACACACACGTTGCTAGGCAGACAATTTTCCATCGTTTAAGTTTTGCGACAACCCGTCAATAACCTTCGATTTTTAGACATTTTGAATGCGCCCAATGTTGTGAGTACAATTGTTTTGTATTTATAATAGCCTTTAGATAATAGCGGTCATTTTGAGATAAAGAAGAATCCAGGATGGTAATCCTTTATTGTAAAATTTGTGGTTGAAATTACAGCGAATTTAGCGACATGAACATTCTGCAGAATGCTCGTATATATGTGCGTGTATGCTACACGCGGGTAAAAATGATGGTTTATCATTGCATAGTTGTTTTCGCTTTGAAGTTTGATAATTATTTGGCAAAAAGGTTAATTTAGCAGTACATTTTATTCATAATTGGACATGGTTGGTATAATTTGTGCAGCTAAGGTCGATACAAGACACAGAAATATTTCACACAAAACATTTTGGGGGCTTATTTGTTTCAAATTTAATTTAATATTCATCATACTGACAACCCTATAAGGACAGTGTACATGCTGGCATGCCTCGCCTTCGGCTCGGGCCAAGCCTACGGCTTGATTGGGTCATTAATAGTGAATCGCTATTTTCCAGTTTTTTTCTAACACAACCCATTCTCATGCCTGCAATTTGGACAATCCCAACTTTTGACAATTATTCTTCACACAGTTTTTTCTCACATTTCTGGTTTCAGATACGAGTTCCCATTCAAGTTGAACTTAGATCCGTTTTTAAAAGAGCCGGAGCTCACACCAGCTGACTACACATTACACTCCGTGTTGGTGCATAGTGGCGATAATCATGGGGGGCATTATGTTGGTTTCATCAACCCTAACGGAGACGGCAAGGTATGTACAGAGAACACCTACGATAGATGAATCCAGTACCTAAGGACTCCTTCCCTGTGTGCCGCCATAGTTAAGAGCCATCCAGTGCCGAGAACTGTGCGTTCTGTGTTGCTGTTAAAGGGCCCCTTATTTATGATTGTTATCAATGAAATCTATGCTTTAAAACCACTTTACTCAGTTAAAGTCATAAAAATCCTATTTGGAGCTTGCTTTGGGGGTTAAAACAAAGGTTTTTAGTTTTTATGCTAATGCAAATATCCATATTCATGACCAAGGTCACTATGTCACAAGAGGCAAACACATGAAAATCACATTCAACTGTGCACAAAAGATCCCACTTTTTTCTCAATTTTCCTGAAACTTTTGTAATCCATGGCTGTTTGAGTTTGTTTTACATGTTGCCTGCTGTAAGCCATGACACAACTGGGGGTAGAAACTGCAGCAATTTGCCACAAGTCCAACTTGAAGTCTTATGTTTTCTCTTAACTTTTTCATTCTGTCTTCCTTACGTGATGCACTCCAAACAGCGCCCTCTGTCTGTGGTTTATTGCAATGAAATCTTCAAAGTTGAAAAAGGCCATCTTTTATTGATTTTACATCCAAACGAACAATAGTATGTCTTGCTGAACAAGTAATCCGTCATTATGAAGCAAAGCTTAGGCTTGTTTAGCATGTCACAGGCCCTTTAAATCGAACAGCGCACATTTCCTAACTACCCAGGAAATAGTTGATTATGCAACCGGGTGTATCACGTACCCAGGTGTAGCACATATTGGAAGTTGACAAATTCCCTCGGCCTTAGCCTCGGGATCCAGCGTGTCAACTTCCAATACCTCAGGGAGCTAATATCAACCATCGACCCTCAAACCATGTGATATTTGTATACTGTTCTTCATAGCCATTTTACAAAACAATCTGACTTCAGCTACAGTGATCTTTCATTGTTTGGAACAAGACTTTTGGGGGATTTTGGAAAATGGAAAACTCTATTCTTGTGAAAATGACAGAGCATCTTAAAGGGACACACCGGCTTTGTTCGGCTATTTTGGGCTCGAAATAGACCCATACATTATTCTGAAGCGCTTTCCAGAGTAAATTAGATATCCTGAAAAGACGCCGTAAAATTTTTCCGTTTATGAGCATTTTTCAAAAATTCAAGGTCATGTGACTTTTCGGAACCAGATTCTGGTTCCAAAAAGTCACGTGGTCTTGTGAGTTAGTATATTTCCAGCCGTAGAAACCATCGCGAAGTGAGAGTTGCTTTTGTCAGCGGTTGGTTTCTCTTCTTGTTGGAAAATAATGTCTTACGAACACTATGTACACACCGTATTTTCAAAATGTACACAAATCTGCCAACATATTTCATAAGAAGGGTTTCTGGGTGTTGATATGGACGGGAGAATCTCTCAGATTTTCGTGTCTTCGCTTTGCATTCGCGGCGATAAATAATATCCGAAGAAAAAAACAGCATAGGCCTATTGAGGGCGCTAAAGACACCAAAACGTTGCGTTCGATGTGCTTCCTCGAGTCAGCGCTAACCTGAGGGATCATGCAAGGTGTGATGAGTCGGGGAAAACAAGGAATCGACGTTAAACACATGTCGACCCATATCGAACGCCACCTTTATTTACAAACACATGATACATAATACATCGCGACGGCTGGTAAAGCGTATAGCCCCAACATTTGTCTCTTTTGTTAATTTTAAACATTTCTAGTTAATTACGTGACATTTTGATAATTTTTTTTTCCCAACGACCATCGAAATATTATTGTCAAGGATGCTAGATCGCTACATTATGTAAACAGTAAGCCGGTATGTCCCTTTAATACCACTTTATGGAAGCTGAAGAGTTTATGTTGTCATCCCGTGATAATTATCTCAGGAAAATGACATCCAGAATGTAGGATGACAAAATTTTCCACTGAATATGTCGTCATCCTGCGATAAATTATCTCAGGATCTCAACAAGTCAGATGGCACTTCCAGAGCTCTGTAGTACTGCAAAAGGAGTACACGAAGGATTTGTTCGCGAAAACGTCATTCTTTGCCCAGTATCTGGACAAAATGGCAGCACCCATAAGCCATTCTTTGTGAAGTTTGTATCCAATTTTCTGCGGGTCAAATTCCATCAAATATTGTACGAGTTATACTTGTTCAGCACAATGTCTTTTGTGAACAAGTGTTTGGTACTACAAAATCGGAAAATACAATTAAGTAATGACAAAGACATGCTAAAGCTTTTCGACTTACACTCGTTAGAGCAAAACGCAAGAATGGTGTGGTGACGCTATCGATATAATATAAGGCTGAATGCGGGAATGACGTGTTCAGAATGCTGCACGCTAATTGGTCAGCTGACAACAGCAGGGAGCACGTTACTGCGCAAGCGCAGTTACACTACATGTAGCGTGTGTACAAATTCTTTCTGACGACATAACACAGGTTTTGTGAAGTGAATGTATGCTCAGTTAGACTACATGTACACACACATGCGCAATAGCGTGCTCCCTGCTGTTGGCAGCTGACTAATTAGCGCGCAGCATTCTGATGCGTCATTCCCGCCTTTAGCTTTATACTATTGTCGATAGCGTCACCACGCCATTCTTGCGTTTTGCTCTGATGAGTGCAAGTCGAAAAGCTTTAGCATGTCTTTGTCGTTGTTTAATTGTAATGTCTTTTGTTTCCGGTAGAGCCAAGTTGTTTTTCCACTGCATTCAGGGCCCAATTTCATAGAGCTGCTTAAGCGCTAGCTGAAAACGTGTGCTTACTGTAGCAGAAAAGTTGTGCTAACGTTAAGGCTATTTCACAGCCGCGGCGTGCTTAAGCATGGGCGCGCTTGGAAACCGCCATTGTTGCGTCACTATCTTAAGCAAAATTTGGCTCTGCGGTAAGGCAGGTTTTCAGTTGCTTACCGTTAACAATGTCTATGAAATAGCCTGACGCTCGGTTAACGGTAAATGGGCTGTTAAACAGCTCTATGAAATTGGGCCCAGATCCCCATCCAAACTCATGGACATTTGTTCACATTGCTGTCAAATTAGTTCGCCCCAGTGGTCCCTGGGTAATTTTTTGTTTAACCTATCATACTTTGTCAACGCTAATAATAGGGGCAAGCTGGGCAGGGGTTGGGCCATATCGTAAGTGATCTCTGGAAGAGGTTATCAACTTATCATCCCTAAAAAAAAATATTTCATATTTTGTGAACATTTTTTTAAAAAGTTTCTTGTGAAACTGATGTGATAATTTTCAGCACAAATCATTTTGGTATCTACCGTAACACATTCCTAACATATTCCTAATATCCTCTCATGGTACTGTTCTAGTGGTGCAAATTTGACGATGATGTCGTCTCGAGGTGTTCAAAGACAGAGGCCATTGACAACAACTACGGTGGGCATGAGGATGACCTTTCAGGGAGGCATTGCACCAATGCCTACATGTTGGTCTACATCAGAGATAGCTGCAAAGGTGAGCCCAAACCAGAGGCCAGTTTCATATTTTTTTGTTATGCTCAAACAAGTAATGTAATTTTGTTACATGCTCTGCTTATTGCGTTAAGCATAGCATGAAAATTTGCATGAGCTGAAATGTATTTCTCAACGCATAATTATGCTTAGCACGTGATTGGAGTGTGTGCATATTATGGTTTACTGCATTGAATGTCTGACTCGGCCGAGTCTCCGTGCAAAAGGTACAGAAATCATCACTATAGTCATTATGGCTTGGTTATCACTAACCTGTGTCCGACACGTACTATGGGGAACAAGACAAAGATGGACGCACCGTGATAAAGGTCAATTGGCCCCTGGCTCCAATTTCGATGTTTTACTTTAATAGCAGAAAATACTGCTTAGCAGAAAATACTGCTTAGCAGAAAATACTGCTTAGCAGAAAATACTGCTTAGCAGAAAATACTGCTTAGCAGAAAATACTGCTTAGCAGAAAACACCGCTTAGCAAAAACATACAGGGGCCAATTTCATAAAGCAATTAAGCAAAAAAATTTGCTTTATCAAAAATTTGTTTGATTTATAAAAATGAGTCAATAGTCGAAATTGCATGTCAACTTGTGTTTTTCACAAGAATATCTGCTATTCTTGCTAAAAACACAAGTTGACGTAAAATTTTGATTATTAACCCATTTTTATGAGGCAAACAAATTTTTGATTAAGCAAATTTTTTTGCTTAACTGCTTTATGAAATTGGCCCCAGGTCAGCAAAATAATAATGCTTAGCAGGAAAGTACTGCTTAGTAGAAAATATACTGCTTGGCAGAAAATACTGCTTAGTGGCCAATTCAAAATAGTCTGGTAAAAAATGTTGGTCTTGTTCGGAATTCTCCTGTAATCTGGAAAAACCTAGTAAGTCCAAATATGGGTCTAACTCAATTTTCACCAAAATTTGACTTACTAGGTTTTTCCAGATTACAGGAGAAGTGTTAGGTGGGTGGGCCCCATCCGAGCATGCTATGAAGTTGAGTATTCAGTGCTAATTGAATTAGGTCAGGTAAGGGTGAAACAAACCCTGGTTTACATATTGACCATGTGCAAATCTGTTGTCATAACTAGTGCTGGGAGTTACCGTTTATTTTTCTAAACGTTTAAACGTCAATTTAACGTTCGTTTAAACGTTTAAACGAATAGTAAACCTAACAAAAAGTAAAACTTATTACCACGCTCGCAATATAAAGTTCTTTGACCTGGTATCATGTGCGTTCGCGCGGCACTGTGTTCGCGCGGCTCCACGGTGTTTACCGCCCTGCTTTGAAATCAACTTGCAAGATGAAACCGAAAACCATCAGTAAAATTGCTTCCGCCCGCGAACGCAACTGTAGGCTACATCTTCGGCTTGAAACCACAAAGGTTACCGTCCCGACCGTTGGGCTCATCACAGCGGTATGGTGCCTGATTCTTTCAGAACAAAACTGCCTCTTTAGAACTTTCTGGCGGCGCAAAACGGCCATTAGATCTTTGGAAAAAGGGAGGATCGTTTTTTCACAAGTTGGTTTCGGATATCCGCTTAGCATTTTTCTAAACAGATAGTTACATTTCGGACGTTTAAACGTTTACACGTCGCAGCTCTAGTCATAACTCAAATTTATTTGGCAAATATCTTAAGCATTTACTGTCGGAACGTAAGGGGGACACTGTGTCCTGTTTTCTTCAAATGACCGAAATGAGCTGCGGATTATAGAAAGGTGTCATATGCAACTTGATGTTAATCACATTATTCTTGTGGTTACCTTTCCTCAGGGGATCTGCTTCTTCAAGTCACAGATGAAGACATCCCTGAAACGTTAAAGAGAAGACTACAAGAGGAAAAGTAAGTAGCATTTGGTACCAGTTAATGAAAGGTGCACAGTTTTCATCTCGACAAATATTACTCAGAGATACAACCTTCCAGTTGCAGGTCATTTCAATCAGTCATTCTAAGATTACATGTCAAGTCTTGCATTATTTCAATCAAGTCCAAGTTGAGTTCAAAGTGATTCCATCATCAATTTCCAAGACCAGGGGCGGATTGCAATAAAATTGACTTAGCCACTGGTCTAAGACCGGTCTTTTATAGCCGGCTATCCAACTTAGCCAGTCTTGGCTTAGTCACTGGTTTAGCCCATTCCTATAAACCAGTGTAATTGAAGTACGGCTGCGCCAACAGAAAAACACACATCTTAATGGAAGTGACGCTGGCAGCTATAGATGCGTAATTTCAAGCCAAGCAAACGTCCTCACGAAGCCACTTGATGGCGCGTGCGCTTCCACAGGATTTGCAAAGAAAACTTACTCGAAAGTTATCAAATAGCACTGAAAAGGCACCAATGGGCATAATGTGTGTTCTGTTCACAACACTCTTTGTCTTCTTTCAGCACAAATTACAAGATGTAGCGCCGTGTCCAACATTTTAGACTGATTATAGCCTGCTCGCCGCGGGCTTAAATTTTAAGACTGGTCTTACATTAAGACCACGATATTGCAAGCGGGCTATAATTATAGACTGGTCTTAGACCGCATATTGCAATCAGCCCCAAGTCTCATGTTATTTCGGTCAACTCCATGACCCCATTCTCACTTGAAAAATCGCTTCGTTCGGCAAAGATTCGACAATGATTCAACGATGATTCAATGAAAAGATTTCCTGATGTGAACGCACGCCGCTTCATTTGACGAAGATTAGAATCTCTTCGTTCAACGAAGCAAAATAGCTTCATTCAACGAAGAGATCGCTTCATTCGACGAAGCAAATTTGTAATGTGAACGTTGCCTTCGTTCGACGAAGCAATTTGGCAGGTCTGCAGCCGATTTCATGAAAAATTGCGTAGCTTGCGCAACTTTTTAAAATGGCAAAAGCCCCATAGGCCTGCGTGTAATTATCACCGGGATGTTGCGCAGCTTACGCAATAAAAAGTTGCGCAAGTGGGCTTACACAGTGCGTAAGTATTTGTGAAATCGGCTGCTGGTTTAAGTCCAAGTATAAATGAGTCTTTCCACAGTAAAGGGGACATTTTGGTAACACAGACCATATTTTCCAGTAAATACCTTTGTCTGGTCTC
Organism: Henricia sp. BOLD:AAB3569; assembly: GCA_037783545.1. Taxonomy (NCBI): domain Eukaryota; kingdom Metazoa; phylum Echinodermata; class Asteroidea; order Spinulosida; family Echinasteridae; genus Henricia; species Henricia sp. BOLD:AAB3569. Next base: position 1,009,442 of record JBBELK010000038.1, on the reverse strand, counting down.
AAAATAAAAGAAATAAGTTTCAGTTGTTCTGAAGAGATAACTTGGGCCCAAAAAGGGTTACAAATAGTGTGACAACGTGCCTTTCTAAAAAAAACCTGTGTACAAATTTCCAATATACGCTCGTAACCGGGACAGTCTAAAATGTAACACAAGTGTCCGTCCCGGTTACGAGCGTATATTGGAAATTTGTACACAGGTTTTTTAGAAAGGCATGTTGTCACACTATTTGTAACCCTTTGTCGGCCTCAGTTTTCTCTTCAGAACAACTGAAACTTATTTCTTTTATTTTGGTATTTCCTAAAAAATATGGTCTGTGTTGCCAAAATGCCCCCTTTACTGTGGAAAGACCCAATTCCATGTTCATTCTAAGATCAGTCTCAAGTCATTTCAGTCAAAGACTAGTCATTGAGGTCTATTATCCAACCCCAAATTCTCTCCACATCTAACCAACTCCATGTTGTACTGTGTAGGAGATTAGAAGCCCAGAAGCGTAAGGAGCGGACGGAGGCCCATCTATACATGACGTTACAGGTTGCAACAGAGGATCAGCTGTATGGCCACCAAGGCAATGACCTGTGCGACTACGAGAAGATTAAATTCAGGTCAGTCATTCAAGGCTTTCATTGATAATGGTGACAACCGATAATGTTGTAATATTGTCCAAGCTTTGTTTGTACCAAGTCGGATTTTGTAAATCTATCAAAACTTTGGATACTGCTTGAGGGTGCTTGTTTTGTAACCTTTTCCGCTGAACTTTACACACAAATCTATGCCTATTGTGTATGTTAACAGTTTCAGTCGCTCCTTGGAGCGTAATAAATTTAACCCTTAAAGGGCCTGTGACATGCTAAACAACCTTTTGCCTAATCTTTGCTTTATATGATGGATTACTTGTTCAGCAAGACATGCTATTGTTCGTTTGGATGTAAAATTAATAAAAGATAGCCTTTTTCAACTTTGAAGATTTCATTGCAATAAACCACAGACAGAGGGCGCTGTTTGGAGTGCATCACGTAAGGAAGACCGAAGGGAAAAGTTAAGAAAAAAACATAAGACTTCAAGTTGGACTTGTGGCAAATTGCTGCAGTTTCTACCCCCAGTTTCGTCAAGGCTTACAACAGGAAACATGTAGAACAAACTCAAACACTCGTGGATAACAAAAGTTCCAGGAAGTTTTAGAAAAAAGTGGAATCTTTTGTGCACAGTTGAATGTGATTTTCCTGTGTTTGCCTCTTGTGACATCGTGACCTAAAAACCTTTGTTTTAACCCCCCAAACAAGCTCCAAATGGGATTTTTATGAATGTAACTGAGTAAATTGGATTTATAGCATAGATTTCATTGATAAAAATCCCAAATAACGGGCCCTTTAACCTTCGGAGATGCACTGCCTCGGAGATGCACTGCCAGAAAAATTGCACGGAGGCACCAAGGGAAGACTCCGGAAGGCACTTTGTATAACGCGTAAATAACACTGTTTGGCAGAAACAATCCTTTCTCTAATGGCCTAAATAGATGAATGGAGGTATCTTTAGACACAGCTGTTTACTGAGCCCACATTCGGATGATTAATAGCTGCTTTTACTCAAAGAACATACATGTACGTTTGTACACAAATCAATGGGCCTAGGCTTGAGGCCAAGATTTCCCAGGGTGGACCTGATTGGTAAGTGACCTCAATATTAAAGGTAACTACAGGGGCACTGACTAGGGTTATCAGTTGAGGATTACATGAAGTTTGAGCGGAATTGGGCCAAAGGTGTTTTAGTTTTAAAAACTACAAAAATGTGCCTTCCGGGGGCTCCCCTTTGCAGCTCCGAGGGTTACTCTGGGCATGGAATAAACTCTCATACAAAATCACATTTTGACGCCTGACTTCGTAGTAAACAACGGCTAGCCAAGATTCCAGGACTTTGTAAGTGGGGCCTACGCATTATTTTCAGAGGAGGGTTCAGTGATCGGGTCCCTTTGGCTGTCTAACAATAGACCAATCCAGTAAGCTCTGCCCATTTTGGAATTGACCAATCACAGCCTCAGGTTGAGGTAACCAAAAAGTGGATCTCCATTTTGGTTACCTGGGTCCTCAAAAATTTGTGCACAGAGCTACGGCGAAATGCAGCACGAGTGACGCAAAAACACCATGAACATCATTTTTATCAGCGACCCTAGCTGATTTAATACGGATTGTATAAGACTATCCTAACCTACTTTTAATCCCTTCATAAATGTGTTTTTGTGTAAACGGGAAAAACTTAATTAGCTTGTCGTTTTGCTATGTTGTGCATTCACTGCGTTCTAGATGTGTGTCGAGATGTTTTTGTTCGATCGGGCGCGTTACGCGTATTGCAGGCGTGTTGTATGTGCACGCACACGACCGGATACTTAAGTGCACATTTTGCTTTCGAGCGTGCAGTTTCTGTGTGCGTGTGCATTTTTTAATATGCGCTGACCAGGGCGCGGACGCTGACGCACGGCGCGGCCACGCGACTCTACTGCACACGTGTCTCGCATGTGTGGCATGTTGCTAGGCAATTTCTAAATGGGCGGAGCTTACTGGATCGGTCTATTGCCAGGAAACATATCTGCTCCCATACTTTTTTTAGGGGCGTAGGTCAGGGAGTTCTGTCTTGCAAGTATTTTGAAAAATGTTCCGTCTTGCCAGAAAAATGCTCTCCCAAAATGTAATTCCTTCACAAAAATGTCCACCAGTGTTCAGCCCAACCGCAGATGGATTACCCAACTTGGCAACCTCGGCTTTACGCGAACGCTCCCTCCCTCAAATGCCAAGAGTTGGCGCCAATTTGCAATGAATAAAGTGTTGATTGACTTTGGCATTTGTACAGAGTAAATATAGGCCTGTTTTTAGTGGTGCAATTGCTTGGAAATAGCTTGTCTTGGTGTATTTCTTTGTTTGACCTAAAAATCACATGCTCCTGCATTCCCTCGATGGTTAAAAAGACAACGTAGTACAAATAGCACAATATGCATTATACTACGTGTCAAAAAAAACATGTCCTACTTTTGATTTCAAATAACTTTTTCATTTTCTAACGGAATTAAACTAAATTTTAACATCATGTAAACAAGGCCTGACAAATTTTATTGAGTGAGTTTCATCAGTTTTGAACAAGAGGGTGAGATTTAAACGCCATACGAAAACAAAACATCTAAATTTCAGAATTTGTCACTTTCGACTTTGCATCCTCCATTGTCAAGGCAATTGTCTATGTCTGAGGTCCCTTTGCACCTCTTGTTGAGTTGCACGAAACGATCAAGATGGTTTGCAATAACATTAGGGATGATCTTGCATTTCTTCAGAAGCGTTTGGTTCCTGCATGCACATTCCACCAGTCTCCTGCAGTGTATCGACATTGGAGGAGGTCAAGTCAAAAGTGGCGAATTCTGAAATTGACCTTTTTTTAGCATGGCTGTAAAATCTCATCCTCTTGTCCAAAACTGATGAAACTCGCTCAATACAATTTGTCAAGCCTTGTTTGCATGATGTGAAATTTTGGTTAAAATCCGTTGGAAAATGACAAAGTTATTTAAGATCAAAAATAGGACATGTTTTTTTTTTTACATGTAGTATATACATAGATATGTTCATATTAGTTTTTTGCATCACAAAGTATACACTATTTTGAGCCTAAGTCCGTTTTCTAAGTTATTTATTTATTTTTGGACTTCTGTCTGTTGCAGAGAGTTTCGAATCTTAAAGATGTCAACATACAGGGATATCATGACATTGCTGTCACAGGCCATGGGCTACCCAGAGGACCAGATGAGAATATGGCCGTTTGTCAGTCGCACAAACCACACGTGCAGACCCAGCATGATGGATTGTGATGACCCTAACAAAACGGTATGCAAGTATTGGCCAGTCTATGATTGTACTAGTTCAGCATTTCTTAGAATTTGAGAAAAAATGATTTGGAATATACAAGGACAAAATGGGCAAACTAAACACCTCAACACAAGTAAATTCCCCCTAAACAATTAATTATATCTCCCGAAGTAAATTTCGGAATTACACGAAATTTTGTGTGAATGATTAGTGCAATGCATGGAACGTGTATTTCAAGTGGTGGGTATGCATGAAAGAGCAGCATTTAAAGGTGAAATTGACACTTTTCAAAAATTGCAAAATGCAGTCAACAATTCCCTAATTCTTTTCAAACATGACAAGTAGAGTTTTGGTCCTCAGTATCTTGTGGTGTTCGTGCACCGTGACTGCACTAGGCAGTTTAACAAAAGAAAATGCCTCACATGTCTATCCAAGACAAGGTCATTGCCTGCTAGAGACCCTTACACCTGTAAAACAAGTAGCCCGTAGGATGGGAGTCGGGGCAAATAAGAAAATTGCATTAAAAATTTGAATTAGTTGGAGCTGTCGCAGACTTGCCAAGAATTTCTAAATTTACTTTGGGAGATATAATCATTTGTTTAGGGGGAACTTACTTTTGTTGAGGTGTTTACTTCATGTTAGTCAATTTTTTGTGTCTAATGTCGGGGTCACACTATACCGTAAAGCCTAGCAGTAAGGGCCACGTAGGGCCAATTTTGTAATACGGGGTGGGACATGGCTATCCTAGGGCAGTCCCCTTGCTCGCCGATTCTTCTCTCTGAGACGTGGGATTTTTGCCAATTTCTGGCCAAATTAACTCTATGATGAAACTTTGATGAAATGGACGGACATGTGATGGTTTCACCGTCATGCAAAAAAAACGCCGTCAGCCACGTATTCTGCCCGGTATACGGCCAAAGAAGACATTACAGTGGCAACGATAAGATTCCCCGTGCGTGTATAACCTATTGATTGCTTTCCGGTGACGTCACCCCTTCCATCCACCATTTTGGTTGTCATTTTTCATGACGCACGTGCCTCAAGTGGTAACCGGCCAAAAAAACAATAAAAGCGCATTGGTTGCACTTACCTCTGTTGCTTAACCTTGCTTTATGTTGTTGCGCCATAGCTGTTGTATCGATAAAGATATTTTAGGCTAAAAATTGTGATCAAGCAAAAGCACTTTCGTTTTTACAAGCTGCAGTGCATGCTCAATAATTTGAACGTATCGCTACGCGTGCGTGCGTCATCTTCAAATGAAAGTACGCTGGTGAGTATTTTTACGCGTGTTCATGTGCGTCTATTGGCGCGCGCCCGACCGTTGACCACCAAACATTCCCGGATGTTCTACGTCACGGAAAGCAATCAATAGGCCTACTTTTAAAAGAAGATAAAACAAAGATTCCCGTCTGCCATGCTTCATTTTCTGTTAGTAAGAACCCACATTTTAAAACATTTATTTATCTATTTATTTGATATTTCCAGTTGGTCTTTGGTAATTATGCAAAAAGCTATGAGGTGTCGAAAAAAGATGGATTTAGCGCTTTTTGCAAAAAAAAAGCACATATGGACTTAGCAGGTTTTGCAGCAAAAGGTGAAATCAGCAAACTTGAACATAAAAACGTAGTAAAAATAGCTGTTTTAAAACAAAAGACCTCAGGTGGACTTTGGAGGCTTTTGCATCTGAACTGTTCATGTCCTCTCAGACAGAAACTCTTGGCGGCACTATGTAATGAGAAACACCATTCCTCATTTGCTGTGACAAGTCACAAATATTTGGGTCTGCCACAGTAATGTGCACAACTGATAACTTGGAAAGTGAGACACAAAAAGTGACTAAATGTCAAAAACATTGCCCAGTTTTGGCCTAAGTACATTCCCAAGCACTTATTTTCTGTGATGACCAAAAATGGCTGTTCTCTCTGAAAATTCTAAGAAATTACAGGGTATTCTTGAAGAATGTTTGTAACGCGTAACGGGGATAGACACTGCTATCTGAAAAGTGCTAAAGGCATTGATTACATTACAAAAAAATACCCACACATCATGTATTAGCTCTAAAAGATTGATGAAACATTAACCCAAACCAATTGTGTGTTGATTTCTTGGAATTACAGTGATAAATAAGTCACGTATGTCACTGGACAGACATTTTGGGACAATCGTCGGTCTTTGTGACAACGTGTATGCGTGAATTACCATAGACAGACCCACTTGTCATTTTGATAAAGCAAGGAGTTGTTAAACAGCCTTGCGGTTTCATCCCACCCATAGATACATGACATAGCCGAAGGTGAAGCAGTCTGGACTGTCTTCCTGGAGACTCAACTGCCGGAGTACCCCAAGGCAAGCCTGCCTAACTTTGACAAGGACTGTGAGTATTTAAACGAATGAAAAAGTCTTTTTGTATTTTGTATTCGGTTTAAGATTTTTTAGACTTTGAATCTGAAATCAGACTTTTTGAAAGTTTAAAAGTTATGCAGTTTTCAGACATTTCGATTTTCAAACCCTTTTTTTTATTTGCCAATTTCATCGCTGTGTATAATTTCGGAGTCATTCCAGAAATTGTGGGTTCTAAAAGTGGGACATTTTTAAAATTTTGTTTGATTTAAAATAAATTTTGTGTTGTCAAAAGTTTATTCCGTCATAAATGAGCACCAAAACTTGTATTCAACAGTTACGAATGATGCATCAAATTGATATGTTTGTTTGCTTTTTTTTATTTTAATTATTGTTTGATTATTCGAAACTGAGAAGTTATTGGAAAACCCACTAGCTGCTGGGGGTAAAACTGTGATGGACTGGCATCTCATCCAGGGGGAGTAGCAATGCTCCTAATCACTCCATGCCACAGAAACCGGGGAAGAGTACCGGCCGCGTGTTTTGTTTTACACCGCAGCGTGGGGTACACCCCAATTGTCCAATGACTGATACTTCTCAAGTGACAATCTTGGAAATAGCCACAACTCTTACTCTCACTATTAAAAAAAAAGAAGAAACCGAGAAATTTCAAAAAATCCCAAACAACACTGAGATTCGAACCAGGGACCTTATGATTGCAAGTCAAGCTCTCTTCTAACTAGACCACGAAGCTGGTTGCAAACCGACCGCATTCAAAACCCTAAATTCCTTAAAAATAACTAACCCTAAACCTTAACCTATTATATAGTCTCCTCTCAAGACGCTAAAAATGTACAAAATCCCTCATTTTTCCCTCGCAGTGGTGTAAAAAATAATTACGCGTACCGGGCCATATGGGGCAGATTAGCCTGTGAAATGATTTTACTTACTAAATTGACTAGTTAAAAATAACAATTTCTATTTGATCGAGAAAATTGATGCAGAGTATTTGCATGTATATATTAAAGTATAATCAATGTTTTTTTTTCTCTCTCTGATTCTTAGCTGATGTCCTACTGTTCCTGAAAATGTATGACCCCAAGCTGAAGAGATTATCCTACTGTGGACATGTATACACACCTATTCTCACCAAAGTCTGTAAGTCTTGTGTTCAAAATGAAATTGCTTGATCTTTTGGAGAAAAAAAACTCGCCAATATATTGTCATCATTTTAATCCAATTTATTAATGTCTCCAAAGTTCAGCTTATTCCCATTGTTGCTTTTGAGGTGGGGGGGGTGCTTAACTTTTTCACTACAGCGCGTCGCTTACAGCGGCTCGAGAAATGTCTACTTCCGGCCGGCAAGCCGCTACCAGTGGCTTGCCTGTACACACAAACAAAAGGTGGCCTTCAATTAATTACTTCACAGACCTTGAACAAATTTCGTAGTAAAAGAGTTAAGGGCCCTGGAAAAATTTCTGAAGGATTCTCCCAGAAATAGGAAATAACTACAGGTTTACTGTACTCAACACACTTCTGTTCTGGTCAATATTTCATATTTTAACCCTGCTCATCAATCCTCCAAAATTAATACGATTTTACATACACCCTAAGGAGACTGTGATTCTTTTTTAGGAGCATATAAAATGTTTTAAGGAGATTGTACTAAAAAAAAATTTGTGATTGTATTGCAGGCGAATTACTACCAGTGCTGTGTGAAAGGGCAGGATTCCCACAGGGATCGTCACTTGCACTGTATGAGGTGAGCATACTAAGCAGTAATCAAACAGAAACTTGTGCATGTTAACAATAAACCAAATCCTCAAGCAAACATGTTTGATATTTCAAGGTAGCATCAACATGAGACCGGATTGCTCAATTAACAGATGGGCAATTTCAGAAATATGTAGATTCAAAGACTTTGCGGGCTTGTAAGTAAGCCTACACAGGGATAGCGTGAACAATCGACGATCGAGGAGGCTGCCATCTTCAATGTGACATATGATCAGGGGCCAATTTCATGGCGCTGCTAAGCACAAAAATTTGCTTAGCACAGGATTGATTTGCTTTATAAAATGGATTACAGGCCAAAATTATACGCCAACTTGTGTTCTTCGCAAGAGTAGGAGAATACCTTTCAATACACATCACTTACGATTTTGGCTGGTAACTCATTTTTGCAAAATAAAGAAAACAAATCCTGTGCCAAGCAAATGTTTGTGCTTAGCAGCGCCGTGAAATTAGCCCCTGAATGTGTAGACTTAGCGACTTTGCGGGGGAAAATGGAGTCAGCATTTAACAGTTTTTGCCAAACGAGTTTTTGAATAGCTAAAGTGTAGGATTTATCAGGTTTTCAAGCAGAAACTACATTGTATTTGATTATCGTATACAACAATCCGGTAACTAAGGTCTTCTTCCCTGTACATCCGCCATAGCTGGGGAGCTTCCACTGAATAAACTGTGTGTTTTTGCTGTTGCTGAAGCTGCATTTGTTTACTTCGAACAAGTTGCGCATCTTTGTAGGGTTGTGTGCGCGCGAAGGTGGGCGCGTCGCGTATACGCGAAGGAGGCGCGTTTGTGCATGTAATGGATGAGCGCTTTTCGTTCTAACAGCAACACAAAACGCACAGCCCATGCACTGGACGCCCCCCCAGCTATAGCGGATATACAGGGAAGGGAGACCTTAGTTACCAGCTTGGTCTATACTAGGCATTGAAAGCTTTCAATTAATAACGTTATCACATATTTCATGGGAGTGACGTTTAGCAGCTTTTGCGCCTGAAGCCCCACTTCAGTACTGGAGAGACTTTTTCACCAGGATCATAACTCTGTGCAATGCCAGTTATCTTCTCTCAAAACAAAACAAAATATCTTTAGACAGATCTAAGAAGATAACTTAAGCAACAAATAGTGCAACAACATACCTTTCTGAAAACCCTGTGTACAAATTTCCTATTTAATGTATGTAACATAGGACACATACTTTGTGACATTTTTTGGTGTCCTTCTTACATACGGTATTTTGGAAATTTGCACACAGGGCTTTCAGAAAGGTATGTTGTGGTACTATTCGTTGCAGTTCTTTAGCTGAAGTTATCTACTTAGATCCATCTTAAGATATTTCTTTTGTTTTGAGAGAAGATGAATGACATTGTACAGAGATATAATCCTGGAGGGAAAGGTCTCTCCAGTATTGAAAACAGACTCATATTCTTTTCAAATAATTATTTTAAATTTTTGTTTTCTTAACCAGGAGGTTAAACCCAACTTAACAGAGAAAGTAACAGACCACGCGTTACAACTGGACAAGGCTTTGGATGAATTAATGGATGGTGACATTATCGTCTTCCAAAGGTAGGCACGTCCAAAGCAACTCTCTAACTACCCATAATCTAGCAAAGTCTAATTTCAGTTGTCAGTATTTTTGAAAACATCCAATTAATTGAATAAAGTTAATGCTAGTAAAACATTTTCTGAAAAAGGCTGGAGTTTGCTTTGCTCATCCCAGAAAGAAATACAATTTTGCTCGTTAAAAATGTATCATTTGTAAGATAAAACTTGTTACAGATTCGTGGAATAAGAGTGTAACATATCTAAGGAAGAATGTTGGTAAACTAGCCTGAAGAAATTTTAGCTACTTAGATGCATCAATGCTTCAGAAAACCTTGAAAATCTATATATGGATTTTGTGTACAAGTGAATAGTAAAAAATACTTTTTTTTAGAAAACCACCTTCGGTTGTCAATGTTAATCAACGAGTTGATGGGGAAACCTTCCTCAAAGTAAAGATTGAATTGGTAGCAACTATCCAATGAAATGTTTCCGCCGGGGCCGATGTAAATTTACCAGAAAATAATCCATGAAGATTAAATATATTTGGATCGTTTGCAAACGATTTACTTAGAAGCCCGACCTCATAAGATTGAAATTACTTAGTTGGTTCACATCTGGGCTGTCCTAAATGGGCACTGTGTACAGGTGCACGATTCATGCTTCTAACACTTTCCGTCTAGGTTACACTGTGCATGTGCACTAGACTGGTCGGGCACACAACCAGTATAACGCGAGCCACAGAGTGCATATGTACGTACGCGACCGACTGAGAACAACATTTAGAATAACTCGCAAAGGATCATTTTGATACTCCTCGTCAAGACTGGCTAAACGCACATGGATTTTCATGTTTTTGGAAAACGTGGTACATTTGACAGAGCTGAAATGTCTTCAGATAGGTTTTTTATGCCCTTCTTTTGATTTATAATGGTTTTGTTCCCAGAATCGCTCAAAAACAGATCATCTGTATATGGGTATTTTCCAAAATTAGGGGCCCAAAACGTTTGGTGTCCCAGTTATGTACATGTATGACACCCTGTGCATCAAAAATCGCTACTCATGATCACAGATTCTCAGTAATAGACTGTGACCTGTGATTATAAGAGACGGCACCAATTTATTGAATATTTTGTTCTGTATTTACTGACAAATATTTGAAACAAAAGACCATAAGGGCTTACAATTTGTTCCATGATATTGAACAGGAATTTGGTGTCCCGGGTTACCTACACCAATGAAATTTAGCTGTAGAATGAGTTTGCATTAACCTTGGTGCCTTATCCACACAAAAACGTTAAATTTAAGTGGCATTTATGGAAATAAAAATAAATATTTTCTACTAGAAAACCACTTTCAATCACTAAACACACTTGAAAATCTTTAAAAGCATGTCACACTTTTGGACCCCTAAGTTTGGGAATTGCCCATATGGCCTTTAAGAGCTCCCAGAGATCCATTGTTGTTGGGTTTTCCACCTGGATAAACCTGCATGGGATGAGCCAAGCCTCTCAAAAACAACCCCAGAAGTGCAGCTTCTCAGGGAGCATTTCAGGCAAAGTGGCGCACCTTGCTTCAGTGGCTTCTACGGAGGCTGGTGCAGTCAGCCTTGCTACAAGAGGGTTTTATACACATTAGTGAGATCCATTGTTGTTGGGTTTCCACCTGGATAAACCTGCATGGGATGAACTGACCTCTGGAGCCAAGCCTCTCAAAAACAACCCCAGAAGTGCAGCTTCTCAGGGAGCATTTCAGGCAAAGTGGCGCACCTTGCTTCAATAGCTTCTACAGAGGCTGGTGCAGTCAGCCTTGCTACAAGAGGGTTTCATACACATTAGTGAGATCCATTGTTGTTGGGTTTTCCACCTGGATAAACCTGCATGGGATGAGCTGACCTCTAGAGCCAAGCCTCTCAAAAACAGCCCTAGAAGTGCAGCTTCTCAGGGAGCATTTCAGGCAAAGTGGCGCACCTTGCCTCAGTGGCTTCTATGGAGGCTGGTGCAGTCAGCCTTGCTACAAGAGGGTTTCATACACATTACTGACCGACAAAATAATCTACATCTGTCGACCTCCTTGATCTTTTGGCCAGAGTATGGTTTGCATTTCTTATTTTTGAACCGTTTACTTTCAGGGATGACCCTGAAAACTCCCAGTACGAGCTCCCGACTGCCAAGGATTACTTCAGGGATCTCTTCTACCGAGTTGACGTCATGTTCTTCGACAAGAACATCCCAACGGATATTGGCTTCACGCTAGTTCTCTCACAGAAAATGAATTACTTTCAAGTAAGTTTCAGTGAAGCCATTTTTGAACCCACTTGTTTGTTAGCTGTTAGTAAATTTTTGAATCGTTTCGAAATCTCACACTTGCATTCAGAAGATTGCACTATGTCTCTTCCCCGCCCCCTCCCCCAGGGAAACCACGCCCCTTCCAATTTATTTTTTCCGGAATTTTTGTTTTCCTCCAATCTCACCCCTGGTAAATGTGTTCGATTTATGAGGCCATATACTGTTTATATGGATTAGGATAATCATTCTCTGAAGCCCAGGGGCCGATTTCACAAAACTCTTAGGCTGCGTTCGGGCGTGCAGTTCTCGTTACTCGGGAGTAATGCGTGCGCATTGCACACGGGTTACATCACGCGAACGGCAAGTCCGCATTCCGCATGCGCGAATGGCAATCAGTGAAGATGGCCGTCTCTTGCCATCACTGCACAAAAAAACGCCGTTTTACTGCTCAAAAGAAACTGAGGAAATACAGGCCGTAAGTCGTGAGAACCTTTGATGCCGTCCAAAACAAACCTTAGTGAGTTGTTGTTTCAGTTATCCAGTTGACACGTTTAGCAAATTCACCAAAAATCCAACCTATATCCCGCCATCTTCGTACTAATCACATGGCATTCGTCAGGAGTAAGAGCACACTCCCCATTTGTTGGGGAGTACCGAGAGCACACTCTCACTGCCCCGAGTGTCGTTATTCTTGCCGTTCGCGCGCGCAGGACACTATGAACATCTAACAATGGAAATTGGGCACACACCATTGTTACTAACAATGGGGTTACAATGAACATGTACATGTTCTTGCTCATAGTGGGAGTATACTCGTGTTAACACGAGTACACGCCCGAACGCAGCCTTATTGTCTTAAGATCGATCCTACATGTAGTATTGGTATAAAGATAAGACGAGTAACCCTTCCTAAGACTTAAGCCTAGTGTACATCGACCTTGCAACTGGAAGCAACTCAACAGATCAGTTGCTGTTGATGTGTGCATAGCGCACTCATCGACAGCAACATATTAGTTGTGCAACTAGTGACTAGCGGCAACTGGGAGCATCCAGCCAGGTCTACATTTCCAGAGAGCGCACATCGACACAGCAATTCGGTAAAGCCTAGCGTACATCGATCTTGCAAGTGGAAACAACTCAACTGATCAGTTTCTGTCGATGTGTGCCTCATGTAATCGGACGCACACATGCAACTGATAGCAACTAGTTGCGTACATCGACGAAACTGACTGCGACATGAGCAACTCGAGGCAACTGAAATATTTCCAGTTGCAAGTGTGCGTATACCGACCTTTTTAAGCCACTAATCAGTTGCTCTCAGTTGCCGCGAGTCACTTCTAGTTGCTGGAAACATCAGTTGCCACTACAGTGTTCTCCACTGCTAAACATTTTGTCTGGGCGCACTTAGCAGGGCCCTCATGCGGCGCCGCGCGAGGGCGCTGTCCAAAACGAATGCATGCAACTGCCATAGCAGTTATCGACCACAGATTGGTTCGCTGATGCGATAGATATGCGTGGTAAGGGAACGTAAACGTTTATGACACCAGTGGCTAGCGAATCATGTTTGGTGACTTTACGCGTAATTTCGGAATGACTTGGCTATATTTTCGAAGCGTTTTAGAGGGCAAAATGGGTTATTTTTGTCCGGGCGACAAAACCGGTAGTGGAGAACACTGCACTAGTTGCTTTCAGTTGCTAGGCTTTAGCGTTTTGTGAAATCGGCCTCAGTAATTAAAACAAATCAACTCCAGAATTGTAAGGATGTAAGTGGGACACTGTGTCCCGTTTTCATGGATAACCCATATTTAAATGTTGGGAGGCATGGAATGCACAAGACGATGCACAAACTACTGTTATGCTCTATGTTTATTCTGTGTGTCATTTTGACCAACAGATAGCCAAAGCTGTAGCAGCACATCTGGACACAGATCCCATGCTTCTACAGTTCTTCAAGAGCCAGGGGTGAGTGACCTTGTTCATTTCAGTATCTTTTAAACCTCTGCCAATACGTGCCTTTATGGTTCCCCCACGTCATACTACCATATTAGAAACATCAACAGCATCCGCCGAATCCTGACTGATGAGTCGGCTGCCATCCTTATCCATGCTCTCGTGACATCAAGGTTGGATAATGGCAACTCACTTCTGTTTGGAATCACCAACACTCTCATGTGCAAACTTCAACATGTTCAAAACACTGCGGCTCGTGTCTTATCCCGAACACGGAAATTCGACCACATTACTCCAGTCCTGAGAAATCTTCACTGGCTTCCAGTCAAACAGAGTGTTACCTTCAAAATAATCCTACTTACCTGGAAATCCCTCAATGACAGCGCACCAACATATCTGCAGGATCTCTTCACCGAGTATTCCCCTAATCGCCACCTAAGGTCATCTGACAAACATCTTCTTGTGACACCAAGAACTAGAACATCGTATGGGGACCATGCCTTCTCAGTTACGGCGCCCACTCTATGGAACTCTTTGCCTCAGGAAATTCGTAGCTGTCAATCTTTACATACCTTCAAATGCCTTCTTAAAACATTCCTGTTTAACTCAACTTATAATTAGATTCCTGGTTTTGTTTCAAGTATACATATATGTATATTACTTATTTGTAGAGTTTTGGACAGTTTCTTTTCTTAAAGCGCCTCGGAATATGTTTACATAGATAGATGGCGCTTTACAAATGCTTGTATTATTATTATTATTAACTCACTGCACGCGGTACAGTCTTCGTGGTCTCTACGTCTCTCTCCCGCCCCCTCCCCCAAGGAAGCCATGCCCCTTTCGATTGTTTTCTTCCAGAATTGTTGTTTTCCTCCAATCTCACCCCTGTATATGACTACTAATGCATAGTTCCGAGATTGCCAAATTAACCCCGCCCCCTTGGATAATAGGGATCATTAGAAATGGTACGCGTACGGGAAACGTGTGCGGCTTGCAAAATCTGGGTTGTTATATCACAATTTTGCGTGGCTGTTCAAGAAATGTGCGGATGTGTACATGGTTATATTGATGTAAAAAGTCACATTACCTATGCTGTGCAGACAAAATAACCGCGCAAACTGTTGGTGGGCTATTTCACAATAAGTGTACACTTTCAGTCTCACTGGGGGTCAAATTTCAAACTTGTCCAATTCACAAAAACTCTGTTGATCTGAAAACTTCAGGATGTATACTAATAATTCCTAAAATCTCGGAGCGTGGCATTATGATTAACATGTTAATTTTTTCCAATGAAATAATGATGCGTAATTGGTTGTCTGGAGAGGACATTTTGTTTAACAATAAACAGATGTACTTATAAAGTACCACTAGAGTGGAAAATGTCTTTCCACATGCCTTATATTCATTTGTGTTGTTGATGAAATATGAGTGCACTCTTCTAAAGTCTAAAATATGTCGTGTTCCATTCCATCATTAACAACGAATGTAACAGGCTTATCCATTTATAGTTCAAAAATAACTTATAGTTATAGTTTAAAGAAAACATGGAAATCTCACCTCATCTTCACCATGCTCTTGGAGTATGGCATTGTCCAAACATGAACTCATTATATTGTTGGGTACCAATAATAATTATATCAGTTTGTAATTGATTTCACATGAAAATGTGTAATTGTGGACTTAAAAGCGAGCATACACCAATGTGTTCTGGAGAGGACATAATAAATCATTGTATTACCCCTCAAAAAAATGTCAAGTCTGATTAACAAACACTTAAACAATTCAAGGTATCTCACTTGTATGAACACATAAAAACATACAGCATGAATAAAACAACTGATTCAATATCAGTCTGTTATGTTAAAAATGCAAATAGAAATGTAGTTCAACAATATACCAATTTTGTACTAAACCTTGCATGAACTTCTAAAGTAAATTACTCCTCCCAAATAAAGCAATTGCTCCCATGTCATAAAATTACAATTTATATGGTTGAATGATCTATTTGAATGCTTCATACTCATGTATACTCTCTACATAGTGACTGAGGAATAACATGTATGGCTTGGAGAGGACATTTTTAAAACACTTTTAAAACACAAATGAATATCTTATATTCATTTGTGTTGTTGTTGATAAGATATGACTGCACTGATTCTTCTTTAGTCTGAATGCATGATTCTGAACACAAATGTAGCAGGTATGTCCACTTTGACTTATAGTAAAAAAATAAATGAAAACTCATTTATCTTCATTGCGCCTTTGAAGAATGCAATAATTCTAACATTATATCAATTTGTTAGTGATTTCACGGGATAATGTGTAATCAAAAGCAAGCACACATCAATGTGTTCTGGAAAGGACATTTTTTGACAATCATTGCAATTGTCAATAGAAATCACTTTCACGTCCATTGTAGTGCACCTAAACAAATACCTTCATTGAACATTCTGAAATATTGTAATACATTCTTCACATACACTGTAAATAATGATGTAATTTCTTGTTCTCATTTCTCAGTTTTCATTTCTCAACTTGATAGTTATCTAAAATATAAAATTTAAACATGACTCGTCTGTTTTTCAATACTGATATCAACAACTAATCCTCTTCTCAAATCTATCCAACCAGTGCAATAATTTCCTCACTGACTACTTTCTGGTAGCATCATAAGTTTTTGACCCAGGTCTGGACAATTGATCAACCCATCTGCCTATGTAGCCAAGAGACAGATATTCATATCCTCATACAGTGGAGATTGCTACAATCAACTGACAGTTGTTTATATTCGATGATTTTTCTATCATGCTGCTACCTCAACACCATGCCCCAAATAGTGTTAAATAAAGTGTCCCCTCCAGAACAACATGTACATGGTAGCTTACTGTAGTATTATAAGTACCATACATTTCCTTTATTGTATTATTGGGCAGTAATTGTATGCCAATAAGTGTATTGTATTATTACAGGAACAATATTCCAGACAAAAGTCCCAACTGTCCCATATTTGCACCTGAATATTTCAAATTCGAGGGCTTTATCATGCAAATTGTTATTATGTTATGTACTACACACAAAAATGTGTAATTTTATTATCTGTATATATGAGCAGCAACATGGTGAACATGGGATCATATGATTTTCTCACAGGGGAAGTCATATTTACTCATTCTTTAAATGAAACATGTAGGCTGTGCACAAATCTATGTATTGTCCTGGAGAGGACATTTTTTTAAACACAGAATACCACAATATAATTGCCAGACTAAATGTTGAAATGGTAATGCCATGCAATGTCCTGTTAGAAGGAATGGTACTGTTAATTTTACAAACATAACATAAAATATTTCAATCATGGTTGACATGTTAATTACAATTAACTGCTGTCCTGGAGAGGACAAATTTTTAACGGATTTTCCACACCCCTGAATATGATCTTGATAATATATACTCAAATCTCTCCCACGATCAAATTGTCATATTTACTCCATCAATTGTGTCCTGTAGATGATACAAACATACTTGTGAGTACATATTTCCAAACTATTCCACTGTCATGAATACCTTGTCCTGGAGAGGACATTACATATTTTATTTAACGGAAAATCCACTTTATTTTGAAATGTTCATAAAATTAGCATTTTTTTACCGAATTACACCAACCCAAGTTTCACAATATTGTTGAACACTATATATCCATGATTGATCACCAAATTCACCACGATAATGCACCATAAACAAATGATTCCACTTAAAACTAATGTAAAACTGAAATGAGACTCCAAAATGGTGTTAAAAGTGCATGTAAATGGAGAAATTCACATCGAATAACTCGTAGAATTACGTAAAAATAGTTATGTAGCTTGTCCTTCATATTACCCATCATATAAAATCACTCATAACATGTATTTGCACTGATAAAGTTATCCAGGATTGGTTATACTGTAATTTACTCAAATGACCACTTATTGTGAAATAGCCCTGGTACAACCATCCAGTTTTTCCCAGCCGCATACGTTTCCCGTACGCGTACCATTTATAATGGTCCCTATTGTTGCTATGCCTCACACGCTATCGTCAAAATGTTCACACACACTGCACAAACCAATGGGACTTTCAACGGAAAGCACATAATTATTGGAGAAAACTCAAAGGTATTCATGTTTCAGGGTCGACAGGTACCGTAGCACGCACTTAGTAAAAGGCCAGTGATACAGAGATGTCATATATTCATAACAATTCGCTTTCTTACCTTTGAACAGCGAATTGCCCGGCCTTGAAACCAAAATATCACCCTGAACACCACATACAACGTATGGGCAGAAAATCGCGTGATGTTGGATTGTGAGGCAATACACTTTGACCTATGTGGGCGCTGTCTGCTAGCTCTGTTGTGATTGGTTGGCGGGTTCGGTTGATTGACAGGTCGGAACTATGCATATGTAGTCAGTTACTTCTACCATGAAGTTGTTCATGGTAAATGCTACCCTGTGTAATGGATTCCAATAAGTTCTTCATTTGTTGTTTCAATTTTGAATTTCTAGACATAGAGATGGACCTGGCCACCCACTACGCTGTACATACGATGGAACCCTTAGAGATTTACTCTCAACGGTCAAGCCTCGACAACCAAAAAAACTGTACTATCAAAAGGTACATGTATGGCTAGGGCCGACAGGTTTTTTAAAAATTGTATTATTAATTATTATTATTATAATTTTTTGTTGTTGTTTTTGTTGTGTTTTTTTAGTAGTAAAGAACTCTAAATACACAAACTTTTACCCATCAGGAAAAGTTTGATTTACGATTGCAACCTTTTGCTAAGAGAGGGCGCTGATTGTGTGATGTCACTTTTGGAATCCTTCAGTGAAAAGTAAAGGAAAAACAGAATTCAAACGAGAATTTGGCTTCCACCCCCAGTTTTGTCTGGACTGGAAATGGAGCTTGTAATGCAAGGACTAACAACAAATACTGAGACACAATGGGGGAACAATGGAAGGGGGTGCTACCCTCTGCCACATATCGTGCTGCATACATACTGAAACGCAAAAGAAACTTACCACTTGTTTAAAATGTAATGAAATTGTAACAGTTCAAAAAAAACCAAACCAATTGCTAATTGAAACATTGGCATTTTATTGATAACATGTCAAGTTTTTGACCAATATACACCATCTCATCAGTTTGTTCTACAGTAAAGAACAGAAGAGGGTGCAATGTCAGTCCCCTTTCAATAGCGTGTGTGGCCACCATTGATTTGGATACAGGCAGTGCATCGTCGGCGCATACTGCCTACCAATCGTGGCATGTTGCTTGAAATGCCCATTTTGCACTGGCCTTTTTAAAGCCGACATCACGTGCAGCTCATTACAATCATCCCATACCCCTTGGCTAATCACTGACAGTCAAAACAGCTGTTCAACAGCTGTGCCATGAAGTGACCATTGAAGGTTCAAGTGACCTTCAGACACCGTTTGGTCTGACAGTGAGGACATTATTGTCCACAAATAAGTTCACACATTACTACACGCAGTGTTATTGTTGCTATTTAAATGTTTAAAAGGTGGTAAGTTTCTTTTGCGTTTCAGTATATGTAATGTTCGGGTTGTCTTTGCTGTATCTCACCTTTTTCCAAACTTCATTAAACCATTTGTTAATCTTTTCCCGTGCAGTTGAGTATCAAGATTAATGAACTGGAGAACAAGAGACAATTCAAATGCTATTGGGTCAATGGCAAGCTCAAGGAAGAGGTAATGTAGCACAATGTAAATATGTTGTCTTTCAAACGAGCGTGACCAGATCACATTTTTTCTCCCATACTTTTCCCGGGGTTACCTCATGGGTCCCGAGATTTTTATATCATAACATCCGTCATATTTTTCTCATTACGAATCTAAAACTGCCGCGCTTCTAGGCCGCAAATTTCCGAGGATATCGTCGAAAAACCATAAATGTTTTGTAAACTAATTTATCGAGAGTGATCGTGATCGACAGCAGGCCTGTTGAACACACCGCCACATATGCGTCTGCATAAAAAAATTGGGGATGGTGCTTTTTTTCACTAGTACGGTTTGTCCCTAGTACCCCGGCTTCATTTACGTGAATTGATACACATCATTCTTGCGCCCAGACTATGTTGCATATTTTGTGACTCTTGGTGGCGCTACTCTCCGCGATCTCGGTTGGGTTCCTATGAGCGCAGCGCAGTGTGACATGGTATATAAATGGGCACCAGTCTTTTCCATGTCCAGACGGTGCGGACGAGTTTGTTACATTTGTCAGTCGGTTCAAAAATGGGTCATTAAAAGTCTTTTTAAAAGTACTGATCGTGTACTGATCGATATTTCGCATGGAGGTTCCATTTTCTTCATTTTATTTATTGAATCGATAGATTTTAAGGTGCTTTTTCTATTTATTGGCGTCTGGACAGTAAAGTGATAATTCAAAGAAGATCGTCGCAACGTTAAAACCCTATTGCCATTTCCTGACTGGTCCCGGAAGTGTGACCTGCCACGAGACTTGCACGGTCTATAGGTCTTTAAAGATTTGACTTTTTATTTTTTTATTTTTTGTATCAAACCAGGAGCTGGTGTTGTACCCCAACAAAACGGACACTGTCCGGGATCTGTTATTGGAAGCCAAGAAGTATGTCACGCTAGCTGATAATGGCACTGGTAAACTCAGGTGGGTGTATGAATTACGAGTAATTAGATATTTAAACAGCTAGTATCCCCCGTCCAAATTTTTAAAGTTTTTCTGTTTATCATGGAGGTGTATGTGTCTACAACACCATCACAACTTGTTTTCCACAAACAAATCGACAGTCTTTTGCAGTTCCGACCCTCTTCACCCGAAATTCTGCAACGCTCGAGGTCACTTGGTTTGTTGATAAACAGGGTTTTGACGTCATCCTGAGAAAAACACAAAATGTCCTGTGCAGTATTAAATGGAAAATACAAGGAATGAATGTTCATCATGCCTGTTTTGTCCTTGTAATTCAAAATACAAACGTGAAAAACACTTTCTGTACAATAATCTACTATTAACTGTTTTGTGAAAAAACTGAAATTGTGGCTCACAATTAAGCTCTTTTGAAGTAAATACTGGTGCATTGCGACGGGTGGTTTTGTCACGGAACGAACGGCATTCACAGCGG
Source organism: Henricia sp. BOLD:AAB3569 (assembly GCA_037783545.1). Classification (NCBI taxonomy): domain Eukaryota; kingdom Metazoa; phylum Echinodermata; class Asteroidea; order Spinulosida; family Echinasteridae; genus Henricia; species Henricia sp. BOLD:AAB3569. The sequence goes on along the minus strand of JBBELK010000038.1, from coordinate 988,536 downwards.
TCTTGTGTACAGCAGTGGGAACGGTCCCTGCGGGCCGTAGTTACCACGTGTTTGAACATCAGCCGGTACAAGTTAGAACGAGTGACTCATTTTTCTCTCTCTTGGTAATAAAAAAGAAAATATTTCTGGTAAAGCATACAACCACACAACTACTGGGCACATCTCTGGCTTTTTGCACGAGAACAATTCTTAAAAAAACACCATCGAACAAAGACGGTTTTCGTAGTTTTTTGCGTGTAAACGTATGGAACTGCCGACTGTGTTTACTCGTGTTTCTCAGGATTGCGTCACGGGGTCATGCGCACATCATTAATACCTAATGAGCGTTTCAGAAATCGCGAAAATTTCATTTTCGAAAACTGCACTTTTGCTTGCGATTTATCCACTTAAAACGGACAATTTGAAATAAACAGCGGTGTAAGTCGGCTGGAGGGATATGTCGACTACCGAAAAAGGTGCAAATACTGGATTTTTCATCATGGGGGATTCTAGCTCTTTAATATGAACTGTTCGGACATCATTTTCAGTGGAGGATTACAAAAATATGTACATTATGTAATTATGAATGCCTAAACATCAAAATGCATAGGTCTGTGGTGCCTCAGGCAGCCAAGCCAGAAACACCAGGCAGAATTCCCTTTAGTTACATTTAGTTTTTCGGGAATTACACTTATAGCAAGAACACTTGAAGAACATGTGTTAAAGGCAGAACACATGATTGGTAAACTGTTACAAATAGTTTTATCTCACTGTGTGATTGAAGATATGCATGATTAAAACCAACCGGAGTAAAAGTCAGCTCCGTACGTCGTCTAACTTTCGAGAAAACAGTCAAAAAAAGCTTTACAGTCACTTCGCCCAAAAGCCACTTCGGCCTGAACCACGGCCTGTGTACGAAGTGGTTTTGGGGCAAAAGTTAATTTTCGTCTCATGAGACGGAAATTAATTGTTTTACTCATTTCTCAAAGACTATAGCACTTCAGACAAAACCATTTCAGGGGAAGTTTTCTGCCGTCATCATGTTTATATTGTGTAAGTTATGTGTAAATCTGTGAACATTTCTTATTTTTGAGATTCCCAATAGTGAGCAGGGGTTTTAAGTATCAAACAACTTGAATACATGAAGCATTAAGCCGGATTCATACTTCATGCGAAAGCGAACACGAATGCGAATTTGACGTCACAGCGAAAGTGTCACGCAGCGAATTCTCGAAATGTTGAACTAGTTTTAACTTGCGCGAATGTTCGCCGCGAAATGTTTGACGTGAGATTCGCGTTCGCCTTCATGTGAAGTATGAACCTTTACAGGCCTTCAAAGGTTTCTGAAATTTCTAAAATTGTTCGTTCACGAAAATGTGGTATTTTGAAAGTTTTGTGTTAAATCTATTGCGTCTCCTTCTTGATTGTGTATTTCCTGCCTTTCTGACATTGCTTTTGTGTGTTTTGTTTCTGTAAAATTGTTCCTGAATGCTAGGTTACTTGATGTGATCAGCAACAAGATCTGCACAGAGCATAAAGAGGAGACTCTATTGGAGCATCTCAACCCAGGCACGAGTAGCAGCAAAACATACCGATTAGAGGTACGACATAACATTAGTGGCATTCGAGATGCTTACACCGTGTAACACCAACTTACACCGGAGCATTCTTTTAGCCATCACGTGCTACACGAGTCTGCCCCGGTGGCAGCCACCACTGCCTGAGCTCGCGGCCGGGTCTCTGGTGTAAGGCTCGGTGTAATGACGTCACCTAGTAACCACGCGGAAGTTGTGCGTAGTTAAAGATAGTCTACTTGTTTGGTAATTAGATATCCCGAGTAGGAGAAGAGCGAATCGTTTGTGACAAAGTCGTGAAGCTCGCGCGTAGTTGCAACGGCTGGTAAAGCGTATAACCCGTCTTTTGACCGTTTTTGTTAATTTTGCACCTCTTTAGTAAATTACGGGATATTTTGATTATTTTTTTTTCACAACGACCATCAAAAAATTATTGTCAATGCTGCTACATCACTAAATCATGTAAACAGTAGGCCGGTGTGTACCTTTAAAGTCAAAGGATCCAAAATTAATCCTTTTTAAAATGTTCAGGTATAAATCTCCAAGCTACAATCATGAAATTTCACGAACAATTTTAGACCTTATTTCAACCAAGTGGACAAAAGAAAGGTTGTTAACCGTACAGTCAATTTATGGTGGACAGTCACAAATGTGACCCGGGGTCAATTTCACGAAGCGTATGATCCTTCGTAACTCAAGCAGGTATGCTAGTCTTACGGCTATAGCCGAAATTCCGGCTTTTTCTTATTTTGAAAAAAGAAATCCGGCAAAGCCTTTTTTCCAGGCCGGAAAAACTAACGGCCGGAAATATTATTTTCAACTGTTCAAGTCCAAAAAAATGTTGAAAATTGTCTCACTTACTGATCAACGATGTCCGGATATGTCATGTATGTACAGCCTATGTACATGATTTGCACACATGCAGTATGTCTGTATCCCGGCCATAATCATTCACGGCTAAAGTACCACGAAACCAGACTATTGATCAGAAGTACATAGACTATAGAGGGCGCTGTATCCATACAGCAGTGGTGCCGGTGACATTGCACACTGTCAATGTACATGTACATGTACAATACTGCGCTTGTTCTCCCAAACAATCGTGGACGTTATCATCCGCGATTGGCAAGTGAACGTCCGCGATTCGCTCTGTACAAAACCAACGAGAGTAAGGAAAAATAGACCAAAAATGTCCAAGCAAAAGAGGAACAAAGGGACGTCTGCGATTGTCAGTGAGTTCACACCTACATGTACGTATGTATGTACATACTGTACATGTATGTACATACTGTACATGTGCTGGCAAGTCCGTGCACACGTACGTACACGTACGTACATGTACATGTATGCAGTTATGATAGTGGATTATTGTTCCGGCCCTGAAGGTAAGAGCCACTGGCATCCCTGCTGTTAGCATTTTCCTAATAATCAGAAAACAGTAACTTAGGAAAAAGCATTTTTTCCCCCCGTATTTATTTTTCTATTCTTCAGGAGATTCCCATAGACCAGCTGCAATTGGGAGACAATGAAATGCTCGTGTGTTCGGCGCATTATCACAAAGACATGTTCAGCACGTTCGGTACACCGTTCCTGCTGAGAATCAAAGAGGTACGTTGGACAATGTGGAAAATATTGGTTTATCACTGATTACGCCACACTACAGTGCGTATCATTAAAGAAAACACAAATTTAAAATAGATTGTTCAGATTTTTCCAAAAAATGGATTTCGTTCTAACCTAAAATATCTCCCCAAAATACTATCCATGGGAAGAAAACAGGAAATTTGCAATCTCCAATTTGGACGTGGAAGCAAAACGGTTGGTGTAATCACTGCACTGCTTTATGTAGCCGGATAAATTAGTTTACAAAACATCGGTGGTTTGGGGGCGATATCCTTGAATATATACGTATCAAGAGTGCGAAATTTCAGAATAATGAGAAAAATAAGACAATTGATATATACTGAAACGCAAAAGAAACTTAACACTTGTTTAAAATGTAATGAAATTGTAACAGTTCAAAATAAAACAAACCAACTGCTAATTAAAACATTGGCATTTTATTGATTACATGTCAAGTTTTTGACCAAGATACACCATCTCATCAGTTTGTTCTACAGTAAAGAACAGAAGAGGGTGCAATATCAGTCCCCTTTCAATAGCGCGTGTGGCCACCATTGATTTGGATACAGGCAGTGCATCATCGGCGCATACTGCCTACCAGTCTTGGCATGTTGCTTGAAATGCCCATTTTGCACTGGCTTTTTTAAAGCCAACATCAAGACATCACGTGCAGCTCATTACAATCATCCCATACCCCTTGGCTAATCACTGACAGTCAAAACAGCTATTCAACAGCTGTGCCATGAAGTGACCATTGAAGGTTCAAGTGAACTTCAGACACCGTTTGGTCTGACAGTGAGGACACTATTGTCCACAAATAAGTTCACACATTACTACACGCAGTGTTATTGTTGCTATTTAAGGTTTAAAAGGTGGTAAGTTTCTTTTGCGTTTCAGTATAGTATCAAAATCTCAACACCCATGGGAAAAATGGGTAGGTCAAAAATGTGATCTGGACACGCTTCTTTGAGACCACCCACGTGCGATGGTTTGGTAGAAAAGTTCAATGGGACAATCAAACAAATGCTTTAAAAATAGAATGTGAACTTATGCCGCAGAATCGGACTAGAATCTGTCACCAGTTTATGTGTACAATATTCTTTTCTGCTTCAAGTTATCTTTAAAGTCCTTTTGGCTTGAGGAGTTTCAGATTTGCGAAAATGATGAAAGAGCCAAGTTAGTTCAAAACGGGTAATCTTTCTTTTTTTTATTGGCAGGGTGAATTTTATTCAGATGTCAAAGACAGAGTACGGGAAATACTTGATATATCAGAGAAGGAGTTGGAAAAAGTAAGTCTGGCGTACATGTATGTTGCGCTTCAACTTTTCAGTGTTTCAGACAATTATTTTTTTCTTTTTTTTTTGCATTTATTTCCAGTCATTTTATCTTTTATATAGGATTTCCCAGGTATTTTAGCACTTATATCAAGCAATTTGCCCTAGAACGATACTTTAATTTTGTCCCTGAAGAGCGACGAACTCACTTCTCAATTTGAATTTAAATAGATTTCATTTGATGTGCAGTATAATTCAAATTGACAGCGTTCAAATTCATCCTGATTGTGTGAAATTCGGCATTGTATTGAAAAAGCAGGGTTGTAGCGACTCGGACTCAAGACTCCGACTCGAGTCGACTCGAGTCCCGATTTTCACTGACTTGACTTGAGACTCGAACCGCAAATGACTTGACTTGACTTGAGACTCGAACCTCAAATGACTTGACTTGACTTGACTCGGGTCTGCCAAAAATTAAACTGAACTTTTATGCATTTCTTTTAAAATGGAGCATTCTTGGCTAGAACAACAAAAATACCATACACAAATGCAAGATTCAGGGTTTAGACTCATTTTGAAATTAGCTTGAACAAATACAACTTGACTTGAACCGACTTGACCAACATGCCTGACTTGACTTGGGACTCGAAGGTCATTTGACTTGACTTGACTTGACTTGACTTGACTTGGGACTCTTCAGTTTGACTTGACTTGACTTGACTTGTGACTCGAGGGCAGTTTGACTTGACTTGACTTGGGACTCGAAGGCAGTTTGACTTGTCTTGGGACTCGAGGGCAGTTTGACTTGACTTGGGACTCGAGGGCAGTTTGACTTGACTTGGGACTCGAGGGCAGTTTGACTTGACTTGGGACTCGAGGGCAGTTTGACTTGACTTGGGACTCGAGGGCAGTTTGACTTGACTTGGGACTCGAGGGCAGTTTGACTTGACTTGGGACTCGAGGGCAGTTTGACTTGACTTGGGACTCGAGGGCAGTTTGACTTGACTTGGGACTCGAGGGCAGTTTGACTTGACTTGGGACTCGAGGGCAGTTTGACTTGACTTGGGACTCGAGGGCAGTTTGACTTGACTTGGGACTCGAGGGCAGTTTGACTTGACTTGGGACTCGAGGGCAGTTTGACTTGACTTGACTTGGGACTCGAGGGCAGTTTGACTTGACTTGACTTGACTTGGGACTCTAAGGCAGTTTGACTTGACTTGACTTGTGACTCGAGGGCAGTTTGACTTGACTTGACTTGGGACTCGAAGGCAGTTTGACTTGACTTGACTTGTGACTCGAGGGCAGTTTGACTTGACTTGACTTGGGACTCGAGCAGAGGGAGACTCGTTATAGACCCTGTGAAAAAGTTCCGGTTACAACTGATTATATACACAAAAATCTGTAAAAAAAATTGAAAGGTATGTTGTCATGCTATTTTATCGTTTTTGAGGGCCATGTTTTCTTTGTAGAAAAACAAAATTTTTGTTGAGTAATATTAAAGTTCTTGAGTAAAAAATATTACCAATTGTTCTAAATGCCACATTTTAATACCTTTTATGTGAGTAACTTTGCTTGCTTTTTCAAATTCCAGATTAAATTTGCAATAGTTGTCCTGGGCACGCCAACGTATATCTCAGAAGGTATGGTGTTTCATTTCGTATTAATTTTTGTGTAATTCATTTGCCAACCTTTTTTCACCAACAAGATAGTGACTGAATGTCCAGGAGAGGATCGCAATATGCAGTCTAAAGCGGGCCTCCCACTATGCGATTTTTTTTTCCACGAATTTCCAACGATTAGGTACGATTTGGTGAGATTACCAGAGACTGTCTATAGACTCTATACACAATCCTAATTGTTGGAAATTCGTGGCAAAAATCGCACAGTGGGAGGCCCGCTTAAGACAAATTGATACCCTCAGCTGGTAAACGTGGGAACTACTATAGATGATGAGTTCTTTGTTTATATCTAAAGCGCCCTCTGTTGAAAATTGGTCATCAGTATGTGCGCGCATCCTGTTTTGCATAAATTTGGTTTGGTAATTATGCCAAAGGTCACAATTCAAAAACGATTTGGCATGCGACCTAGTTCCTAAACCAAATTTATGTAAAACATACATGATGCGTGCGCATAACGCCGGGCATGTTTTGGTTTGTTGTGACGTCAGAGGGCACATCGTCTATAAAGAGGGCACATATCTATATTATAGCCCGCTGCTTTAAAGTTAGACCGGACTTAAATTCAAACCACACATTTATTCCATTTTCACAAATACCTTTTGTCTAAGTCCGCAAAAATCCCGGAAAATTGTTCCCGTCCATATGGTGCACGGACATGTCTTGTTTCTGCCTCGGTTTCTGCGTGTCATAGCATCAATCTGCTTTCTTTCGTTTGTGTATAAGGCCTTTTTTTTTTAATTCGTTGGATCACGGATCTGCTACTGAACAAAATTTGAACATTGCAAAAAAAATTGAAATGCCGCCGCCAAGAATTGGGCAAAAATGACAAAACTAATTTTTTAAAAAGTTGGGGAAAACAGATCATTTGCAAGAAAGGCATGAAAAATGAAAGAATTGTCCTTCCAAACGTAAAATCTTGTCTGGTAAATGTCCCCGCGCAACATTACATGACATACAGTTGAAGTCAGAAGTATAAATACATGTACACCACTACCATCATCACCCAAAATGGTAAACAGGACTACCTGAACCATTGCAAGGTGTACAAGCTATGTTTTTAACTACTGCATGCACGTGAGGAATTCCACAAAATCAAGACTTTAGAAAATACTGTTACAAAAATGGTGTAAGCACACCAGTTTTAACACTTGGTTGCATACAGTTGCATTTATACTTCCGACTTCAACTGTAGCTATCGCGTACCGTACCGCCAGGCTACACTAACTATGCAACTTCACCTCACAGTCGAGTCGTACAAACTTTAGCAGTCGAGTTGTCCTATGGACGCATCTAGTAGATTTACCAATCTTCTCGTAAAGTCTGTGTACAGACAACACCATCTCGACCGCCGCGATCGTGGTCAAAACCATTTTCCTTAAGTTCTCGCACGATCTTTGGTGTATTGGGTGTTCATTATTCAAGTTGAAAATGTTTGATATTAAAAAATCAGGGTGAGGAGAATCTGTTGTTTAGTACGATAAAGTTGTTTTTATCTGATAATTTCCCCGCGTAAGCAAATCTTATTCACGATTGTTGTTTCGCCATGATTTAGAAATGCCATATTCATTCAGAGGACAAATTGTGCTCGTTATGTTGCATTTGAAGCATAGGGTGCCCTCTTTCATAATTTTTATTTTTAATTTTTTCTGCTACGTGCCGACTCGGGAGTAAAACAAATCTGTAATCTAACGAATTGAAACAAAAAATGGCCTGATGCACGTTATACAACGTTATAAGCGAATACAGGAAACGTTATTGCATATATCATACGCCACATCCAAGTTGGTTTTGTTCCATCCACACTAAAAACTGTTGCCACCATTCGCCAGTGTCTTTCCAGAACTTGAGCCATTGGGAATATGCATAAAGTCTGAAGTGAATGTAGATCCAAAAATCCCACTCATTTCTTTTGTGTGCCTTGTTTTACTTGCAGAGGGTGACTTCAAAGTAAGCTTGAAGGATTTTCAACCACAAATTCACGGCAGTAAGTTAATTTTTGTGCAAGAAATAGATCGATCCAGTAAGCTCCGCCCAAATGGATCTCCATTTTGGTGACCCGAGTCCTCACAATAAACATCATTTTTATCAGTGCCCATGACCCTAGCCAGTTCAACGGATTGTTTAAGATTGGCCAAACCTACTTTTAATACATTCATAAATACTTTTTTGTGTAAATCGGTAAAACTCACCAAAATTAGCTTGTCGTTTTGCCATATTTTGCATTCACTTTCCTACACTGCGTTCTAAATGTGTGTCGAGTTCTTTTTGTTCGATTGGTGCGTTACGCGCACGCACATGACCGGATACTTGTCACAGTGCACATTTTGCTTTTCTGCATGTAGTTTCTGTGTACGTGAGGGTGTTCCATATGCGCTGACCAGGGCGCGGGCGCTGCCGGAAAGCAGTAAACAAAATGTTATGTTGCCACGCGACTCCACTGTTGTACACGTGTCTCGCACGTGTGCAATGTTGCTAGGCAATTGCTAAATGGGCGGAGCTTAATGGATCGGTCTATTGTCCAAGTAGCCCCTTCAAAACATTTTCCAGTTTTGCAATTCTCCAGTTGCCATAAGTGGAGATGTCCACAGTCGGGTTGTCCATAGTCGGGTTGTACAAGGTTGGAAAAGGGTTACTAGGGTGGCGGTGGGGAGGGGGGACGGTAGGTTTAGGGTTAGGGTTTAGGTAACGGTTCGGAAGAGTACTGTTCTGATTTTGGTAAAAAAACAAACGTGCTTGCATTTTGAAAAAAGTAACATTTTTTGAACATTTTTCTTAACTTAACGAGAACAAAGGAATGTCCACAGTTGGTATGGAACACAAAGCTGTGTGTGCGCACACTTTTTTACAAGGGCAGTTTTTTAATCCTGTAATCTTTAATGGTAGAACACATGATTGGCATCTCGAAAATAAGAAATGTTCACAGATTTACACATAAATTACACATTATAAACATGATGACGGTAGAAAACGTTCCCTGAAATGGTTTTGTCTGAAGTGCTATAGTCTTTGAGAAATGATTAAAACAATTAATTTTCGTCTCATGAGACGAAAATTCACTTCGCCCTTAAACCACTTCACCCTGAACCACTGCGCCCAAAAGCCACTTCGCCCAAAAGCCACTTCGCCCTAAAACCACTTCGCCCAAAAACCACTTCGTGTGCAGGCCGTGGTTCGGGGCGAAGTGGTTCTAGGGAGAAGTGGTAACGACACAGTTTTTGACTGTTTTCTCAGAAGTTCTCAGAAGTGCGGAGCTAATTTTTGCTCAGGTTGGTTTTAATCATGCATACCTTCAATCACACAAGGAGATGAAACTATTTGTAACGGTTTACCAATCATGTGTTTTACCTTTAAATTTGACTGTTGTAAATTTCACCCCGACACATTAATTTTTGCTATTTTCCGGAAAGAATTTTCACTTAAAAATTTCTCACTGTAACTTTCTGAATGTTTTTTTTATTAACAGGCGGAACCTCACAGCCAAGGCCGTGGCTCGGCCTCGACCACCTGAACAAAAACAAGAAACCTAGATTCAACTACTTCGAAAAAGCCATCAAAATCTTGAACTAGCCACTGCTTTTCAAGTTGTGCCAAGCAGCCCAGCCAACTCCAAGGTATATATATATTGTACATTTATACTAATATCGGTCGGTAAAAAAAAAAATTTGAAACATCTCTAATGAAATGTTATCAACTCCTTTGCACATTGTAGCGGTTTCTGCATTTTTATTCTCGAAAGATTTATGCAGCCCAACCACCTTTTCAAGCACAGACAAGCTTCAGTTTTAGTGTAAGACACTACATGTATTTTGTTGTATGGTAAATTTTAAAATTTCTCATTATCTTCCGTAATCTTTGCTAAAATGTCAGTATGGACCTGGTTAAGTTTGGCTTATCCCCAGATTCCGAGTTTATATAAAGGAATACAATTTTGTTTGTAGTTCATATTTTTGAATTGATGCATATATCTTTTCTGAAACTACAGAATAAAATGATTAAGCTTAAAGGGGCAATCAGAGTTTATTTCTCCGCTTTTCACGAGAATAAAAAGGTATTGTATTGATCTTCGATTACTAAAGAGACAGATTTCGAAGAAAAAAAAACAAGAAAATTTCATCGTAAATTTTCCCCTTTATATTTATGCGAACAACAAACGGAAACATGTGAATCTTTGCGAGATGAGCAGCGCCCTCTATTGTTCAGCTCCGACATTGGCTGTTTTCAAAACGACCGCCTTCGGCCTGGTGTATCCCAGCAATATTAATGGATTAAGAAACATCTTGGGCCAATGCTAATTTGAACGTTCACCCCTCTTGAACATATTTATTAACACCAAGAGAATTCTAAATAAACTACACACAAAGGAAGACATCGAATTCAAAATACAGAGCCTGACCGTAAAACACTGAGTGTTTCGAAAACGGCCTATGTGGAACAGATTTTGCCCGTACGTCGACACATTCAAACATATCACGAGCATAGCTACGCCCTGGTTACTGCTATTTGCATATAAATTGCTCGCCGACACGGTACTTTTTATTAGGAAAATACTCCAAAATCATAAAGTGGATGGATCTAAAAAGGTAGGAGGATTGTATTTTTATTCATAGACTATCAGCTGGTTCAAATAAATCGTGATTTTTGGCAAGGCCCAGTCTTCGGACAGTACAAACTCTGATTACCTCTTTAAGAAAAACCCAGTTGAGAGCCAACAAATGAAATAACAGACCGTTCTAAAACTCCCCTGCACCAAATTGCCATATGCCATATGTGGCAGGAGTGATGCAAGTGTTAACAGGGCTATAGCGAGTCCACACTTTCCGAGTCTGAGTCCTAGTCCAGCATACACCCGAGTTTTCAAGGCCAGAAAATAATATTTCTTTGGAAGGTGAAATATATTCCGAGAGCACAAAATCATTTCAAGCGGTTGAAATTATTTATTTCACTTTCTCAATTTCATTTTTTATATTCAAAATTATTTTGGGCCCCAACATAATTCATAAAAAGGCGCTAGAAATAAAATGGTTTTTTTTTGGTAAATTTTTGGCTATGTTCAGACATAGGACTACGGAGACCGAAAAAGGTCTTAAAGGAGAAGAAACAAAAGACCTTGTGCTCAAGAAGTACAACTCGTAAATTATTTTAATGCAAAGAAAAAGAAATATTACCTACTGAAAAGCGCACAAGAACTTCACAAAGAATCAAAATTTTAGCGATGCGTCGCACTATGGGCGCCGCCATTTTGTCCTAATACTGGTCAACGGATGACGTTTTTGCGGACAAAGTTTTCGTGTATTGCCATAGAAATGCACGAAGGAGTTGTACGCGAAAACGTCATTCTTTGCCCAATATTGGGACAAAATGGCGGCGCCCATAGTTCTTGTGCGCTTTTCAGTAGGTAATATTTCTTTTTCTTTGCATTAAAATAATTTACAAGTTGTACTTCTTGAGCACCCTTCTCCTTTAATATTCTGCGGTCGCTGCGGGGGACTTTTCCTGGCCTAAAAACTGAGCGTTCAGACATGACCGAATTAGACCGAAAACGGTCTATCTCAGGTCACGCAGCTGCATCCCGACTTCCACTATAAACGCCAAGAATACATACCGCACGCTTTGCTTGAATGCGGTGGGTCACGGCGGCGACTTAGACCGGATGTTTAACTGTCCAAACACGGCACTAGAGGGTCTAACTTGAGTTAAACCGAAACAGTCTACATAGACCGCCTCTCCTCGGCGGTCTATGTCGGTTTTAGAGGGGTCTGTTTAATACCGGCATGTGTTTTCTTGCTCTTGATCTCCTCTTCGGTTTACATGGTCTTTTTCATGAAACTAAACTCCTAAAAAAAAAAATTTGGAAAGTCAAGTTTGCCTGACGATTTCTCTCATTAGAAAGCTCTGTTATTCCTCTTTACGATGATGTGTCATTTGTTATGATTAAGCAATTGGGGGATGTGCAGCACAGCTGAATACGGAGGCGGGTGTAAAGTGTAATGTCCCAAAATGCATTGCTATTGTCAAAAAGTGCATTGACACATTCCCATCCTCCAAGCAAAAGGGGAATGCACTGCATGACAATAGCAGTGAATTTTGTGACATTTCACTTTCCACCCACCCTTGTATTCCGCTATACTGCACATCTCCCAATTGATTAATAATAACAAATGACACATCACTGTAAAGAGGAATAACAGGGCTTTCCAATGATACCAAATTCAAGGGAATTCAATTTAGTAACAAGAGAGAATTTGTCAGTCAAACTTGACTTTCCGAACTTTTTTTAAGGAGTTTATGATTATTTTGTATGTTTTTAGAAACATTAAACTGCATCAGTTCAGAAATATTAAAAGGTTTCCTTAAAATATCAATTTTTGATCAGAACAAACGTTTGCTGACTAAAATAAACTTGTGGATATAACAAGACACTGATTAACCAGTCACTTTAGAATCATTTTGAAGACCGTTTTGCTGCAGTGACTTACCCCAGGGCCAAGAGGAATTGTTTGAACAAAGTGATTCCCACAGCAGTGAAATGTGATAATTTCTGTTTCTGGGAGAACCCTGTAGTTAATTAAAATTTAATAATATATAAGAATTTATTAATTTATAGGAACACACCGGCTTTGGAACACAGCCATTAAAAAAACACACTGGCTTTGTTGGGCTCGAAAGAGACCCATACGATAAATCACATGGCCTTGTGAGTTAGCTTTATTTCCAGCCGTAGAAACCAGCGTAAAATGAGAATTGCTTTTGTCAATCACGGTTGGTTTTCTCTTCTTGTTGGAAAATAATGTCCTACGAACACTATGTACATTGTATTTTCCAATTTGTAGACAAACCTGCCAACAGGTTTCATAAGAAGGGTTTCTGGGTGTTGATATGGACGGCAGAATCTCTCAGATTTTCGCGTCTTTGTGGCGATAACAAAATAATATCCGAAGAAAAAAAAATTGCACTATTGCGGACGTTGAAGAACTAACTATACGTTCGAGTTGCTTCCTTGAGTCAGCGCTGACCTGGGGAGGATCATGCAAGGTGTGATGAGTCAGGCCGGGAAAACAAGGAAACGAGGTTAAACACATGTCGACCCGTATCAAGCGCCATCTTTATTTACAAACACATGATACATAATACAGTGCCAAGCGGCTGGTAAAGCGTATAGTCCAATATTTGGCCTCTTTTGTTAATTTAAAAATTTCTAGTTAATTATGTGACATTTGATGATTTTTTTTTCACAACGACCATTGAAAAATTAATGTCAATGATCCCTACATTATGTAAACAGTAAGCCGGTGTGTTCCTTTAACCCAACTCTGATTAGTTGGACGATAATCATTTTAACTGGTGTAGAATGCGTGCATTCAACCTTTCTATTACAAACACTTTGCCAACGTATGTATAACTATCAGTATAAACAAACTGCACAGTAAAATAGAGTATAGACCTTTCAACTTGATCTCATTTGCATTTGTCTTATGTATTTGTAAAGGAGAATGTGCAATCAAATTCTGATTGAATTACGCAAAACGTTTACTCGAGTTGATGATTTTCATGCAAAGGCACATATGGATCAGTCAAACATATCGCCTTGATATTTTCAATCATAGTTATGTATTCATTTCTAGTGGCTTACAGTGGGTGAGGTCACAATTCTGCGTGTGTTAGTTTTAGTGTTACAGATCTGTTAACAGATCGGTTATCTTAATCAGAATTGTGACCTCAGAATAAACGCCGTGTTAATACGACATGTTAGTGTGTGTTGAAAGTTGTGTGCAGAACCGCAAATTGCAGTGAATGAGGGCGCAGTTCTGTGCTACATTATAGTGTTTTAACACAGCGTCTCGGGAAACCGTGTTAGTGTAACAGATCTGTTAACTCGGCATCTTGGGAAATGTCAAGTCGGTATAGGGTTCTGCATGACTTTCAACACTTACACAGAATTTTGACCTTCAGTCCGTGTTACACGAGCTTAACCACTAAGTGATTGAAATTTTCAAAATCTTCACGGAGCCCAAAAAAGTCTCAATTGTTGGTAGAATGCAAGATCCAAAACATAAGTTGTGTTGAAAAATGAAACTCAATTTATACAAAAGTTCCAAAATAATCAAAATTAACACCACCCACTTTGTTCAGATTAACTTAATATCTGTTACACTAACACGATGTGTAACATGATGTGTTGAACTAACATGAGATGTAACACTAAACACTCTTAAACATCATGTTAACATCGAGTTAACACGGTGTTTGTTCTGAGGTCACAATTCTGATTAAGTTAACAGATCTGTTACACTAACACGCAACCCAGAGTTGTGACTTTGCCCTATGTATAGTGCAGAGAATTAACATGGTGTTAACACCGTGTTAACCTGGACGTTCAGTTAGAGGTCGAGATTAATGCCGTGTTAACAGATCTGTTAAACTATCACTAACACTAACACACACAGAATTGTGACCTCACCCAGTCACAGTAGAATACATGTATACATGCGCATTCACATCTTAGATAAAGTTATCTTTTGTGCACATAAATATACTTATTACTTTTACATTGAACTCATTACATCTTTCTCGTACACGCTTGATGTTGCCCGCATATCACCCTATGCGGTCACTAGTGCACGTCTATGCAGTAGTGATTTTTTAACATACATGTACTTCTCCCAAAGCATCTATACCTGATGACCATTTTGAAAATAACACTGTTACCATGGCCTCAGAAATTAGACTAAGTATTAGACTAGTACCGGTAGACTAGTCCTAAAGCCTAGCGTACATCGACCTTGCAACTGGAAGCAACTAGTGGCAACTGGGAGCAACTGATCAGTTGCTCAAAAAGGTCGATGTACGCGCACTTGCAACTACTGGCAACTGAAAAAATCCCAGTTGCCGCGAGTTGCTCATGTTCTACTTTCTGGCAACTAGTTGTACCCAGTTGCGGTTAGTTGCGTCGATGTACGCGTACTTGCAACTAGTTGCTGCCAGTTGCTCGCGTGAATCTGATTACGTGCGCGCACATTGACAGCAACTGAAAGCAACAGTTGCTTCCAGTTGCGAGGTCAATGTACTCTAGGCTTTACCGAGTTGCCGTGTCGATGTGCGCGCTCTGGAAATGTGCACTGACTAGTTGCCCCCAGTTGCCGCTAGTTGCGCAACTGATCAGTTGAGTTGCTTCCAGTTGCAATGTCGATGTACGCTAGGCTTAACACTTTCACCTTTCTTCTAGTACTATAATTTTTCCAAGTCCTTCCACTGTTTTTCCCACTTAATCAATTTCATTGGTGTATGCCTCCCTTTGTAGCACATTGTTTCTCAGTTTTCACCATGTTTTGCTCATATGAGGTCGGGGATGGGGGTTGTAAGACTGAAATACTCTCCAATGCAGAAAACATTTTTAGTACATTTAATGCAAACAGATATTAAGGATTAGGCACCTGGGGCAATTTCATGGCACTGTTAAGCACACAAATTTGCTTAGCACAGAATTAATTTGCTTAAAAATGGGTTGCCAGCCAAAATCGTATATGTGTAAATTTACTAATGTTCTGTTACTGTTCCTTAGAACACAATTTGACATACATTGTACAACTTCGGCTGGTAACCCATTTTAATTTCATGAAGCAAAAATGAAAATGGCCCTTGAAATTATCCTTATAAACACAGAGCTGTAACATTTACCTGGTGGGATTTTTAGGTATTTAAGTTGAACTATGAGGCTGCATTCGAGCGTGTACTCGTGTTAACACGAGTATACTCCTGCGCGAACGGCAAGATTAACGACACTCGGGTCAGTAAGAGTATGCTCTCCCTACTCCCCAACAAATGGGGAGTGTGCTCTTACTCCTGACGAGTGTCATGTGATTTGTACGAAGATGGCGGAATATGGGTGGGATTTTTGGTGAATTTGCTCAACAATCAACTGGATAACTGAAACAACAACTCACTAAGGTTTGTTTTAGACAGCATCCAAGGTTCTCATGACTTACGGTCTGTATTTTCTTCAGTTTCTTGTGAGCAGTGAAACGGCGTTTTTTGTGCAGTCATAGCAAGAGACGGCCATCTTGACTGATGGCCATTCGCGCATGCGGACTTGCCATTCGTGTAATGTGACCCGAGTGCAATGTGCCCGCATTTAATACTCCGGAGTAGCAGGAACTGTACGCCTGAACGCAGCCTGGTAAAGGGGTACAATAGACTACTAAGGTGTGACGTCAGCTGCCAGGGTAACTGGATCCAATCATCAGCTGGTAATCTAAAACATCCATTGCTAAAGTGCAGGGAAACCGTTCACTGGTTTTAGTGTAGATCCAGTAACCTTGCAACACATTAAGGGTGATGTTTGATTTTAGTACTCTATTCTGTCGTAGTTCATGTTTCTGAATTTATGCAGTTTATTTTTTGAAAATGTGTGAAATTATTAAGCTTAATTAAAAGATACATAACAAAATCCGCCCTGGGGCTGCTCCTGGGGTGACTCGCCCCCGAGTTTAACCCCATGTCGATTCATACTTGTTGTTCTGAATCTCGCCCCGGGGCAAACTCACCTCGGGGCGAACTCGCCCGTGCCCTCTTTTCCCACTACCGTTCTCGCACCGGGGAAAGTAGGAGCTTTCGATTGGACGACGGAGAGAGACACTACGGGGAAAAAAATCAGAGCGCAACCAGCATTGCACCAAATTTCCCCTGCTATTTAAACCCATTTCAACTTTCACGACGACTTGTAATCAGCCACGTGACCCAAAAATGCATTGTTCGACGTTCTTGGACCACCCAACGTCGCTGTTCTCTATACAACACTAAAACACCCCAAGGCACATTGCAAAATTTGGAAGAGAACGAACAAAGGTCGTCGCATGCGCAGTAGATACGTGTGACATCGTTTTGGTGTATTTCACTTCGCCGTCGTGTAATCGAAAGCTCCGAAGTGTCTCGCCCCGAGGCCAAAATTTTCAACCCTCTTCCTGAGCAGGGTTGAACTCGCCCCGGGAATGAGCAACAAAGTGATTGAATTTTACCGCATTACCATGGATCAACCATGAATATATATGACTACTCACAAAAATAGGACACTCACAATATTTTGCTAAATGTCAAATTTTGTTCAGCCTGGATTTTTGTTCTCAGTTCCTACAGTGATTGATATGGCGTAAGAGTTTATCACTCATGGTATGAGAGTGATAACATAAAAAAAAAGGAAATTTTGGGAAAATCTCGTTACCAGGAAAAGGTCTGTACATATATTTTAAAAATAATTATTAAGGGTTTGGCCTGTAATCTATCATTAAACATATTTAATTTCACAAAAAAGTGCATTTAGAAATAGTTTTTAGATTAATCCGTAATATAAGTCTGTAAATGATTAACAAGGTCAAAATGTTACCTAAAAAAGCCCCTTTTACACTTACACGATTTTGAATACGAATCGATACGAATTGGGTCAGAGTCGGACAAAAATTGTTGCTTTTTGTTCGATTTTCTTCTGATTATTTGGCAATTTTCTTAACATCCCCCTATTATTCTATGGCAGCGAAAAGGCAGAAATTGAAAGTTTTACTCATTTTGTTTTCTTAAACTCCACAGTAAAACTTCTTTGTCATTGCCAATTTCACACTACGCAGGTTATCAACTTACAATCATTATTTCAATGGGAAGCGAGTTATTCTGTTCGGTTTTATTTTTCTTCCATAATTCTATGCATATGAACGGTACATGTAAAAGTGTGCTGATGGTTAGGGGCTGTCTAGAGTTGTCAACATTTGTATGGGTCTACGGGGCAGAGGTGTTCGAGGGCAACGTATGACTTTACATGCACTGTAAAATGTGGACATTTCACGGTACTGACACCCACCCCCATATTCAGCTGTGCTGCACATCCCCCAATTGCTTTAACTATAACAAATGACACATCATTGTAAAGAGGAATAACGGGGCTTTTTAATGAAACCACCATCATAGCAACGGAAATATCACAGGTCAGTTTAGGGCTTTTGCACAGGTCAAACAGCGCCATTTCAAGTAAAAAGTAATGCATCAGGACAACCTGAGCATTGACAAGTACACCACTGCAAAAATTACTAAAGATTTATAAGGGATGGCAAAGATTGAATAGGATATGCAAAACCCGGCGACAAAATTTGAAAATGTTAGCCCAACAAATTCAAGGAAAATGAATTGGTAACGAGATAAATTGTCAGTCAAACTTGAGTTTCCGTACTTTTTTTGAGGAGTTTATTATATGTCTGTTTTCAATACTGGAGAGACCTTTTCCTCCAGGATTGTATCTCTGTACAATGTCGTTCATCTTCTCTCAAAACTAAATAAATATCTTAAGATAGATCTAAGGAGATAACTTCAGCTAAAGAACTGCAACGAATAGTGCCACAGCATACCTTCCTAAAAGCCCTGTGTGCAAATGTCCAATATACCGTATGTAACAAGGACACCAAAAAAGTCACAAAATAGGAAATTTGTACACAGGGTTTTTAGAAAGGTATGTTGTTGCACTATTTGTTGCTTAAGTTATCTTCTTAGATCTGTCTTAAGATATTTCTTTTCTTTTGAGAGAAGATAACTGGCATTGCACAGAGTTATGATCCTGGTGATAAAGTCTCTCCAGTATTGAAAACAGACTTATATTCATTTGTTTTATATTGAAAACTACTTTATTATGGGTATTCATCTATGCGGTGTATTGAAAACCAGTATTTAAAACCAGTGGTACAGAATTTACATGTCCCAGAAAAGTAGGAGTTGTACATTTATTTGTTGCTTAGTTTTCTTAAATCGGGCTTTAATTATTTAAAGTTTAATTCATCTTTGTCAATTATTGAAAACGGCAAAATACTGGGGCCAATTTCATGGCTCAGCTTAAGCGATAGCTGAAAACGTGTGCTTATTACTGTAGCAGAAAAGTTGTGCTAACTTTAAGGCTATTCCATAGCTGCGGCGTGCTTTAAGCTTGCACGTGCTTAGAAACGGGCATTGTTGCGTCACTAGTGTTTAGCAAATGTTGCCTCTGAAGCTAGCAAGCGTTTTGCAGTGCTTAAGGTTACAGTCTCCATGAAATGGCCGTAGCCTCCGTTAACACAAAATCGCTGCTAAACAGCTCCATGAAATTAGCCCCAGGGCCCAATTTCATAGAGCTGTTTAACAGCCCATTTTCCGTTAACCGAGCGTCAGGCTATTTCATAGACATCGTTAACGGTAAGCAACTGAAAACCTGCTTTAACCGCAGAGCCAAATTTTGCTTAAGATAGTGACGCAACAATGGCGGTTTCCAAGCGCGCGCATGCTTAAGCACGCCGCGGCCGTGAAATAGCTTTAACGTTAACACAACTTTTCTGCTACAGTAAGCACACATTTTCAGCTAGCGCTTAAGCAGCTCTATGAAATTGGGCCCAGATCAGAGGCCTGTACATACAGCACATATTAGGTATTACATACATGTACTCCCAGTTTTACATAAGCATGCGCTGTTTTTATGACGTTTTTGTCACTTTGTGAAAACAGAATTAGCTATAGATGTACCTGACCATATTTTCTCCCATAGGTGCACAGTGCACACTAATGAATACATGAAAACAGTAACCTACAGATCTGATACTTTTTGTTAATTCAAACGTCTTTTAAAGAAGAAAAAAATATAATGACATTTTGGCTTTAAAGGCAGAACACATGATTGGTAAACTGTTACAAATAGTTTTATCTCACTGTGTGATTGAAGATATGCATGATTAAAACCAACCTGGGTAAAAGTCAGCTCCGTACTTCGTCTAACTTTTGAGAAAACAGTCAAAAAAAGCTTTACAGTCACTTCGCCCAAAAACCGTTTCGCCCTGAACCACAGCCTATGTGCACGAAGTGTTTTGGGGGCAAAGTGGTTTTGGGGCGAAGTGGTATTTGGGCGAACTGGTGCAGGTCGGAGTGGTTTTTGGGGCAAAGTGAATTTTCGTCTCATGAGACGAAAATAAATCGCTTACTCATTTCTCAAAGACTATAGCACTTCAGACAAAACCATTTTAGGGGAAGTTTTCTACCCTCATGTTTATATTGTGTAAGTTATGTGTAAGTTATGTGTAAATCTGTGAACATTTCTGATTTTCAAGATTCCCAATAGTCAGCAGGGGCTTTAAGAATTGATCAAAATGTTTCTTATACACTTTAGACTTAAATTGTCAACATTAAAAAATAAAAATAAAAACCTTTTTTTTTCCACTTCAAGAAACAAGCACCTTTTTGACTGACCAATATCAAAATCTAACAGAAAATCAAGAAAATTATCATAATTTATTTGCATTTGTCCTTCGTGGTTAAATTATCCATCTTTGAGCTCAGACAAAATTGTCAAGTTTGATTGCACAGAGAATTGTAGAAAGAGTTAAAAAGCAAATGAACTTGAACGCTTTCAACTTCATTATAAATGGTGCACGGATTAAATGGTACACGTACATTAGGGCTGTAGTCGAGTCCATCACAAGTCCCTGGCTCTTAATTCAAGTCACAAGCTATTCAAATGAACTCCAACAAAGGCATTCTTTTGTGCGTGTTCATCCTTTGCTTCTTGTTACTGGACTTGTGATGGATTTGTGCGGGACTTGTGATGGACTCGACTACAACCCTGGCACACATGAGGAAGTCTTAAGTATTATACATGTATACTATATACATTTCTGTGTATGTATGTGTATATATTAATTAATT
This sequence comes from Henricia sp. BOLD:AAB3569, assembly GCA_037783545.1. Taxonomy (NCBI): domain Eukaryota; kingdom Metazoa; phylum Echinodermata; class Asteroidea; order Spinulosida; family Echinasteridae; genus Henricia; species Henricia sp. BOLD:AAB3569. The sequence continues at coordinate 967,710 of JBBELK010000038.1, read as the reverse complement.
CTTAGTTGAGTTTGATTTAGATTGATTTAGAATTTTTATATTGCACATTTGCTAATTGTTATTTAATAATTAGATAGTTTGTGAAACTGATTACAAAATGGCAAAGCGTGGTGCACAAGTAGATTTGTTGGCTGGTTCAATTTTTGGTTTTGCTCAGTTAATATATTTGTATTGTAATTGTAAATACAGTGAGGTTATTATGATGTAATACTAATAGAGAATACTTTGGGGTTTAAATAAAAAGGAAATACCATTATTTGGGAATCTAGGAACGATTTCCTTTTTGTTCAGTTGTAATAAAAAATTCACCTTGTACAAGTCAGACAAATTGCTCGTGTGTTAGTGTTTTATTTTTGCAGTTTAGTTTTCTTTTTCACTGTGATTAAAAAAAACAAATTTAATTTTTTTTGTTGATACAAATCTAAACCAATGTCCGTGAGTTTGGGAAATCTGGATGCAGTGAAAAGCAACTTGGCTCCACCAGGATTCGAACCACGGACCTTCTGCTTAACATGAAGACACCCTACCAATTGAGCTATGAAGCCAACTGGGGCCAATTTCATAAAGCTGTTTAGCAAAAAAAATTGTTTAATCAAAAATTTGTTTGCTTTATAAAAATGGGTTAATCGTCAACATTTTATGTCAACATGTGTTCTTAGCAAGAATAGCAGATATTCTTGTGAAAAACACAAATTGACATGCAATTTTGACTATTGACCCATTTAATATTAAGCAAACAAATTTTTGATTAAGCACAAAATTCTGCTGAACAGCTTTATGAAATTGGCCCCTGGTGGTCCCGAATCACGGTAGTGCAGTTGTTCCTCACTGATTGGGATTGGCTATCATGTGAGCTTAGCAAGCCCTACAGAGGGATAACCACCCCTCCCAGAGATCATTTAAGATATGCCCCAAACCGGCTTTCCCCCATTATTAAGTATGTATTAAAAGTGCTAATCTTTTTAGGGATTATGACCCAGGGACCGCCGGGGTAAAATAATTCGATACAAATCTGGATGCAGTGAAAAGCAATTGGGCTGCACCGGGATTCGAACCGCGGACCTTCTGCTTAACGTGTAATACAATAAGAAAAATGACAAATTTTTTATAAGAATACAATTTTAACAAAATTTACAGGAGAAAAAAGACGTTTTCAAGAAAAGTGCTACAGGATTGCCAAAAAAGAAACTAGTTTCTGTCTAAGTGGGTCCCACACCTTGCAGTCACTGGGTTAGAAAATGACTTTTTCATGAGTAATTCTGTATGTAAACAAGATTTATGCTAAATAAATAAACCAGTGATGACTCGACTACGTGCGTGACACGTTGCTCGGATGATGTTTTGGTATAATCCACTGCGCTTGCGTAGTAAGAAGCCGGAAAATAGTCTGGTACATTAGCATTTTTAACGAAAAGTAACGGCAGCGGAAAAGCATAAGACTTTTTGGTGGGTCCTGAAATTTGTCCGTCATTTATCAGACATGTTGGAAGCAGATGTGAACATAAAAATCCATATTTTGAACTGTTTTAATCGTGAGGAGAATTCGAAATGTCAACGTAATTACGGGTCAATATTCAAGTGAGGTTGTCTCAGCCAGTGATGGCAAAATCACTAAGTATTCTGCCGAAAGTGGCGACTCTTTTGGCAACACTCGGAGTTGCTATTGTCGCTGGAGCGACCACCGCAGCAGGCAGACTACCGACGGGCGGGCCCATAGCCCCGGTCACGTCAGCGGGCGGCTCCGGTCCCGTGGTCGGTGTCACCACGGCAGAATCGGCTCAAGTTCTCATCACCGTCTTACACACGGTGGTGGACCAGAATGATAGCATGGCGGAAAACTACACTACCACACCTGCCCCAATATACAGGAAGATTTTCCTGCAGACGGCAGCAGCGCAGGGAATAGCTGGTATTTTTGCTTGGGCATCAATCATTGTCACCGTTCAGCAGGTAAAACTGTTACATTTTTTGGGGTATTTTTTTCTTTCACATTGAACATGGATTTTGGTAAATTTATAATTAGGCCTATAAAGGCCTACTTGCACTTCTGTCGGAAATGTTGCATTTCTAAGATAAATAGGCCTAAATGATAAAATTACTGCATGTAAATGAATGCACAAAATTAAGGCGCGAGCTACTTTTAGAAGGCTAAAAGTGTTTTTCTGATGTTTACATTGGGACTTTATCATTTTCTATATAACACTTTTAGCCCCTTACCAATTTAACCCCATTTACTATCTTGAATTTTCCTGCACGACCAAGAATTTTACTTTACAGTCAAGAATTTGTTGCATTTGCCTGATTTGGCATTAAAAAGAAATAAAGTTCTCAAGTACATGTAGGTCCTACCTACCCCTAGAACTATGGGGGATACAGTATCCCCCATAGGTTATGTTGTTTTTTTCCAATATGGCGGCGCCTGAACTTTAAGATCGGACCGATACGGTTTAAGCTAGCGCAATAATCCGCTCCCCAATCGCCACCAAACTCCGTCTGATAGTTCTTGAGACACTCACCTTGCGTGTGTCTACGGAATTTCGGTACCATTTGTCCACTAAATTCTCCGAAAATAATGTTGGGAAATGAACGGGAACATGTGCGATGCATCCACATGCATGATTGAGGCATTCAGTAAAATGCATGTGGATGCATCACACATGTTCCCGTTCATTTCCCAACATTATTTTCGGAGAATTTAGTGGACAAATGGTACCGAAATTCCGTAGACACACGCAAGGTTAGTGTCTCAAGAACTATCAGACGGAGTTTGGTGGCGATTGGGGAGCGAATTATTGCGCTAGCTCAAACCGTATCGGTCCGATCTTAAAGTTCAGGCGCCGCCATATTGGAAAAAAACAACATAACCTATGGGGGATACTGTATCCCCCATAGGGGTAGGTCCTACCTTCATAAATTCCAAAACTCAAAAACGGGAAAAATTATTAATTTACTAGAAATTCACTGGTACGGTATGTGAACAGGTGAAGGCATCGCCATTCGCTTCAGGTTGACATGACACTATACACGGAAGCCTGTAATGGGCATTTCACATTATTAAAACCAGGCATGCTGTTGTGTACTGTGTCAGGGTGTGTGCGTGCAAAAGGGCCTCAATAAATTCCTGTTTTATACTGGAAACCATCCTGACGGTGTCTGCGAAACATGTGGGGTCAGTGATGATGTTGGTCATTTTCTCCTCGATTGTACCAAATTTAGTAACCAGAGACGAGCCCTCCAACATGCCACAAAAGACATTGAGCAATATCCTTGGCCAAAAACACAACTGTCATCATATTATTAAATATGTATATGATTGTAATGTTAAAATTTAATTTTGTTCAAATGGCCTTCTTGTTTTCTTTTTATTGCGCATAGGCAAGGGATCACGGGAGGACAGCTGCGCTGGTAATTGGATGGACACAGTGCCACCCCTTCATCACCCGGAGGTATGCGGACCTGAGAAAAGTACCGGGTGGGGGCCTTGTGCTCTCACATGGGAAACGGCCGGCCTTGCGGGACCCTCTGTGGCACTGTTGTCTGAAAGATTACTGGCGCTCCTCTCCCCTTTAACCCTACTTTTAGAAGGCTAAAATTGTTTATTTGACGTTTATATTGGGATTTTATCATTTTTTATATAACACTTTTAGCCCCTTAACATTTTAACCCCCTTCGTCGTGTGGAACATTCCTGCACGCCCTCAATAGTCCAAATACCCGTGTGAAAAATCTTACCGTAAATTCCAAATCAGACATTTAAAAGCACACCATGGAGGTCCTTGTAACCTCAAGACTTCTGTACCCTTGTCGTTCTTTTGCCATGATGACTCAAACATCAAAAAAGGATAAAAGGGAGCAAAATTTGGAGTAAAATCGACAAATCTGGAACAGACGGGGGACTTGACTTCGCTACTATCGCGTCAAAAGGAAAGTAGTCCCACCAACGCGGATGGATTTTGTTTACACTATGTTAAGCCTAGACTGGTCCCCTGTCCACATATTTACTTCCCCACGCGTCGTATATGAGCGAGAGCAGCGTAGCGCACATAGACATTTTCGTTTGAATTTAAAATTGTCGAATACGACAACGGTAATCGTTAGAATTCGACTACCATTGTCGAATACAGCAACGTTGTCGAATTCGTACTTTTCCCGGACTGAATTGTAATCCCAGCCCTGGGGTACCCGGTTCTTTGGAGAAAGTAGCGGGGACATAGCCGGGGATGTCCAAAAAAATGTGCCCCGCTAGCCGGGACAATAGCGGGGACTTGGCCCGAGTTGTACAATTTGTTGCCCCCCTATACCGGGACAATAGTGGGGACATAGCCGGGGTTGTACAATTGTGTTGCCCCGCTCAGCCGGGACAAAAGCGAGGACATACATACATGTATGTACATGTAGCCGGGTTGTACAATTGTGTTGCCCCGCTCTACCGGGACAATAGCGGGGACATACCGTAGCCAGGGTTGTACAAATTTGCTCCCCCGCCATACTTGCCCCGCATGTCAGGGCCGGGATTGTGCAGGGGTTGTACTAAATACCCCGCATGTCGGGGCCGGGATCGTGTGGGGGTTGTACAATAATGCCCCGCATACCGGGGTCAGGGTATAGCCGAGGATGTACAAAATCAAGTGCCCCGCACGTAGCGGGCACGTAGCGGGAGTATCACGCTGGGCCACTTGGACATCCCCGGCCTAGTCCCAGCTAGTCCCGGATCCCCCAAGGCCGGGATTATAATTGACAGGTGCATTTAACTGAATGCAATTTTTGAAGGAGAAAATGTAATTTTTCTACAGAAAAGCAACATTTGCGACAAAAGTGCAAGCGGGAAGTATATTTTAGAATTGAATAAGCCATCGATTCCAATGTGGGTCTGTCCATACTAATAGACCCATTTGATCAGTGTAGATAAGAAAAACATAGTAAATATAACATGTAAATATAACATGAAGTATGTTGTCTCATGTTGTCTCATTTTGCTCCTTTACATTCTGTATCACCTATTTTTTTTCAATGGTAAAAAAAAAGGCCATTTATTCTGAAATTCTAAGAAATTAGGGGGGTTTCTTAAACTAAAGACGTTATGTTCATAACATGGACGGACACTTGTATCTAGAAAGTGATAACGGAATTCATTATATTTCAACCTGCACGTTTATAGCCATTAGGCGATTTGTGCAGTAACAGACAGATACAGATACAGATACCCACTTAAAATCTAGCAACACTAAACGATTTCCCCATCTCAACATCAGCCAATTTCTAGGTAATTCTTTAAAAATATGATGAAAAATATGTCATGTACATGTACGTAACATGGACAGACATTTTGTGACAATTTTCCGTCCATGTTACAAACATTATACATACACATGTTAAAGGCCCAGTGTATCATTTGCAATGACCCCAAAAAGTAATCGACGAGTTTACAGGGGAAAAGTTCTGAAAGTAAAGATTGAATTAATAGCAACTACCCAATAAAAGGTTTCCACTCAAAATGATATAATTTTACCAGAAAATAATCCGTAAAGATGAAATTATTTAGATCGTTTGCAAACGATTTACTTATTTTTAGTTCGCATCTATGCGGTCCAAAATGCATGGGCGCTGTGTACTGCGTGTGCGTGTTCCAACGCAATGCATTTTTATGGATCGCGCGCACACGCAGTATATGATGTGCGCCACAGAGTGCATGATGCAAGCCACGTAGTACCCGATCAACTGAGAACGAATATTTGAAATACCCCGCCAAGACCAGGAAAACGCATATATATGGATTTTCGTGTTTTTTGTTAATGTGGTACATTTGACAAAGCTGAAATTTCTTCGGATGAGTTTGTTGATGTCTTTCTTTTGATTTATAATGGTTTTATTCGCAGAATCGCTCAAAAACAGATCATCTACAAGGCCTTTAAGTGGACTACTTTTTATTCATGATATTGTCATAATTTTGAAAGCTGTAAAGTAAAGTCCTGAGAGTGAACACAATCCTTGGAAGACTTTGGATGTACTCGGAATAATTTTTTTAAATCAAAATCAATTATATTATTTGTATCAACTTTTTTCCAAAAATGTCACACCATTTGTGTGGACAGACCCATATACCGGTATACCAAAATCCGTGTTCAATATGAATGAAAAAAAATATCTTACTACTCAGTAAATGTGGAAGATTCAGTTGGCCTCGTCGATCGTTTGGCATAGAGCAATATATGCAGAATCAACCGATCAGAATGCCAGGATTGTACACAAACCATGTGCATATGGTTGTGCGCTATGCATAATTGAATGTGGAATTTGTGTAGTGACCAGAATTATCTTCTTATTTTATAAATTTTGAAACAGAAGCTGAAGTTTTGCTTACATGTAAATGCATCATAATGAATGTCTTTCACCGGCAGTTTATACATGTACCGATAATACAGTTATTGTTTTCAAATATTTTAATAGCGATAGTATCAAACATCATTGTACCGTACATGTTTTTTTTTTTATTATAAAAAGGTCTGAAAAACGAGTTTAAATGTAACTTATTGTTGCACAATAATCACCGATTACATGTACAATTCACTGATTAAAACTTACAATGTCTTTACATGTACGTAGAAAATGTGGTAATTGCTCTACATACAAAATAAAATATGGAAATCCCTGCATTTAACAGAGCTACAAATGTACATGTACATGTACCAACCATTCTGGATTTTGGGGAGTACATCTGGGAAAACAGGTTCATTCCAGGACTCCAAACAAATCCCAAGGTTGTTAATTGACAATCCAGGAAGGTTTTTATCCATGTCAGGACTCGCAAAATTAGTCAGTTTCCGAAGAATCTGTTGCAAAATCCGGGAGGGTTGGTACATGTATCTCTGATATAATATCCCAAATGATGCATTGTAGAAAAAAATATGTTAAAATGATGTACATGTACTGTTTAAAAAAAAGATAATTACTAAAGCATGAAGCAATGCTCTTTGCCAGCTTGACCAAATTTGCAAGGTTCACCACCTGGAACACAGATTATCTCTATGCATCCGAAGCTTTAATAAAACACACTTCATTTGAAGAAACATGCAGTGGTGCACCATATGGTACAATTCCTCAAACCAAAGACATCTGCAGATCTTCAGTATGGGAATCTTGCTGTGTGTACTGCAGTATGTGCCTGTACATGTACATGTACGTGAATGAAATATAGACTGTACGGTACCGGTAGGACTAGGTCTATATATACTGGGTACCATATTGGTCCAGTAATGTACATGTACATGTATATTTACAAACATTTTAGGGCATGAAAGTCATACAAGTGTGCTCGTAAGCATGTTGTCTTAAAAACTTCATACATACATGACGTAGAGAACCTGTATATTTGGGCTTTGCCAAATATTCATCTGAATATTTCATGAATGTTGCTAACTACGGTACATGTACGGTACATGTACCGATACATGTACATGTACTTGTACCGAAGTGGGGTGTTATGGCCGAGCGGTCTAGTGCGTCAAACTCAAGTTCCTGTACCAGTACTAGAATGTGGGTTCGATTCCGGGCCGTGACGGGTTGTGACACTTGTGTTCTTGAGCAAGGCACTTAATCACACTTGCTCCATCCTTCGGAAGGGATGTAAAGCCATTGGTCCAGTGTGTTAGGTAATGGTAACGCACTTTAAAGATCCCAGAGCATTCTTTCTTGAAGAGCAAGGGGATTCCCCGGTGTCTCTGGCCATTTCTAATTCTAATCCTTCATGGGTTTCCTCACGCTTGCGAGTGACAGTACAATGAGCACTATTGAGGAATCCTTGGTATGAATACCAGAAAGAAATAATAATAATAATAAAGTACCGGGAAAAAGGGGGGTGGGGGAACTTGCCAGTTAAAAACCCTCATTTCCAAAATATCTATAAAACATACACATTCATTCAGCTGGTAGTATTCATGCAAATTATTTTTGAAAAAAGGTGAAATTTGCACACTTTGGCATGACATTTGTAGCTCACAAGCGGCAAGAATCTCAAACAGGGGCGAACTCAACCCTGCTCGTTTCACACTACCGTTTTCTACCCGGGGCGAAAAATTTCAACCCTGGTCCCGAGCAGGTTAAAACCAATCTCAGGGATGACGCGGAATTGAAATTTCTCAAGTGTGAAACGTTGCTTTTTTCAACCCCGCGTCAACCCCAAGATTTTTCAAGTGTGTAAATGCCCTTAAATGTTCTTCATTTCTACTTGACAGTTTTTAATTGTCCAATTATAAATCATGGCCAATTCAGTCCAAATGAGTATTTCATATTCAAATATTTGATTAGATCATTTGACTGTACATGTATGTAAATTAATCGAATTGACTTAGTGTTTACTAACAGGTACATGTACCGGTACACAAACTTACTACAACATGTATGTGGGTCATTCTATAAATTTGGGGTCCAATTTTTCTGTCCCCTGTTACGTCTGACATCTTGTAAAATGTTGTAGTTTGTAAATTCAGGACATATTGGGGTGTTATGGCCGAGCGGTCTAGTGCGTCGAACTTAAGTTCCTGTGCTACTGTAGTACTAGAATGTAGGTTCGATTCCTGGCCGTGACTGGTTGTGGCACCTGTGCCCTTCAGCAAGGCACTCGACCACACTTGCTCCCATTCCTGTAATTGGCGGTCCCTCCGCTGTTGGATGTGGTATATAAATAAATAAATATTCTTTAAATGCCTTCTATTTCAAGGAGTGATTACATAAAGTACAATTCATAAAAATATGTTTTGAAGGCATTTTTAATAATACTTGTATGGCAAATGGCAGTATGTCGGGTGTAACAGGGACAGGAAAATGTCACACGTTGGACCCCAAATTTATAGAATGACCCATGTGTACATTACAAAAAGTCCTGTACATGCATAAAGGCCTACATTAATTGTACCAGTACTACATGTACTAGGCCGCGAGATAGATACTGTGCTTGCTGCTAATGCTTACAGTACAGTGAACGCACACTTCTGGTGCTGCATGAAGGCGTGAACAATTAGTCAGCATGTCACACTTCTACGAGATGTAAACCAGTAATATGACTGTGGGCCGAACTGATGCGAGAGCTGTACACATGCTTACCGGTAGTGCATTGGTGCATTGACATAATCACTGACAAAATGTGCATGTAATGTGCATCATCTTTTCTTTTTTGGGTACACACTACCGGTACGTGTCAAAAATGTCCTACATAAACTTTGTCATTTACCAATTGTTTTAAACCAAAATTTCAGATCATGTACATATGTAAACAAGGCATGAGAAATTTTATTTCAGCAAATTGCATTAAATTTTTCTTCGAATGGGTGAGATTTAAAAGCCATACCAAAAATAAAAACTCCATTTTCAGAATTTGCCACTTTGCATCCTCCAATGTCAATACATTGCTGGAGACAGTGGCGGAAAGTAATAATGATTATTACATAAAGTGCACATTCCATATGAGCATGTTCACATGCGCTGTACATTATTATGAGTTTACAGAAGCTTACCGGTTACAAGTATTTTCCACCCAAACATCGAGATACATAGGTGGGTGGCGCAGGGGTCTAAATTAACCTGAATTTCATGCTGGTCAGAAGGACCAGTAGATTAGAGAACTCTACTGGTCCTGCTGAAAATGTGGTGGTCCAGTGGTGCTTTTCAAGATGGCACCGAGATATACACTGAAACACTGGTTTAAGGTCATTGAGTGCAGGATGGATGGGATTGCTTTTTGATCCAACACTGGGGCATGTCTGGAGAGATCGGAGAAAGAAATGTAGTTATCTGAAAATGTCTAAAGCGATCAGGAATTGTTTGTGGTAATGAGGAATTCTTCGCATTGAGTAAGAAATGTTTACTGTGGATTAGGCATCAGGGAATGTTTCCATGGTCTGTAAATGTTTTCACTGGTCCATTGGACCAGTGTGTTTGACAGATCTAGTGGTCCTTCTGATTTTTTACTGGTCTCGGACCGCAGGACCAGTGTTAATTTCGACCCCTGGTGGCCACCATTGGCAGCCGACGGCCAGAGACACTGGGGAATCCCCTTTTCCTCTGCGATCTTTTAAGTGCGTTACTTAACACACTGGACCAAAGGCTTTACATCCCTTCTGAAGGATGGAGCATTGTGGTTAGATGCCTTGCTCAAGGGCACAGGTACCATGACCGGGTATCAAACCCACAACCCCAAGTTTTCACCCGAGTATTGCGAGACAGTGACCCAAACCACTCGGCCACGGTACCCCATGCTGCAGTCGAAAGCTTCTGAAGGAATGCTGGATCCCCCCAATGTCATTGCACACCTCATTGATCCTTTTGCACAAGAAGTGCAAAGGGACCTCTGATATAGACAACCTTTTTCCCTGACGGATGCCACTCGAAAGTGGCAGATTCTGAAATTGAGTTGTTTTTTTTGTATGGCTTTTATTAAATCTCACTCTCGCATAAATAAAACAACACTTTTATCTGTTGACTTGATATTAATTACCCAAAACAACAATTCAATGAATTTAGTTGAAACTTTCATTCATAATTCAGCAAATTTTGCTCAAAATGTAATTTGAATTGATAACGCACAGGTTCTAATTACGAATAGGTCGCCATAACAGGTGTTTCTATAGTGTGCATAAACTGCACGTTACATGTACACTGTCCATGGACTTGTCTAAGCCGCGAATCGAGGTCCTCTATGTGGAAATTTACCAACGTATCGAGGACGCCTCGCGAATCGAGGACGTCCTCGGTTTGTGATTACTACAGAAATGGCAAGTATGTTTTCACTACACAGTGTTACATGTATGGGTGGGGGGGCGGGCCTTTCATAGTTATCATAAACATGTTATGTTACATAAATTAATGAGCCAATGTCGACAGCCCCCACCTCCAACCCCCCCCCCCCCCCCCCCCCCCCCCCCCCCCCTCCTCCCCCCCCCCCATTTCAATGTTGGGACTCGCCGCGGCGGGCGCAACTCCGAACAACATTGAATTGGGGGGGGGGGGGGGGGGGGGTTAACATCCTCCTCAACTTACATGTGTGTAGCTGCGTCAACTGTACAGAATTGCTAACACGTTTTGCGAAACAATAAAAATACACAGGCGAATTGTAGCAGAAATTAATTTACATATTTACCAACAATTTATTGCACAAATACATTTATTTCGACGACTCTCCTCGGAGCAACACCAACAGACCGGCGCTGGGTGACCAAGGGTAATAACAGCGTACTCGACCCTTTCCGCAAAAGACCCAAAACGTAATGACGTCACGCGATGTTTACCGCGGTGCATTATGGGTGAAAAGTGGGGCCGAAATCGCTAGTTTTCGAACTTCGCGTGCGTTGCATGCATAGCGCCTATCGTATTATGCACGTCACTTTGTGAACTTTACTAACCGCTTCGCTGGCAATAAAAGTCAAAAACAAAGATCGTAAATTTATAAAATGGTTCGTGTCAACTTAGTTGTGCCTGCGTGAGTTTTAAGCGCACGACGGACACCGGAACTATGGTGTTAACTTTTAAGGCTTCAAAAGGCGGCGAAAATGGCCGTGCAATAATTGTGCAAACTAGCGATGCAGAGATTTTGTCCCTATTTTGTACCCATAATGCACCGCGGTAAGCATTGCGTGACGTCATTATGTTATAGGTCTATTCTTCCATATCTGTACCGAAAGGTACAAGTATACGGTCTTTCGACAACGTTCGACCGTCGTCAAACACATTTCGTTTAATTTGTGTTTTATCTCATATTAATTTCCTCATTTCATTGAATGATGCAATTTTTACAAAAGTAATTTTATTGATTTATTTGTTTTCATTTAAGGTATGTAATATGTTAGATTTGGAAAATACATGTGGTTATTGAATGTCAAAGCGTCCCACTGGACTAGCCTGCAACGGTTAACCTTTTAAACAAATTATATATATATATATATATTTATTCCGTTCGGCGGTAAATCGTCGGATAAGACCGTGACAACGGATCGCGTTGTCGGTATGGCCACAATAACAAAAACAACATTTTCAGCGGTACCAGCAGTTAGAGATGTGTGTCTTTCCTAACACACAGGTCTGTTTGCAGTGACGCGTGCTATGCATGCTCCTAAAGTCCCCATTTGTATGTCGTCAAACAATTTTCTCGAAACTTATCAAAACTACATGTATGATGCCAAAACATGTTTGTGTAACCGTTTGTAAATATTATTTTACACTATTAGAAAAATTGCACGAGAATTTCTTTTTAAAAAGTTGGTAACTTTGAAAAAAATATTTTTACCAAATGCATCAAAATCTTATACTTTGGCTCCCTTTTTCATTTTGTCCATTTTGTCTCTCATTGCACAGTTTTAGATAATTTCTCAGAACCTGTGTGTTTTCCCCCCGACAGATTTACATGCATTTGCGGCACTACTCCTGTCCTGGTGAGCAGCGATGGATTGTGCGTATTCTCTTCATCGTGCCAATCTACGCGTTTGACTCCTGGATCAGTTTACTTTTCTTCAGCCAAGACCATTACTACGTGTATTTTGACAGCGTCCGAGATATTTATGAAGGTACGGTACTGCAGTTAGGAGAGAGTTACAGTACATGTACATGCATTTGACTTTTCTTGCTTTGTGCCTAATTGAATAAGTGGGAATTGATTCCTTACATTGATTTTTCAAAATGGGGACAACATTCATGCAGAGAATTGTTCCCCTCGGGAAAAGAATCTGTCCCACTGTCTAACTTTGCATGCTGCTAATCAATTACATACATGTACTGTACATGATTTGTGATGTATGTGAACAAGCTGGTATTTTACCCTGAAGAAAGAGGTACCGGTACATTTCATACATTTATGGTTAAAAAACAGAAACGCAAATTACACTCACACCGAAAAATCGATGAGAATGAGAGATGTAACATACAAAAATGTATTTTATCGGTCAGTGACACGATAATGCTGTAACCGAACAGACGAACCGAATTTTACCGAACTTGGCACTTCCGAACCGAACCAGACCGAACCGAACATTTCACTCAGTTCGGCTGTTCGGAGAGGTTCACTTTGGATTCCACATCTTATGTATTTGAACTGTAAATGTGAAAGAGAGCTGGCTTCCTGAATGTCAACAACCCACTTGAAATGACTTCTTATGCTTGCAAAAGTGCTTCGTGTTTAACTGTCGAACGTCATGCAGTGTACAAAGCAATTATTGTGCCAAATTTTGAGCCCACCGTATCGACATGCATGACTCCGTACTGACATGATCGACTTTACGATCAATATCTACACGGACGTCGCTCGCTCGTTCAAATATTGGGCTCTATTGCCGTAGCGTGCCAAAGCCAGAGAGTTACCGTGCAGTACACATCTGCACGATGTGCTGATAATTGTTGATTGATCGGAAAGGTTTGATTGCAAACGCCCTCTAGCGGCATGGCACACATTTGCATTGTGAAAATGGTGTATCGGGACAGAATTTTCTTTGACATAATTTTTCGCACAACATTGTGAAAAGAATTTTGATGAAAATCAATAAGCCCTCTTACAGAAACAGAGCGATACTTGCAGGTACTACAAACAATCGTCATAAAATAAACACCAAAGCTAGAAAAAAATACCATCCCACGCAGACTTACAACGGTTTGCACGTGGTACAAATCACAAAATGCATGCACACCGCAAGTTCCGACAGTAGCACCGCGCTCCGGCCGTGGATTCCGTTCAGAGCGGGTTTGAAAATACATAGGCCCTAATTTATAAAGAAAGCTACATATACATGTAGCTGCACGTGCGTGATCACTTTCAACCGGAACCCACACCGCCGGCAATACTTGCCAAACCCGAACCGAAAAATGTTTCCGAAAGAAATTTTCCGAACTTTTGCCGAACCGAAAACGAACTTGCGGACTTCATTACAGCATTATGACACGAACACCTATTGTTGCAAAGCTGACTGTACCAGCCTTCATAAGAGCCATTGAGGGAGCACATTTGACCCACCAATTTTTTTCCAAGGGTTGTGAGATTTTGATACCACATCAATAATTGTCATATTTTTCTTGTTACCATTCTGAAATTTTGCGTTCTCAATCCGTATACTTTCAAGGATATCGTCAAAAAATCACTGCTGTTTTTGTAAACTAATTTATCTGGTTCCATAAAGCAGTGCAGTAACTACACCAACCTTTTTGCATCCGTATCCAAATTGGAGATTGCAAATTTCATGTTTTCTCTTCATGGATAGTATTTTGGGGAGGCATTTTACATGATTTTTAGGTTAAAACGAAGTCTATTTTTCTGAACACGCCCCTTTAAGACAGTATACATGTACGGTACACCACTCTGCCTGAAGTGCTTCCCTAAGCTCCTGAATTTCTAGAGCTGTTTGGAAGAGGTGCAGATCCAGAGGTCAGCTCATCGGCCCCATTAAGCTGGTTCAGTCAAGTCGAAAACCCAACAAAAGGCTTTTTCCCACTAGAACATCAAACCCGGGGCGAACTCGCCCCGGGGTGACTCACCCCCGAGTTCAACCCCGCATCGATTCACACTTGTTGTTCTGAATCTCGCCCCGGGGCGAACTCACCCCGGAGATCAGCACCTCGTCCCTCACTTGAACAAGTGAGAACTCGCCCCTGCCCCTTTTCCCACTACCGTTCTCGCCCCGGGGAAAGTGTCTCGCCCCTGGGCCTAATTTTCAACCCTGGTCCCGAGCAGGGTTGAACTCGCCCCGAGGAATGAGAAATCTCGGTGGTGGCCCGGGGGTGAGACTTGCAAGTGGGAATCGGGGCTTATTTTCACCCCGGCGTCACCCCAGGGCCACCCCCGAGATTTTGTCTAGTGGGGAAAGGCCTAAAGTGGGTTTTCTGAGAGCTCTTAAAGGCAGAGGCTCATAAGCAATGCGCACGCACCAAATTCGTGCCACGAAATACGCAGCTCCATAGGATTTTTCCAGAAACAAAAACAAATTTATTGCCATGGGAATCACTTTGTCCGAGCAGGTCCACTTGGACCTGCAGGAAATCACTGATGTAGAACAGTCTTGAAACGGATTCCGAAGTGATTGGTCGATCAGTGTCTTGTTATACATGTGTGTACACTTGTAAGTTCACTGCATTCAACAAGCATCTGTTCTGGTGAAGAATTGATATTTTAAGAAAATTACCCGGTAGTTCTCTCTTGGCAGCCAGGCAGAGTATACCAGTGCACTGGAAGCGGAGTTTTAAAAGTACAGCACATGTTTTGCTGTTAAACAAATCTTTAAAAAAACCTTGCAGTTGTCCTCCATGTAGAATTTTTTGCCTCATACAGAATTAATCTGTATGTTGCTGTGTGTTTTAGGGGCAGTTGTGTCACGCAGAGTCAACAGAATACAGACAATGATACATTATGAAGAGGCTTACCATGCACTGAAAAAATGATTTTCCTGAAACAATTTTAAACCTCGTGTTTGCATAATAATGGAAATTAATTTTCACCTAAAATAATGGTAGCTGTTGGTTCAATTCTGTGAATGGGGGAAAAGCTATAGTGGTGTATGTACGGTACGCATGTAGCTCCTTGTTCGTTCATGTACGTCATCACTTCCATTCTTAGCATCTAAGAAATGTTTTATTAGAAGAGTGATAAATACAAGACACTGGCCCTATACAGTCCATTAATCTCTGGTCTCCTGGGTATTGAACAAACATCTCATCTGTTACATTGAAGTCAGTCAACAAAAATATGACAATGTCTGAAACCATGGATTTGTTATATTTTAATATAACAAATCCATGGACTTTTTTTTTAATGTATCATCAGAACCCCTAAATCCACGCGGTCCTATTTCTAGGCACTCACCTTAATGTTTGCCGGCCAATGCACGCGCGTGCATAAGCGTAAGTTGCGCAGATTATGGAGGATCGAGGATATGTTCCACAGGCAGAAGAAAATTACAGAAGCATAGTATAAAACACAGGCATCATGCACCACATGTACACATACATGTAGTGTCATGGACAGTAGGACGTACATTTGTACATGTACCGGTACGTATCATATCAGTAAACATAAAAAATACATGTATCGGTAGCTCATGCCGTTTTTTGTATCGATTGCAATGAATACACTTGTAACAGTCCCAAAAATCAATGAGCGCACACTGATCGGATGGTTTAAATTATATTATGTGCACATATATTGGCGCATACATAAATGTACATACGTACATGTACATATCCATGCATATTTTGTAATGCTCTAGTTGGTACGTAAACATGCATGTATGCTACTGACTCAGTCTGTAAATACACTTGGCACTTGAGGTTCACATGGGTGGCTGGTTACAAATTGATGTGACATTAAATAATGCTGTGCATTTTGCAATGTACGCAATATTTGAGTTATTAAAGCGCTGCGGGCCTCTCGCTGTGCGATTTTTGCCACAAATTTCTAACGATTAGGTGTAATTTGATGAGATTACCAGAGACTGTCTATAGATTCTATACACAATCGTACCTACAGTGTAATCGTTGGGAATTCGTGGCAAAAATCGCACAGTGGGAGGCCCGCTTTATGGAAATCGCAAAAGTATCATGCAACATTTTGGTTTCTATTTTCCATGACGCACTTGGATCGAGTTTACCAGCAAGAAAAGCATATTGGGGTCTTTCTATAAATTAGGGGTCCAAAAGTGTGACATTTAGTGTGGACCCCCGTTACACTTGATATGTGTTATTTTTCGTACAAAAATCATTAAAATGGCTTTTAAACCATTTTGTATGAATTGTACTTTATGTACTCACTCTTTGAAATGTAAAGTATTTAAAGAATGTGTCCTGAATTTACAAAAACAAGATGTAAAATGTAACGGGGGACGCCAACATTGGACCCCTAATTTATAGAAAGACCCATTGGTTTGCACTTACATTGTACCTCTGTTACTTAACCTTGCTTTATGTTGAACATTGTGTCATGGCTGTTATCGATAAAGATAAAAATGTCTTTCTTTTTACAAGCGGAGTGCATGCTCAATCATTTGAACGTATCGCAAAGCGCGTGTGCGGCATCTTCGAATGAAAGTACGCTGGTAAGTATTTGTTCGCGTGTTCATGGGCGTCTATTTGCGCACGCGTGTACGTACGTGACTGTTGACCACCAAACATTTCCGGATGTTTTACGTCACAGAAAGCAATCAATTATGTTTGTTGAGAATGGGATCACAATGGGATTTTCAGGAATTACACTTCCATCAAGGATGCTTAAAGAACATGTGTTTAAAATCAAACAACTTGAATATTAAAGCGAAGCATTACAAGCCCTGAAAGTCTCTGAAATGCAAATCTGAATTTATGGAATTGCCCATTATTAAACAGGAAATCACATTTCATACTGGAATCACTTTGTTCAAACTGTTCCACTTGGACCTGGACGAAATCACTGAAGTGGAACAGTTTTGAAAGCGATTCCAAAGTAGGTTAATTACATGTAGTGCCTTCTTATCCACAAGCTCACTTTTTTCAACAATCTTTGGGACTGATTGGAAGAAAAATTGCATTTCAGAAAGATTACCATTACCGGGCACCCTCTGGGACCCCATGCACTAAAACCTGTGGAACAACAACAAGTTTTTCCTTAGTAAATTCATGACACTTTTCCCTCCTAATTTTGTGTATTTATCATCAAACTAACATTTTTACATGGTTTACACATGGTTTAGTCCTATACATGTACGGTAGGTCATAACAAGGAAAATCCTGGGTGTCCGTGCATGGTAATTAAAGGCACAGGCTCGTCAGCAATGCGCGCGCCCCAAATTCGTGCCACGAAATACGCAGCTCCATAGCAAAGGCACGGGGCTGCGTATTTCGTGGCACGAATTTGGCGTGCGCGCATTGCTGACGAGCCTGTGCCTTTAACCCTTCCTTTTTTTTTTGGAGAGAGTATATTTGGCAAAATAAAAATATTCATGTTCTGTAATGCACCATTGTGTTCCAGTGCTACTCTTCCCACAGCACCCCCAACACCCCCCTACCCTCTCCCCCTATATCACTCGCCCTCCCCTCCCCCCAACCCTGGGGCGTGATGGTTGTCTGATTGATAACTCCTGTGGTTTATGACTTCCCATGTTTCCTGACATATCATGCTCATTGCAGTGTGTAGAAAAATACCCATATACTTGCACTCAATCAAGGTGGCTTCGTATTTTAATTAAAATGCTCTCCCTGGCTCTGCAAATTATACGTACCGTACCAAACCCTCATTGCAGTAGGCATGTGTACACTGTACATAGTATGTATGCGATGCATAGTGTACGGTATGCCCAGTAGTCATGGTAGTACGTGCATGTACTTTTAATTGTGTGCAGATGTTTTCCATTGACTTTTATAAAATCATGAGCATTGATCATGTACACTGTACGTGTACTTGCTACCGGTATGCATGGACGTATACATTGTACATGTACCGGTACCGGTATGGGTATGCACGCATACTGTACAAGTATCGTGTGTAATGTACATGTACATCCACATGCATGGACATACATGATACATGTACATGTACACATTTCAGACATTTGTACATGTTAACATAGGGCGTGTTTGTTTCACGACAGATCCGAATCCAGATCCCGAGTTATTTTACGCGCAGAAACAAATGTAACTGCTCTCGACTAGGAATTTAAGTCACGTGAATTGGATCTGCGCAGATCTGAATCTGGATCCGTCCGAAACAAACTCGCCCATAGTGTATCTTAGGCCGGGGTCACACGAGAACATTTTCGTAATTACTTGATTATGATACAATGTAATATTTCCAACTACGACCGGGGTCACACGACAAACTTATTATAATGCAAGTGTGACATTTTGAAACTTTCGCTCAAAATGTAACAAATTTCGCTCATGATGTATTATGAATCGATAAAGTCCAGGATCTACAGCGCGCACAGCTGGGTAAAATCAGCAACTACCTTTTCCAGAAAGACTTGAAGTGTAATCGCAAGAGTTGAAAAATGCCTTGGAGTCCTTCCCCTTTTTTACAATTTTGTTAACTTAAAAAGGCCATTTTACAAATGCATCAAAATGTCCCACTTTGGGTCCTGTTTTGATGGAAATACCCACATGGGTCATTCTATAAATTTGGGGTCCAACGTGTGACATTTTTCTGTCCCCGTTACACCTGACATATGTACTGCCATTTGCCATACGAGTATCATTAAAAATGCCTTCAAAACATATTTTTATGAATTGTACTTTATGTAATCACTCTTTGAAATAGAAGGCATTTAAAGAATATGTCCTGAATTTACAAACTACAACATTTTACAAGATGTCAGAATTAACAGGGACAGAAAAATTGGACCCCAAATTTATAGAATGACCCATATGTAAGTTGTAATTTCGAAATTTCAGTATTGATCGAATATTAAAATACTTGAATCTGCAGCTAAATTAAACCGCAGACCTTACTTATGGACCAGCTTTCTCACCCCCAATTATTACAATTTTGGGTGAAATGAATCTTAAAAGCAGATATCATTTCTGCTCAGAGTTCCAAACTAATTTGTAAATATCTACCACTTGTCTTTCCAGCTTTTGTAATCTACAGCTTTCTGAGCCTGTGCTATGAGTATCTCGGTGGAGAAAGCTCCATTATGTCGGAGATTAGAGGAAAATGCATCACGTAAGTAATGCTACGTGTACTACGTGTAAAAAAAAACATGTTCTACATGTACCTTTGGTCTTAATTTTCTCATTTTCCAACGGAATTAAACCAAATTTTCACATTATGTAAACAAAGTTGGACAATTTTATTGAGTGAGTTTTATCAGTTTTGGGATGAGATTTAAAAGCCACAAAGAAAACAAACGCTAAATTTCAGAATTTGCCACTTTTGACTTTGCATCCTCCATTGTCAAGGCAATTGTCTATGTCTGACTCTGAGGTCCCTTTGCACCTCTTGTTGAGTTGCGCGAAACGATCAAGATGATTTGCAATAACATTAGGGGTGATCCTGCATTTCCTCAGTTCGCTTTCAACTGCAGCATGTACATTCCACCAGTCTACAGCGGTGTATCGACATTGGAGGAGGCC
The DNA here is from genome assembly GCA_037783545.1 of Henricia sp. BOLD:AAB3569. Taxonomy (NCBI): domain Eukaryota; kingdom Metazoa; phylum Echinodermata; class Asteroidea; order Spinulosida; family Echinasteridae; genus Henricia; species Henricia sp. BOLD:AAB3569. Next base: position 947,650 of record JBBELK010000038.1, on the reverse strand, counting down.
AAGTCGAAAGTGGCAAATTCTGAAATTAACTTTTTTTTTGTATGGCTATAAAATATCACCCTCCTCAAAACTGATGAAACTCACTCAATAAAATTTGTTAAGCCTTGTTTGCATGATGTGAAATTTTGGTTGAAATTCATTAGAAAAATTACTAAGTTATTTCAGATCAAAAGTAGGATATGTTTGTTTTTTTGACACGTACTAGTACTACTGTGAGTAACGTTCTGCATGTCAATCAAATGTATCAAAATGTCACACTCTGACTTCTGTTTTTATGGAAAGACCACATGCACTTTGTAACAGCAGAGTTGATGACTCATTTCCCTACCTGGACTCAAGTCACATTTGAGTCACGATGTTTTGAGAATTAGCATTTTGTGATTTAGTGCCTTGCTCAAGAGCACAAGTGCCACAACCTGTCACGGCCCAGAATCGAACCCACATTCTAGTACTGGCACAGGAATTTGAGTTTGACGCACTAGACCGCTCGGCCATAACACCCCCATAATCATGGCATTATCCCTTCTCAAATGGTATGGTGTACACTCGTTCAAAATCTGTAAAGATACGGTTATTTCAGGTCACTTGAAAATTTGACCGTCTGGTTGACAGACATTTCATTTTGAAAGACGCCTTTATTTTGAAAGACTCCTTTTGGGTTATTCCACGAAGCTGGGGCACAAAATGTGACATTTCTTAATTTCCACAAAAGGCCAATTAGTGAACAGCAATTCGTCATTTATATAATGATGTTGCAGGATGTTCTGTAATAATATGTGTGTTTTCAGTCTTGAGAAACTTTGGCAGTGTTGAATTATTTGACAAATTGATGGCCACTGACACTATGAGCAACTAACAGTGATATTGGGCACAAACCATTGTTAATAACAATGTTTTGTGCCCAATTTCCATTGTTAGTTGCTCATAGTGTTATGTAACGAGGCCAATTTATTTCATTAAAATTATCTTGTTGAATTTGACATTAGCACACAGTTCTTGATCTAAACAATCACTTGTAATCTAATGCTGCTCTACACTGTGGCGAATATGCTAGCGAATGTGCTTATGTACGAATGGAAATATTTGACAATCGCTCAAACTTCGCAACTTTTGCCGTGTCTTCGTAAGTGTTGGTAACAAATTCGGAACGTTCACCAGTCATTCTTCACCTCCTTACGAAGATCGGTCAATCTAGGAAGCGCTTCCTAAATTTCAGCGAATGTTGTGAAGACGGTCATTCGCCGTTGATTTTTGTAAGCATTGGTAAGCCATTAGTAACGTTGGTAAAGCGTGCGTAAGCGTTGGCAACGTTCGTAAAGGCATTAGTAAGGCATTTGTAACTTTCACCGGGTCCCCTTTCTTACGAATGTCGTAAGATATTGGTAAGGAGAGGTCGAGGGACGACCGAGGAGTGACCGAGATGAAAATATTCACTATCCAAAAGCAATTTTTGGGCGAATTCATCGCAAAATTCAAATATTCATATTCGCAAGAATATTCGCCACAGTGTGAGAGCAGCATAAATTTGGAGGATTCTACATGTACCTTTAGTTATTGTGTGGTTCAAAAAAAAATATGTTGAAAAACACTGAACGTCACACCTGCATTTGCACAAAATCCTATTTGGTTGACTGTTGCTTCTCTATTTTGATTTTTGGATGTTTTTAATGTATCTCACCCAGCCGCTGGTACATGTATTTCTGTGTACTATTGGCTAATGATATTCATAAGTCTAATAATATATGGTAAAAAAGGTCACTGATGTACGGTAACATGGATGCCGTAGTCCAACTTTATGGAATGACCCTTTTGTCTAATTCCTTACCATGCAGCCCCACCAGCTGGTTCTGTTTTACCTGCTGTCTGCGTGGTCGTACCTACTCCATTGGCTTCCTCAGGTTCTGCAAACAGGCCACACTGCAGTTCTGCTTCGTCAAACCCATCATGGTCGCTATTACGCTGGTCTTACTGCCGTTTGGCAAATACTCGGACGGAAACTTCTCGTAAGTCATGTAGGATCAATATTACAAGTGTTGGTTTTTGTTTGGATTGGTGTTTTTTGTTGTCTATTTCCCCCCTTCCCCTCCACATGGGAGGCATGCCTGTTCTGTTATGCTACAAGTATGCAAATCTCTGTGCAGATAAACGGCAGTCACGTGGAGGACTGAGGTACCGGTATTACGTAAATTTTCTAAAAAAAGTGATAGCAAAGAAAGGACATTAATTTGCACAAATTAATTTGAATTTTCTGTACCAAACCAGCCCTTCTTCACTGAGGAAAAATTATCGTGACGCTAAATAGAAGCATGAAACATTTCTACCAATATGTACATGTACATGTATGAGCTTAAGTTAAATTTAAGTGCACGTTAACCCCTTGGAAGGGACCCTACCAGTTGCCGACTGGCTAATTAAGCATTTTTGTTAATTACTCTGCGTATGAATTTAGTTAAAATCTCATTTTCCATGATAACATTATACGCTTCAGAAACATATTGTAGAATTTTTGTGGCCTGGGTAAGTTCATTCACCCGCTGTATCAGTTACAAGCTACCAGGCCAGCAGTCCCACATAGGGTACGTTCAGACGAGGCGTAAGTTAATCGTTAATCCGAAAATACTAAGTTATTCCTCGTTGGAACGCTCTAATCCACCCGCAGAGGAATAAGTTACGCCACCAAGGTGGCGTAACTTATTCTCGCGAAAAGTGGAGGAATAGCGCAAGTTGCGCCAAGGACAACTGTCACCCCCTGCTGCGCCGTGTCGTAAATCTCCGGTGGAACGCAACTGACCTGCCACTTCCTGTAGTAGTTTATTCGCGCTGACCTACATGTACTATACCCTCCATTACCGTAATATCCACGTGTAATTCTGATGAGAGAACAACTGGAACATGGCTGCTGAAAAATCTACTCAAATTCGTGGATCAAATTGGCAAAGTCGGGAAATCCTCGCTCTAATAAATATTTGGGAGGAGGAATTCCGTCATGCTGCGCCGGTCAGTGATAATCCTTTCACGAAGAAGAAGACCATACTGGAAAGGATCGCGTCCAGAATGGCGGAGTTGCACTTCGGCTACCCTCCACGGACGACACTCCAAATAAAAAACAAAATCAAGGGGCTGAAGCAGAACCCTAGCCCTAACCCTACAATGTAACCCTTCTCATGATTTTCTCGATTGTTACACTCGGCCTCATCATCCGACCACCTCTCTTTCACCCCGAATACAGGCTAGCAAAAACGCAAGAAATATATCGTTGATCAAATTGCACGGAGCCATTTTGACATATCCCACATGCACAATGCGCGGGGAGCATACACGATTGTGTGTACATGTGTGTATTTGTACATGTGCAAGTACTGGGCCTTGTTTATTAGAGAGGTTTAGATGCCGCACGTAAAACGCAAACGTGAACGCGAAATTATTTCAGCATCGGTCACCTCAGGAGGAGGTCTTACTCTTAGAACTCGGGCTCGAATCTTGGTCACATCAAAAGTTTTATCCCACCACAAAAGTAAAAAATGTATGTTTTCATCTGTTCTAAGATCTCCTCAAAATAATGACCAAGTAGCATTTCACGTTCGCGTTCGCGTTTTACGTGAATCTAAACCTACATATTATGTTGTGGATGCATTATGGCGCGCCGCCGTTTTCCCGCACGCGCGCTTGCGTGACCGGAAGGTCACCTCATAAATTTGGCGTTGCTTAACCTCGGAGGAATAACTTGAGCCACTTTTATCGTGAAGTGCCGGCGTAACTTTTCTGTATGAACGCAAGCGTATTTTGGATTAAGGAATTCTTATCTAAACAACCCAAGCGCAATTAAAAAAGTACCAACTTGTGCCTCCGTCTGAACGTACCCATAGGAATTCCCTATTGACTGTTCACAAACGGCCTTGGCATGGGGGTGTGGAGTGGGGGGAGGGTAATTGATGCAGTTGATGAAATTGATGAAATTGAGCAATTGGGAACTGGAATGATGTCTGTCATCTGTTTCTTTTTAGCATATCTAGCTATAAACGGAGTAAAGGGAGGTTTTGACTGCCCATTTAGCCAACCCCCCCCCCCCCCCCCCCCCCCCCCTCCCCCCTCCCTCCCCTCCACCTGTAAAAATTCCTAAATCCACACCTGGTTATATATAATCTTTAGACCGTCCGAAAGAACTTGGAAATGCTAAGAGTCCATTTATGCAGGGGTATATGCCCCGTTCATTGAGTTACACACTGCCAGCTGTTGACTGGTACACTACTGCAACGAGGTGCCTGGATCGCCCACGCGCATCGCAGGGTTAACAGCAGGGTTAATTTCTAGTTCTTGTTTTTTCTCCTTTGTGTAGTGTTAAAGATGGCTACCTGTACATCACCATCATTTACAACATCTCCGTCAGCCTGGCCCTCTATGCCATGTTCCTCTTCTACTTTGCTACCAGGGATCTGCTTGTTGCTTTCAGGCCGGTTCCAAAGTTCTTTTTGGTCAAGTCCATCATTTTCGTCTCCTTTTGGCAAGGTAAGTGGCCAGAAAAAAAACGTTGTTTTTCTGTGCTCGTGGCAGATCCTTGAAAGATAAGATTAAATAAAATATGGATAAATGAGTACACCATCGTCGACTGCACTATTAACTCAAAGCCATATGGCAGCTTGGAGCCTATTGATCACGTTCACAGACGTCATCTTCGTAGGAAAAAATGCTACTGCGTATTAAACGCCATAAAGTACGCGCACGCACATGCTGGAACATGTTCCAAACATGCGCTCGTGTTGCTCGAAATTTGTTGAAATACGGCGCAACTGATGCGCATCAAAAATAAATACGCTCAAAATCATGATGCACGTGGCATATTGTAGGAAAGTGACGTCATTTGAACGTGATCAATTGGGCTTTTCTATTGCGAACGTAGTATTCAAGTGGTCGCAACTCCTCTCCCAAGACGAGTGGTTTGAGCTTGGAGTTTACCTTCTCGAAGGAGGGCTGCCTTTCCAGGTTAATGAGCCCATCCTACTCAGGACTATTTGACCCAGTGGTTGACATGGTGCCAGGGTGTATCTATACGCTGGTGGGCCTGCATACCATATCTCTGGGGCCCACTGCTGCTTCGAGATCCCCTGTACATTCAGCCTTGGGTCGCAAGATGCCCAGTTACCGTGTGTTGCCACAAGGAGGCACAGCAGGAATCTTGATGGAGGAGAGGCTATGTACTGGCAGAGGAATACTTACGCACTCGGCTCCCTCTTCGCCTCAAAACGGGGCTAGCCAGCAGCAGCAGCTGAAGGTCAAAAGCGGTGTGTGCAAAGCTAACTACACTACTGCACTAGACGCATCACACCGCCCTGTGCGTAACACCAACTGTCAACTGCACAGTTAGAATATTTCCTCTCCAACAGAAACTGTTTGTGGTGCTATGTATTGTGAAATGCCCAAATTCTTGTTGGTTTATATTTAATCTTCAGAAAACCCTTAAAGTTGTACTGTCCATGTTTGGGTGAAAGGATAAAAAAAAATTATTCACACAAGCGAACGAATTTAGAAAGCTTACGTGTCTCTGTAACGAAAAATATAAAAAAACTTAGTTAGGCACCAGGGCAGACACGTGCATCACATGTTTCTGACGTCGGGAATTGGAGATACAAGCCTTTTTGTTGAAACGGGCTTCACATGTTGTACATGTGCGCGTATGCTCATATGTACATAGTATATTGTGTACAATGTACACATGTACATTTACGTCATAACCCTGTCTAATAAAAGACAGGGCCTGTCTTTTATTATTTCTTGTTTTTAATCGACTGGCATTAATCCTTGACGGAATTTTACATTCTTGGTACCAAATGAAAGCTAACTTTTTCTATTCTAGAAAAATAGCAATTTAGTTTTTTTTTTTTTAAATTTAGGCTCAAATCAGCCTTAAATCGGATAGTGCAACTTTAAAGAGTCCTGAAATAGTATTTTTATCAATGTGGGAATTTTAGAAGGCCGTGGAGGCCTTTAATAAGAATCTTCCTAAACAAAAAATCCTTCATATGCAGTAACGTTATTTAGCATTTTGGGTCATTTAATAATGCTCTTATTACACGGACACACACAGGTGTACTGCTGGCCATCCTTGAGCTGGGCGGGGCTATCACGTCCCTGGTGATGGAGGGAGGTGGTGAAACCGTTCAGGCAGGCACCGTCTCCGCCGGCTACCAGAACTTCTTGGTCTGCGTGGAGATGTTCTTTGCAGCAATCGGCCTGCATCTTGCATTCCCTTACTCAACCTACGAGCAGTGTACACTGCTGTCTGATGGCGAGCCGGGCAGGCCGTCCACCATGCAGGTGTGTATAGCCATCTCGCAGTGGACCCAAAATAATGAATGTTGAAAATGGGTCTTTTCATTAAAAACAAGAGCCAAAGTGTGGCATTTTGATGCACTTGCAAAAATTGCTTTTACAAGTTACCTTTTTTTGAGGAATTACCGTGCAATTTCTAAAAGGCATAAAATATTTCAAATAATTCTTGGGATCGTAGTTTTGTTAATATTCAAAAATATTTGTAACAATGTAATGGGGGACACGTGACCAAGGCATGTTTAAAAACACACATACATGCAATGGATGGCTCCTCGCTATGGAAGGAGTCCCAAGTTACCAGATTTCTCTATATTTGACAAATAGTGCAAGTTCAAAAAGAAATGATGCATTCGGGATAACAACCAGACACTTAAACTACACCATAGTCTGAATTACTGACGTATTACAAAGGATGGCCAAGATTGAACAAGATATGCATTATCTGAACTTAAAAAAGTTAGGTATGCGCAGATTTTGACATAGCACCTTCAATGTCAGGGCTGTGGTCAAGTCCGAGTCCTAGGTATCCGAGTCTGAGACCTTGATTCAATCTTAAAGATAGCATACATGATTGGTAAACTGTTACAAATAGTTTTATCCCCCTGTGTGATTGAAGATATATGTATGCATGATTAAAACCAACCTGAGCAAAAACCAGCTCCGTACTTCGTCTAACTTTTGAGAAAACAGTCAAAAAAAGGTTTGCAGTCATTTCGCCCCAAAACCACTTTGCCCTGAACCATTTCGCCCTGAACCACGGCCTGTGCACGAAGTGGTTTTGGGGCGAAGTGGCATTTGGGCGATGTAGTGTTTGGACGAAGTAATTTAGGGCGAAATGGCACTTGGGCGAAATGGTTTTGGGGCGAAATGGTTTTGGGGCGAATTGAATTTTCGTCTCATGAGACGAAAACTAATTGTTTTACTCATTTCTCAAAGACTATAGCACTTCAGACAAAACCATTTCAGGGGAAGTTTTCTACGGTCATCATGTTTATATTGTGTAAGTTAGGCGTAAATCTGTGAACATTTCTGATTTTCGAGATTACCAATCATGTATACTGCCTTTAAGTGCATTAGGAAACGTCAATAAAGTACGTACGCACAACATTTTAGCCCCACGCTTTTTTTGGAAAAATTTGTGACGTCATCCATTGACTTTAACATTGGCGTACGCATTGACTCTGACACCCCCTCTTCCCCTCCGTGCGTATGTACTTTATGTATGGCCCCCTACTGTCGAGTGCCAATGATCATGCCTATAACCTTTGGCAGCTCGTAAATTTTCTTTAGGCCGAGACAAATCTTTCTTTGGGAGGTGAAATTTTGAGTGTTAAAAATAAATTCAAATGGGTAAAATGATATAACACATTTTACATTCTTAAAATTTCATTTCTCATGTTCAAAATATTTTAGGGCCCAACATAATTTACAATACAAGTTCTTGAAATAATTTCCGGCGCTCGTAATGATACACTTTTTATACATTTTGTTCACTGGACTCGGCCAAATCTCCGAGTTCTTACCGCCTAAGTCCTGACTGACCGAGTCCGAGTCTGAGTCCTTGAAAACTGGGACTCAAGTCCTACAACGCTGATTAAAGGAGCGTGTTCAGATTTTCTAAAATACCTCCCCCAAATACTATCCATGGGAAGAAAACGGGAAAATAGCAATTTCCAATTTAGATGTGGAAGCAAAAAGGTTGGTGTAATTACTGCACTGCTTTTATATGGAACCACATAAATTAGTTTACAAAACATCGGTGGTTTTTTGACGATATCCTTGAAAATATATTGATTGAGAACGCAAGATTTCAGAATGGTAATGAGAGAAATATGACATGATATGGTATCAAAATCTCAACTCCTATGGGAAAAATGGGGTGGGGGGATTTGATCTGGAAACAATTCTTTTGATATCTATGACCCTGTTCTCACTAGAGAAATCACTTCGTGCGACGATGATTCGATAATGATTCGACGAAGAGATTTCCTGATGTTAACGCACGCCTCTTCATTCGACGATGATCAGAATTGCTTCATTCGATTAAGAAAATAGCTTCATTCGATGAAGCGATTTGGCAGGCCTGTTGCACAAGCGCGTTGTGTGTCGAGCGCCTATCAAGAGTTGTTTTTGACGCCCCCACTGGAAAACCACACAGCGCGTCTAGACGCGCGACGCGTATGTACGACCTCCCACAGCTTCATTCAATCTTCGTTAGCGGTCGCTTATAATGTGTACAGTACCGCTCTTCGATTTTCGTTAAGTGATATGTGAACAGATTTGCATAAAAAAGTTAAAACATTAATTCACAAAATTGTCACCCCCTTGCAGAGTATATCCAGCAACCTGAAGGACACCGTCAACCCTCGAGACATGTTCCAAGACACCATCCACAACTTCTCCCCGGCCTACCAGACCTACATGCAACAGGGCACCGTGGACGATAGCGAGACCCCAGCGGGGAGGAACAACGCCCAATCAGGCCACCCCGGGGCCAAGAACAACAAAGGTAGTATCAACACGCGGGGGAATGGCGGTGGGATCGGGATTAGTATCGGTAAGGGAATAAGACTGCCTAAATACGGAAACAAGACGGGGCAGAATGAAAAATCTGGGCTGTTGAGTTCGGATGATGAATTTTAATCAAGATTCACAAAATAGTCTGTTGCGTGGAGTAACCAACTATCAGTCACATCACTGAAATTAAGCAAATTTAGTTGTGTTTGAATGTTTAGACCAATTAGATTTTTTGTGTTTCACATAAATAGCATCTGACTAACTTCTTTTCACAGCCATGTACAGCACATGTACATACATGTACACAGTTACATGGTATTTTCATGTTAAAATTATCGTAACTCAAAAACTGTATGAGTGCCCATCCCAAATCTTTCTGGAAATGTTCCTTACATCTTAAGCTAACAAATAAAAAAGAAATACGCATTTTTGCAATTCAAGGTCAAAGGTTATAAATTCACACAACTTTTTTGTGGTACGAGATACAATTTTGATGTTATATTATAAAATGAAGGCCATTTCAAGAGCTTTAAAAGTTTATGCTGTAAAGTTTATCTCTGTAGGTCCATTACTTTTAGAGATATAATTGTCCAAACATAGCAGGTTATGCTAATTAGTCAAAGGTTTGTTGACCCGTATCTCAACAATTAATTGACCGAATTACATAAAATTTCAGTTCTCGGGGTTTCTCAAGGAGTCCAATCAGCACACCAAATTTTATTTCAATCCGTGATGGTCAGGTCCAAAAGCTCGTTGAATTGACACGGAATGACCCAAAAGCAACCAGATGGTTTGTTGCTAGGCATTGGTGTGCACCACGTAGCAACAACAGCATACATATTAGTATATGGACTTTCTAAACCTCCATTTGAAAATGAAGAATTTGGGATGCCAGGAACAGTGCAAATGTTACACGCAAAAGGCATGTTGCTCTATGCGAGCAGGCGTTTGTTTTCTTAGCGTTCGAGGTCACACAACCGGAACGTACGGTAAAGTTGCGTCCCCCAATAAAGATTTCTGCTTTAGCGGCATGCTAAAGCAGCATAAACCCTATTCACAGATCGTTCATTTTACGCAGATGTGATCTGTGGAATCCTTCTCGAGCGGTGGTTCAGCGCTAGATCCAAAATGGCGACGTAAACATCGTAAAAGTTTTTGTGAGTAAACTGTGTCGTTTCAATTTTCAAAGGCAACACACGATATCAACAAATTTAGGCTGCTTGTTTATTTACGATGAATGTCGTGGGTGAAATTTGGAACAGAAATTTGACAAATTTGGTAAATAAATTGCAATTCACGTGACTTGAGATCCTAGTTGAGAGCAGTGTCGTTTGTTTCTGCACGGTAAAACAACTCGGAATCTGGATTCGGATCTGTCATGAAACAAACACTCCCTAATCGGCGCATTTTAGGGCTAATTTGACGCCATCTTTTCCCCTTGCCATACTCCAGATATTTTGGGATAAACTTTTCAAAAGAAATAACCCAATCATCGGTAGGCAAGAATTTTCTGTGGGAGTGATAATCAAACCAAACAGCCTTAAGTGTTACTTGTACTTAAAATATCCATGATCTACTTAGTTTATGGCAAAATACTTTGATAAAATTTCCTTTAATTTTCCTGAGAGTGAAAAAGTAAGCAACTTCGTTACCCCAAGCACATTTATTTATTGCCCATGTACATAAATTCCAAAGTATACAATGTACCTTATGCATAAAATGTTTTGAGGGAATTTGGATATTCAAATTTATCTGAAATATTTATAATGACCCGTTGAAAATAACTGAATATTGATTGAAGTAACTGTTTTTCTGGGACCATGTAAATAAAGACATTTGGGTTTTTGTTACGAAATAATTTCAAATTATTTGAAGGTTCACAGTCTAGTAGTCTGCTTAAAAACAACTAAAAACTCGGTTCAGTGTGTTGGATACCAGGGTTGTAACGAGTCTCCCTCTGCTCGAGCCTCAAGTCAAGTCAAACTGCCTTTGAGTTTCAAGTCAAGTCAAGTCAGGCATGTTGGTCAAGTTCCGTTCAAGTCAAGTAGTATTTGTTCAAGCTAATTTCAAGAACCCTGAATCTTCCATCCGTGCAGGGTATTTTTGTTGTTCTGGCCAACAATTCTCCATGTTAAAAGAAAGTTTTAGTTCTGAAAAACAATTCGGTCCTCAAAATGACAAAAAAATGCATAAAAGTTCAATTTCATTTTTGGCAGACCCAAGTCAAAAAATGTACAAGTCCAAGTCAAGTCAAGTCAAGACAAGTCATGTCATTTAAGTTTCCAGTCTCAAGTCAAGACGAGTTATTTGAGGTTCGAGTCTCAAGTCAAGTAAAGTCAGTAAAAATCGGGACTCGAGTTTCGAGTTAGAGTCTCAAGTCCGAGTCCCGAGACTAGAGTCCGAGAGTCGAGTCTCGAGTCTGAGTCATTACAACCCTGTTGGACACTGCATTGGATTGGCATTTGATCTGATACTGCAAAATATTTATTTAAATAATGTGTTAAAGGCCCATTGTATTATTTGCAGATGAAACCTTTTAACTAATTTCTGGAAGAGCATTACATATCTGAAGAATAATATTAAAACTAGCCTTTAGGATTTGGTCGGTTTATTTTTTAGTCGATGCAAACGATACACCGGGCCTTTTAAGTAGAGACTGCAAACTTATTAACAAATGCCTTAATGGAAACATACAAAATTCTTTATGTATTTCATTAAAATTGTTATGAATGCTCTAAGTGTGAACTTGTACTGTACATGTAGAACTTCACGTGTACAAGAAGGAAAGTATGAATTGTCTTGCCAGTTTAGAAATATATACCTACATATATGTACATACATGTATACAAAAAGTTAGGGACTGGGTTTTTGCACCTAACAATTTAATGTTCTTTCCAAGAAGCGTTTTCAGAAAATTCCATGTCAAACCGTGCAGTTGAAAGCAAAGCTAGAGGCTGTTACACTCAACAGCCTGCTAATTTCAAAATCCCGCTAATTTCAAAATCACAACAGTTAGTAGTGTTAGTAGCGTGTGTGGCCTTCGTTCTTTTCAAGGAATTCAAGGCAGCATTGTCGCATGGAGCAGACCAGTGCAGAGGAAGGCTTGGGACACTGCATTCCACACCCCCATCACTCCAGAGCACTGAACGCCTTCCTCCAACAAGCCAGGGTCAACAGAATGGCTAGCGAACAGTCCTGATCTGAACCCCATAGAACATCTGTGGGACGGGCTTGGACGTTTGGTTCAACAGCATCACCGCCGTCCTGCTAACCTCGATCAGCTGCTGCAATGGCTTCAACAAGAGTGGAAAGCAGTGTCCCAAGCCTTCGTCTGCACTGGTCTGCTCCATGCGAAAACGCTGCCTTAAATTCCTTGGAAACGACGATGGTCGCACATGCTACTAACACTCTTTGTCAGAGACACTGTTGTTGTAATTTTGAAATTAGGGGGTTGTTGAGTGTAACAGCATTTAGCTTCTTTCTGCAACCTTAACATCCAGAAATTTGACTTGTCAATATTGTCATAGTTACACCGTGTGTTTAGTTGAATTATTAACCGAAGTCAGATTTATTGTCATGTGTGTTAGCATATGAAAAAAAGGGATAGTTTTTTTTAAACAGGGTTGCCAAAGTGGCTTAACTCCTACCGTACATACATGTATGCCGTATAAGACGTGAATTTTGTGCTAGAACATTATAAAGAAAATGTGTAATATATGTACAGTAGATGCATTTGATATGTGTGTACATAGGTCACTGGACTACGGATATAAGCAACCCACCTTTTAGAAGGAAATTCTAGCTAATGTGTGTGTGACGTTTGTGTCTAGTCCGCATCTGTAGTTCATAGTCTAGACATTAAGTGTAATGGTATGTGCTTTTGGGCTGCCCTGGATACAAAACACTTTAGTTTTTGAATGACTCATTGGAATAGCTAATAGACCGGCAGCCCAGAGGGTTTTGGTTAAACGAACGCGGTACCAACAACCGAGGGCAGGAACATTTAGGAAGTTACCTAGTATTTGCAGATATGGGCTAGTTTCATGTGGTACCTCGAATGTTTGATCCAGCGCAACTTTTGGCCCCCTTTGGGGGTCCCCAGGGGTCAAACGCAGCAGAAGGACCCCGGCAGACGTCCAGATCTGCGAATACTAGGTCACTTCCTAAATGTTCCTGCCCTCGGTTGTTGGTACCTCGTTCGTTTAACCAAAACCCTCTGGGCTGCCGGTCTATAACTGGCAGGTGGGACTGGGTGGGGGAGAGTTAAGTGCTGTGAAAAATGATGTGACAGACGAGAACATTAAAGGCTCATTTATACTCATACTGGCTTTGCCGAATCATACCCCGCATTTTCCCAAAAGGCGAGTTGAAGCCGGGTAGGCACTAAGTGTAAATTTATACAAAAGGTGGATTTAAAAAGACGGATCAGACCCGAGTCTGATTCACCTTTTTTATTAAGTCACCCTGTGGGTAGGGTTGAACCCTGCAATTGTCAAGGTCACTTGTAGTGTGAACGCTGCCCGAATATAGATTCGGAAATTCGAGCATCCTCGGGGCAGAGCTTACGTGAATTCAGCGCCAGTTCCGCAACTGAAAATGATATGGACTTGTACTTATCGGGGGGGGAACCCCATCAAGGCACCTACACTATCATTAACCCCTGATCATAGGGCTCCATTGAATTACTTCATATACCATCTCGGCTCCCTGGGGAGTATACAGCCCCTGCTGCCTTAGGCGCTCAACGGCTAATCAAACACATCAACTTTCGCTACCCTCTCAGGTACACATTTTGCTCCTGGGTAGAGAGAAGCAATGCGTACCTTGCGGAAGGGTACACGCACCATGGATGGTGCCGGACCGGGATTTCAACCCACTAGACCGGTCCACCACAGCACTCCAAAACAGCACGCATGCTCTTCGTGCACAGTTAGCGGTAGCTTTTGCGCTTCAAAAGGCAGATTCCACCCAAATTGAGACATCGTGTATGTAGACACGGGAAAATTTGCGGTGACAATAAAAAAAATGCTGGGTCTGTATCCACCTTTGCCGTTTCCAGTCTAAACGCAGCATAAGAAGTTATAATTTCAAGGTGGTTTCATGGCAATGCATAGTTCCGAGTTTGCCTAGTTAGCCCCGCCCCCGTGGATATTGTTGCTATGGCTCACACGCTATCGTCAAAATGGCGCCGCACAAAGCAATGGGACTTACAACGGAAAGCACAGATTCATTAGAGAAAACTCAAAGGCATTCATGTTTCAGGGTCGACAGTTATCTTAGAACACACAGAGTAAAGGGCCAGTAATACAGGTATGTCATATCATGACATACGTGCTTTCGTACCTTTGAACAACAAAACGACAGGCCTTGAAAAAAAAATTCACCCGGATCATCGCATACGACACTATACAAATTGTATGGGGCCGGCAGAACACATCGCGTGATCATGTTGTTGTGAGACAGTGCACTTTGACCTATGTCGGTGATATCTGCTAGCTCTGTTGTGATTGGTCGGCGGGTTCGGTTGATTGACGTTCGGAACTATGCATTGTACAGTGATGTCCACTATTATTTACACAAGGATAATCCTTCGGTTGAATTCATCGACTGTCCAGAGAAATGAGCCAAAAATAACTCTTATCTTAGTAATCCCCTCTTCCTGCACATTATATTCGTGGTGAAAATTCACTGCCGAGAAGTTCCGTGAAGTATTGTTGGGTCATGGTAGTTTGTGACTTTCCGAATGGAGAAAGTCACAAACTGAATAAATTTGTTGAAATGGAAGCAGTACATGTATAAATGTACAAAAAGCTGTCTGCCAACTGTTGCCAAGAATTAACGCACAAATTATACTCTTATTGAAAATGGCAACACACCGTGCACCGTCATGATTGTTTTTCTTTTAATTAGGTTATTTTACCTGTATATCTTGCCATTGAGTTGGGTAAGGTGTGACTTGAATGCAATTGCCATAGCAACTGTACCAGGTAAGCAGTGTGTATAGATCTACATGTATATCATTATGTATGTGCTACATTAATGCCTGTGCATGTAGATACATTTATAGAGAAAATTTGAAGAGTAAGGAATTTATGTAGTTGTTAATTAATATACATAAAAATAAATTCATTACTGTTAATTTGTGAGATATTGTTATGCAATGTGTATAGATAAAATGTGATATTCGTGTGCTTGTTTTGGAATACACATTTGTGTTTTTAACCTGTATTTAATGATTTAAACCAAGATTGTTTTCTGGCACCTACACCCCTGACTTAGCATACCATCAGATATTTAATAGGCAACCCCCATACTCAAGGGTTGTACCGGTAGTCGAGTTTACCACAAGTCTTCACAAGTACAGTACAAGTCCCTGGGTTTTAATTATCACAACAAGCATGTTTTAGCATTAAACGCTTTTTGGCGACGCCGTTATCTTGACTGTTTCTACTACACGCGGAAAAACATGCCCCAGTTGAAATGACGCGCCTTGCTAAAAAGCATTATCGGCTATTTTACTGCCAAAATACTTCTCATAGCAGGTTTTAATTTGCTTATCGGCAAAAACATTAAAAGCTGTTTGTACTGGATGGACCCGGCTACAATCCTGGGGCCAATTTCATAGAGCTGCTTAAGCATAAAAAATTGCTTAAGCACGAAAAACTTTGCTTGATAAAATGAGGTTACCAGCAAAAATTTCATGAGATTGTCATGGTAATGAAACAGTCCTCTAATACTGGTCATACACTGTTTCTATCACATGAGGATTTCACTGGTAAAGTTCCCTACTAAGCAAGAGTTTTTTTGTGCTTAAAGGGCCCCTTATTTAGGATTTTTATCAATGAAATCTATGCTTTAAAACCACTCTACTCAGTTAAAGTCATAAAAACCCTATTTGGAGCTTGCTTTGGGGGTTAAAACAAAGGTTGTTAGTTTGTATGCTAATGCGAATATGCATATTCATGACCAAGGTCACTATGTCACAAGAGGCAAACACAGGAAAATCACATTTAACTGTGCACAAAAGTTTCAATTTTTTTCTCAATTTTCCTGAAACTTTTGTAATCCATGGCTGTTTGAGTTTGTTTTACATGTTGCCTGCTGTAAGCCATAACAAAACTGGGGGTAGAAACTGCAGCAATTTGCCACAAGTCCAACTTGAAGTCTTATGTTTTTTCTTAACTCTTCCCTTCTGTATTCCTTATGTGATGCACTCAAAACAGCGCCCTCTGTCTGTGATTTATTGCAGTGAAATCTTCAAAGTTGAAAAAGGCCACCTTTTATTGATTTTACATCCAAACGAACAATAGTATGTCTTGCTGAACAAGTAATCCGTCATTATGAAGCAAAGCTTAGGCACAAAGTTGTTTAGCATGTCACAGCCCTTTAAGCAAATTTTTGTGCTTAAACACCTCTATGAAATTGGCCCCTGGTATCCACACACTTAAAGGAAGGGACAACACTTGCAAAGGGTTGGCTAACTCTGTACGCTGTAGTTGCATAGTTGCAGAGTTTATCATCAAAACTAATTGGGTTGCCGACGTTTTAAAAAAATCTCTGATTCTCATGAAGGTTTATGCACCGGGCAGTACATCGGTAATATTTTTGATTAAATTCGTCGATAACTTCAAACAAGTGTTGTCCCTTCCTTTAAAGATAGTATACATGATTGGTAAACTGTTACCAATAGTTTTATCTCCCTGTGTGATTGAAGATATGCATGATTAAAACCAACCTGAGCAAAAACCAGCTCCGTACTTCGGTCAAAAAATGGTTTGCAGTCATTTCGCCCCAAAACCACTTCGCCCTGAACCATTTCGCCCTGAACCACGGCCTGTGCACGAAGAGGTCTTGGGACGAAGTAGCATTTGGGCGATAGTGTTTGGAAAAAGGGATTTGGGGCGAAATGGCAATCGGGCGAAGTGGTTTGGGAGCGAAATGGTTTTGGGGCGAATTGAATTTTCGTCCCATGAGACGAAAACTAATTGTTTTACTCATTTCTCAAAGACTATACCACTTTAGACAAAACCATTTCAGAGAAATTCAGTTTTCTACGGTCATCATGTTTATATTGTCTAAGTTGAGCATAAATCTGTGAACATTTCTGATTTTCGAAATACCAATCATGTATTCTGCCTTTAAGCCTGGCATTTTAATAATTTATTTGTTCTGACTGCGAAAGAAATACAGTATATGCAGAATCATTAAAGGTTAACACGTATGTTATTTATGTGAATTCTGAAAATTTTATTTGAGTCGCTAGTCGGTGAAAAGTATCACGTAAAAATTGTCTAACTAAACTGATTAAGCTTTCTGTACTTAGATGTAAATTACACAGCATATATAGATTTTAGTTTTGTATTAAGTTTACCAAGTGTGCGAATTGTGCATCATCTTAATGTACTTATTGTAGATTTTGTGAGAAAATTGAATACTTGGTAGGGCACAGACTTGTAGTGAGATGTGGGGATGCGTGCCAGTACCAGAATCAGTTCTGGGCCAATTTTTTTGTTTTACTGATCATGTGTTTCAGGGCGTTTTTTATGGCAACAATGTTTTGGCCATTTACCCCATTTGTTTTTTTTGTTTTTAAAAGCTTAATGGGTAACAATAAATGTGAAATGCATGTAAATACCATTTACAAAGTTATGATTTCCAGCATTGCTTTTAGTGTGCAGGTTAATATTTTGCATGCACTAACCCTACATTGCAAAGGACCAAATCTCGGGGGCGACGCGAGGTGAAGAAGCCCTGATTCCCACTTGAAATTCGCACCCCATGCCACCTCCGAGATTTCTCTTTAGTTTCCGCGGGGCCACCCGCTTATAGTGAACAACCATCTTTGGTCCCAAATGCTAAGCAACCTTTATGAAGAGGCAACCTGTGTATGTTTATAGTAAGTGACCAGGGGCCAATTTCATGGCGCTGCTAAGCACAAACATTTGCTTAGCACAGGATTTATTTGCCTTATAAAATGGATTACAAGCCAAAAATATTCGCCAACTTGTGTTCTTCGCAAGAGTAGGGGAATACCTTTCATGCACATCACTTACGATTTTGGCTGGGAATCCAATTTGCAAAATAAAGCAAACAAATCCTGTGCTAAGCAAATTTGTTTGCTTAGCAGCGCCATGAAATTTGCCCCAGTTGTTACGGTCCTGTGGCCGTAGGTGGACACAGTATACAAATAAACTGGTTCTTGAGCCACATATTCTACATACGAACACGAATACATGTATACATGAGAAGATCACAATCTGAAAGAAAACTGGTTCACTGAATTACATCGCATTACCATAAACGTTGTACGGCCGAGGAATAAATGGCTGCGTTCGGGCGTGCACTGTTCTCGCTACTCCGGAGTAATGCGTGCGCATTGCACTCGGGTCACATTACGCGAACGGCAAGTCCGCAGTCCACATGCGCGAATGGCCATCAGTCAAAATGGCCGTCTCTTGCCATGACTACACAAAAAAACGCCGTTTCATTGCTCACAAGAAACTGAAGAAAATACAGACCGCAAGTCGTGATAACCTTTGATACCGTGTAAAACAAACCTTAGTGAGTTGTTGTTTCAGTTATTCAGTTGACACGTTAAGCAAATTCACCAAAAATCCTACCCATTTTCTGCCATCTTCGTACAAGTCACATGGCACTCGTCAGGAGTAAGAGCACACTCCCCATTTGTCGGGGAGTAGCGAGAGCATACTCTCATTGGCCCGAGTGTCGTTAATCTTGCCGTTCCCGCGCGCAGGAGTATACTCGTTAGGTCAGTCGGAATTTCGTCGTCCGTGTAGGACTTTAATACTTAACCAGACCTAAACAAGTTGAGTCCTTATTTATTGTTGAAAGTAGAAATCGATGTTAAACATAAATTCTGAGGGTCTTTTTCGCGTTTTTGTCGGTTTTTGACGCTGGAACTACTTTGTTTTTCCCGGATTTACAACGAGTGCGTCGCCATTAAACAGGAAACCGATTGTTCCTTCGCGACAGACCATACCATTATTTGTGGGGTGTCTGGTTTATGAAAATTGAAGCACATTGTCAATGTATACATTATGCAACCATCAGAATTGTAGGTCAGTCGGAATTTCCTCGTCCGTGTAACACCCAAAATACTTAACCAGAGCTATACAGTAAGAATCCTTATTGATTGGTAAAAACATATATCGATGTTAAAAAGAAAATGTAAGGGTCTTTTTTACGTTTTTTCTGGTTTTGTATATTTAAACTACTTTCTTCCTATCGGATTAGCAAAATGAGTGCTTCGCCGCGCGCCCAGTTGACAAGGCTCTCGAGTGTCATTGCGCGACGGATCGTACCATTATTTGTAGGGTATGCGGTTTATGAAAGTTCAAGTACGCCGCCAATAAATGCATCATATACCCATTGAAACTGCATTTGAATGTTTTAAAACCGTGTTGGGAGAGGAATAAATTCTTCCTGTTTGAAAATATTAATATTTGTTGCGTTTGTTCGTAGTGTGTAATCCCTGCTAAAATCGGCCGCCCCCGTCCATATATTACGTGAACCGTCCTTTCGAATACGGCGCTAGACTGGTTTCCGATCCACATCTAAAAATCGGAACGGACGTGCCACTGAATGGGAAAGTCATCTTCGTAGGAAGAAATGCGACTGCGTATTAAACGCTATCAAGTACGCGCACGCACACGCTGTAACATGTTCCAAACACGCGCGCGTGTTGCTCGAAATTTGTTCGAAATACGGCGCAGCCGATGCGCGTCATAAAAAACTACGCTCAAAATTCTGATGCACGTGGCGATTTGTAGGAAGTGACGTCATTTGAACGTGATCAATTGATTTTCTTGCTTTATTTCCACAAACCGAAAATTAAGATCAGTAAATCGAAACATTCTGAACCTCAAAATTTACAAAACAATTTGGGACGTTTTGGGAGATTTTATTAATGAATTACTTTGTAAGATGAGGGACCAGCTAAATTTGTATTTTCAAATTGTGCTTAAAAACAGTATCAACATTTGAGTGCATGGACATGTAAATACATATCACAATATTTTGTCAGGCAATCAACTTTTGCAATATAAAGCAGATAAATCATGTGCTATGTAATGTTTCGTGCCAATAGCGCCATGAAATTGGCCCCTGGAGTTCAGAAATGTTTTCCCTTTTTTTCAATACTTCATTGCACCATCACTGCTGTCCTCATCTTTTGCAATGTCAGTCGTCATCAAAGTCTTCATTATCTTTAAAGCCCAAACATTTTACCTCACGAGCAGACAAGAAAAAGAAAACTAAAAGTGTTGAAAGCAAGGTAACAATCACATTATATGGTATCTTTGTGGAAGAAAACTGCTAACTGAGGGTGTTTTAAGTTTTGAATATTTTTTTTTACCTTTCATGCATTGGCTTAAATTTCTACAAGGCTCTTTATCAACATATTACTACGACTGTAATTGTGGGGAAATAAACATGTTCCAAATTATTTAACACTTTATTAAACAGCTTCAACCCGCAAAGCATTATTATGACAATTCAGTGATTTATTTAGAACATATTGTACCTGTAGGTGATTGCACAACACATACAATGGAGAAATGAACTGATTGCATAATACACAAGAGGGATTGGAATGACAAGAATGCGAGTCAAGTAGTGTAGATAACAAGGAAATACAATTAATTACTTGTACTGTAACAATTATGTAATTGCTGCTGTTCCTAATTTTAAAAGTTTTCCAGTCACGTAAATAATGTCTTGAAGTTGCTGCTGGTGGGTATCACCTTCATGCCATTTGGGAACGACTTTCACCTTCGCGGGTCCATCTCCTAATGGGAATGAGTGGACATGGGTTGGCTGCTCTCTTCCAAATGCCAAATACACCTCTTCGAGAGAATGATCTAGGGAGAAAAAAACAATTAACTAATTTTTAAAAAATTGTTTAATATCCATATCTACATTCTTCAAAATCGATGCTTAGAATACAGACGTTAAAACAATTTTAGACGTTAAAACAAGTGTAATACAATTGTAGATCACTTGATGAATACCTGGTTGGCATTTGACGCTTGCTCATACGTTTGGGTTCACCGGCGATGTCATCCTGTTTATCCTCGAGCCTCAAATGTAGGTGCAGGTTGGGACAATATGTGCTGCATCTGAAGCCTTCGCTCCTTGACAGTTTTGATCCAATCACTGTTCAGCTAGGTAAGTGAAATCTTCACTTCCTGACCCCTAATGCACCTGGTGGTTGGTGCCTTGTCCCCATCACTGTTGAACTGAAAAATGAATAACAAGTTAACATTAATAATAAATGGCACTGAGGGTTGAGAAGTTGATCAGAATGTTTTTCTTTTTTTGAAATGACTCAAGCATCGGTAAGTGCAAATTTGATGGAGATACCCACATTTTTGAGTTAGAAAAACAAAAATTTGTGAGGAAACACTTAGTCTCATATGTTTGCAAAAGGTCGTAAGACATGATGAACGGTATAAATACCGTACACGTTCGCCACTAATTTTTCCTAATAAAAGTAACCATGTCATGATCATAAATGCCCCAGAAAGTGTAAAATTTGGTTAGGAAACACGATAAGAAAATATCAAGTTTTTCTTTGAAAACACTTAGGATTTTTGTTGTCATGCTCCATAGACTTAGTGCATGGAGTTTCAACTCGCGAACGTACATGATAGTTTTTCCATGATCAACCACCAAATTCTCTCCGAATTTTTCGACCGTGACCGGTCGAGATGTCTTAAAACGGGACGACTGTCGCTGTCACTTGTTCACTGTATACCGTGTACACTGCGCTGGTGCCTGGAGTGTGTTTTTCGGTTGTGAATTTATGCCACTTAAACCACGAATTAGCAAAAACGGACCGCTAGCAACATAAAGCTTACTATATTATTGTTACCTTCATTACTTACTTTATTTTTACGAGTAATTTGTTGCTCATATACACAGCAATCTTTCGCGATCCATCGATGAAAATCATGATTGTTGCTGGCCGGCCGGCGCCGCGCCATACACAAAAAGGACATTTCAGTCTGGCTCTCTGACATGACGTTAAAATGCGGCGTATATTTAGATTTCACAGGCCTGGATCCCAGACTTAAGGCCAATCATCAGAGTGGTCGATTTTATAGCTGGAAATGCACAAGAAAAATAAACACATCAACGATTTAAATTTTGAAACTAGAAGAATTTATTCTACTACAGCATAATGTTAAAATATTTAAATGTTATGAGCTACAATTCTGATGGTTGCATAATGTATACATTGACAATGTGCTTCAATTTTGATAAACCAGACACCCCACAAATAATGGTATGGTCTGTCGCGAAGTAACAATCGGTTTCCTGTTTAATGGCGACGCACTCGTTGTAAATCCGGGAAAAACAAAGTAGTTCTAGCGTCAAAAACCGACAAAAACGCGAAAAAGACCCTCATAATTTATTTTTAACATCGATTTCTACTTTCAACAATAAATAAGGACTCAACTTGTTTAGGTCTGGTTAAGTATTAAAGTCCTACACGGACGACGAAATTCCGACTGACCTATTGTAGCTCATAACATTTAAAAATTTTAACATTATGCTGTAGTAGAATAAATTCTTCTAGTTTCAAAATTTAAATCGTTGATGTGTTTATTTTTCTTGTGCATTTCCTGCTATAAAATCGACCACTCTGATGATTAGCCCGTCTGGGATCCAGGCCAGCGAAATCTAAATATACGTCATGTCAGAGAGCCAGACTGAAATGTCCTCAGTTTCGTGTATGGCGCGGCGCCGGCCGGCCAGCAACAATCATGATTTTCATCGATGGATCGCGAAAGATTGCTGTGTATATGAGCAACAAATTACTCGTAAAAATAAAGTAAGTAATGAAGGTAAAAATAGTATAGTAAGCTTTATGTTGCTAGCGGTCCGTGTTTGCTAATTCGTGGTTTAAGTGGCATAAATTCACAACTGAAAAACACACTCCAGGCACCAGCGCAGTGTACACGGTACAGACAGTGAACAAGTGACAGCGACAGTCGTCCCGTTTTAAGACATCTCGACCGGTCACGGTCGAAAAATTCGGAGAGAATTTGGTGGTTGATCATGGAAAAAATATCATGCACGTTCGCGAGTTGAAACTCCATGCACTAAGTCTATGGAGCATGACAACAAAATCCTGAGTGTTTTCAAGGAAAAACTTGATATTTTCTTATCGTGTTTCCTAACCAAATTTTACACTTTCTGGGACATTTATGATCATGACATTATTACTTTTATTAGGAAGAATTAGTGGCGAACGTGTACGGTATTTATACCGTTCATCATGTCTTACGACCTTTTGCACAAAACAAAGTGTTTCCTCACAAAAAAATTTTTTTTCACTCAATAATGTGGGTATCTCCATCAAATTTGCACTTACCGATGCTTGATGAGTCATTTCAAAAAAAGAAAAACATTCTGATCAACTACTTAACCCTCACTGCCATTTATTATTAATGTTAACTTGTTATTCATTTTTCAGTTCAACAGTGATGGGGACAAGGCACCAACCACCAGGTGCATTAGGGGTCAGGAAGTGAAGATTTCACTTACTTGAACAGTGATTGGATCAAAACTGTCAAGGAGCGAAGACTTCAGATGCAGCACATATTGTCCCAACCTGTACCTATACATTTGAGGCTTGAGGATAAACAGGATGACATCGCCGGTGAACCCAAACGTATGAGCAAGCGTAAAATGCCAACCAGGTATTCATCAAGTGATCTACAATTGTATTACACTTGTTTTAACGTCTAAAAAATTTTTAACGTCTGTATTCTAAGCATCGATTTTGAAGAATGTAGATATATAAATAATGACAACAATTTGTTTTAAATTAGTTAATTGTTTTTTTCCCTAGATCATTCTCCCGAAGAGGTGTATTTGGCATTTGGAAGAGAGCAGCCAACCCATGTCCACTCATTCCCAATAGGAGATAGACCCGCGAAGGTGAAAGTCGTTCCCAAATGGCATGAAGGTGATACCCACCAGCAGCAACTTCAAGACATTACGCGACTGGAAAACCTTTAAAATTAGGAACAGCAGCATTACATAAGTGTTACAGTACAAGTAATTAATTGTATTTCCTTGTTATCTACACTACTTGACTCGCATTCTTTTCATTCCATTCCTCATTGTGTGTATTATGCAATCAGTTCATTTATCCATTGTATGTGTTGTGCAATCACCTACAGGTACAGTATACGTTCTAAAGAAATCACTGAATTGTCATAACAATGCTTTGCGGGTTGAAGCTGTTTAATAAAGTGTTAAATAATTTGGAACATGTTTTATTTCCCCACAATTACAGTCGTAGTAATATGTTGATAAAGAGCCTTGTAGAAATTTAAGCCACATGCATGAAAGGTAAAAAAATGTTTTCCAAACTTAAAACACCTTCAGTTAGCAGTTTTCTTCCACAAAGACACCATATCATGCGATTGTTACCTTGCTATCAACACTTAGTTTTCTTTTTCTTGTCTGCTCGTGAAGTAAAATTTTGGGGCTTTAAAGATAATGAAGACATTGCAAAAGATGAGGACAGCAGTGATGGTGCAATGAAGTATCGAAAAAAAGGGAAAAACTTTCTGAACTCCAGGGGCCGATTTCATGGCGCTATTGGCACGAAACATTACTTAGCACATAATTTATCTGCTTTATATTGCAAAAGTTGGTTGCCTGACAAAATATTGTGATATGTATTTACATGTGCACTAAAATGTTGATACTGTTTTAAAGCACAATTTGAAAATAAAAATTTAGCTGGTTCCTCATCTTACAAAGTAATTCATTAATAAAATCTGTGCTCAGCAAATTTGTGCTAAACAGCGCCAGGTACAAAGTTCATGGAGCTGTCCAGTACAGAAATGTGCTCAACACAAAGTTTATTTACTTTTCAAAATTTTTCCAGCCAACTCCATGTGTGATTTTGTATTACGATTGACTTGTATCCAGGTACTTTAACCTCGCAAAACGTCCCAAATTGTTTCATAAATTGTAAATTTTGAGGTTCAGAATGTTTCGATTTACTGATCTTAATTTTCGGTTTGTGGAAATAAAGCAAAGAAAATCCATGGGCTTTCCCATTCAGTGGCACGTCCGTTCCGATTGACTTTTTTTTAGATGTGGAGCGGGAACCAGTCTAGCGCCGTATTCGAAAGGACGGACACGTAATATATGGACGGGGCGGCCGATTTTAGCAGGGATTACACACTACGAACAAACGCAACAAATATTAATATTTTCAAACAGGAAGAATTTATTCCTCCCCCAACACGGTTTTAAAACATTCAAATGCAGTTTCAATGGGTATATGATGCATTTATTGGCGGCGTACTTGAACTTTCATACCCTACAAATAATGGTACGATCCGTCGCGCAATGACACTAGAGAGCCTTGTCAACTGGGCGCGCGGCGAAGCACTCATTGTTAATCCGATAAGAAGAAAGTAGTTTAAAGATACAAAACCAGAAAAAAACGTAAAAAAGACCCTTACATTTTCTTTTTAACATCGATATATGTTTTTACCAATCAATAAGGATTCTTACTGTGTAGCTCTGGTTAAGTATTTTGGGTGTTACACGGAGGGAGAGGCTATAAGCCAGGCACTTCGTGCATGACGTCACAGAACGAGACGTGGCCCGAATGCGGATCGCACAGTTCAAGGGCCCGAATGTGGACTGCATACTGTGTATATGTACGGGGTCACAACATCAATTGGGACAATTTCCTTCCACAACCATGACGGGTTCGTACACGGGCTGTGATGGGAAAGCTTACGTCATGCACGAAGTGCCTGGCTTATAGCCTCTCCCGTTACACGGACGAGGAAATTCCGACTGACCTATTTAGTGTCTAATGGATAAATGGTAAATGGCGGTATCTTTGTAGGCTTTTTTCGTTGGGTTAGCACATCAAAACAGAAAGCAATATAAGTTGCCATGAGAGACTTATTTATTTTATTTATTTATTTCATTTTCCGGGATATATAAATCACAGACAAATAAATTACAAACATATTACATACATACAAATAAACACTGAGAAAGAAACATAACAGAAAACAATACCCAAAATAGCTCCCGCAGGATTACCCAAAAGAAACAAGTTTCTATCGAGGGGCTCTCCAAACTAATTGGATAATACATTTAGGATAAATACATTTAATAAAAATATTTACAAAATTAAGCAATTATTGAAAATTATAATACTTGTAAATAAAATAAATACTGGCATGCATACTCTATTTAAATCATAACTCAATCGCGTTCACTGCGAAGATGACGACATCAAAGAGCGTTCCGGCAAGGCTCGCCGGTAAATGCGCGCGTGAGGCCAAATTCGTGCCACGAAATACGCGGCTCCATGCCTTTGCTGTGGAGCTGGTATTTCGTGGCACGAATTTTGCGCGCGCGCATTGCTGACGAGCACGTGCCTTAAGTGTAAACTCAGTAACCTTGACAAGGGACAAAAGGGATCGACGTGTTACTTTTGAATTTTCTATTGTGTGTCAGAGTTCCTATTTGCATAGGTATGCAAGAGGTGTTGAGGTAGTTTAAGGAAGGCGGGAAGGTCACTTGACCGTTTTCGACTACACGCATCGGACACCCCAATTTCTTCTTTACGGTGTATTTACGAATCTAACAGTCTTGAGCTTTGAAGTTTTTTTTCTTGCTGCAGCTGGCACCCCATGCCAACGCAAGAGTGGGAACAACAGACGTATAGATTGGCAATAAAGAAAGGCGCCCAAACAGGTATCATAACCTGTGAAAAGGTAAGTCTACGTGCAAGGCTAGCAGCATTTAGCCTTGCGTCCTGGTCGCGTCCGTTGCTTGTCGTCGGAGTACGGTGCTCCCCAAACGGTGTGTATAATTTGTTGTTTATCTCCACAGGTTGCGCAGGGTTGGAAATGGGAAGGGGGGACACAAAATAGAAAAGATTTTATTGCCGTTTGAGCGGGGCGAATTAGGAAATAACACTACTATAAAATATTGCTGTATATTTTGCATTATGCAGTACATTTTCAAACGCAGTAGTACTGTTATAATTAGATGGTGGGCTCAGTTCGGTACACAGGTCACTAATTGAAATTGTCTATATGGGACGAACACAGTTTAACGATTTTAAATGCTATAATCCTAAAGTGTATTCCTACTACAAACAATTACAACATTAAACATATTCAATGGTATTAATTTAAAGTTGATTATCATGTTGAAGCCAAACGAAGTTTTGAGACAAATTAGGGTATACCTCCATCGAATAATGCGTATAGTGTTCAATTCGCCGGGAAAACAAACTACATGTTAAATTTATATCAGACTTTTGTGATAAATATACATTAAGATATTAAATTATACGGCAGAAACTAGTACGTTACATATTTGTGGAGCAACATTTTTATCATTTAGCAAAATTGTACAATAATGACATGCTTTAATGTACCGCTTTGCAAGGTACGCCAGACACTCAAAGGTACGCAAGGTATGCATGCCATGTCCCTCCGGTATTATTTTCTATACGAACTAACGCAAACCACACCGTTTAATACAATTTAAAATCTGTAATTCTTTTGGGTTGAAATGACCCCAATGTGCTGTCAGTGGTGGAGTTATAAATAATGTGGGAACGCCACTGTAATACCCGCACCCGTGTACTAAGTGAATTTCTGCCGTCCCCTCGTGTGTTAGTGAATACCCGCACCCGTATACTTAGTGAATTTCTGCCGTCCCCGCCCCTCGTGTGTTAGTGAATACCCGCATCCGTATACTTTGTGAATTTCTGCCGTCCCCTCGTGTGTTAGTGAATACCCGCACCCGTAAACCTTGTGAATTTCTGCCGTCCCCTCGTGTGTTAGTGAATACCCGCAGACTTAATTAACAGAAATAATCGAGAGTGTACGAGTAATGTTTGTTCTTTTAGAGGGAGTTGAGAGCTGAACGAGTGTGGTCTGAGAAATTGCCCATCATCGTGTTGTGGTATGTTTTGGTTGTTCAGGTTACGACCGGAACAGCCTTTGTTTTTGTTAAGATTTTTTATGGGCTGTTTCGGGACATCGTACCCGAAACAGCATTTGTTTTTGTTCAGATTTTTTGGTTTTTTTGTTTTGGATAACAGTGCACCTTTTCCCTTCATGCAACCTTCTTGCTCGTGTTTAGTTTCGATGTACGAGTAGATTCATAAAGATTTTCACGTTCTCTTGATTCATTGACGTTTTCTCTTCGTTTTCATTTTCTGCGCTTGACGATAGGTTGTATAATTAATTCGTCCTTTATTAATTTATAGGCAATCATTGGAGATATTTTGAAAAGCTTTTCGAATAGCGGTAGAACTACTACGCGTGCTTTGATTAGGCGTACCTTTGCAGTTCTCTCGCCAATTCCATGGCGCTTTTTAGCACATAAGTTTGCTTAGCATAGAATTTCTTTGCTTTGTAAAATGGGTTACAAGCCAAAATATTGTTTGTCAAATTGTGTTTTTAGAAACAGTAGCAAAATATTAGTAAATAAACATCATACACATACGATTTTGGCTGGCAATCCATTTTTGTAATATAAAGCACATACGTGCACTGGCAAATTGTGTAAACCAAGTTCGTTATTTATTGTACAGTGGACGGTGGAGCGGCTAATGGGTGCCCATATGCATAGCACACACTTGCAATTTTGTAAAACACACACTTTATTGCATTTTTGCAGTGAATAATGATAGTGTGTGAGGTGTTCCAATCCACGCCTATTGCAGACTTACTAATGGTTAAAATGTCCTCCTTGAGCAGATATTTGTAAATCGATGTGGAAATAAAGATTTCATTGGAAATAATGTCCGATTCTGCATCTGTACACATTGCTTGATAATTTGTTGTTTATTGTTTGGATAAAATTGTCAATAGTGAAGCAAATTTTGGAGATGGTTGATAGAAGTTGACAATTTACTTTTATTCTGACAAAAAGGAAAGCGACTTAGGATTTTAATCATCACCAGGGAAAGTCGCCCGAGGAGATCAGAGAGATGCAAACGCTCATTTTCCCCAGATACAAATTTGGACTTAATTTGGACTGGAAACACTCGATTTGAATGCATTTCTATTTTTCATCATATAAAACATGGTTGATAGATAATATCGTGAAAATGTTCGTTATTTTTAACTCGGAAATTTCTTTCATTCTGCGTATTTATTGAAACTTTGCGCATTTTAACCATTTAAAAACTCAAACGCTGCATTTCCAATAAAGACAATGGCCTGTAACTACTAACGGGTGTTTATCTCTATGCGCGTCTAGAGATTAGCCGCGGATAAAACTGTATTGTACGCGTTTTACAAAATATTTTAAACAGCTGTTTTATTTTCCGCGCCTTACTTAAAGGTACACACCGGCTTCGTTGGGCTATTTTGGGCTCGAAATTGACCCATACAAGATTCTGAATGCCCTTCCGAAATCAACTGAACATATCCTGAAAAGAAACCACGGAATTTTGCCGTTTTTTAGCAATTTAAAAAAAACGGAAGTCACGTGACTTTTCGGAACCAGATTCTGGTTCCGAAAAGTCACATGGTCTTGCGAGATAGTTTTGTGTCCAGTCGCATGTCCAGTCGCATGAAAGTTTCTTACTGCAGAACTGCACCAAATTGAACTCTGATTTTTCCCTAATATTTATAAGTAATTGACAAAAGAGAGACTATTTATACAGGTATGAAATAAAGTTGAACATAAGTATAAAAATTCGAACATAAATGTTTGTTTCGAGAGTCCGGAGAATGGGACTCAGCGAGCGCGTGCTATATAGTATGGCAAACTACATGGAGTGTAGGATATTTGCCCCGCGCAGCACGGCAAAATATCCCGAGTGCACACACGGCCGGGTTGGTTGCTCCGGTGTACGTTCGTGAAGAAAAAACATGATGCTAACTTCTCCAGAGAAAACGGAAATTTCTAATCGGTCGTCCGGGCTGTCCAGTGAAATCGTGATCAGAAAATTGGAGATATCCCGAGTAGGAGAAGAGCGAATCGTTTGTGACAAAGTCGTGAAGCTCGCGCGTAGTTGCAACGGCTGGTAAAACGGTCTTTTGACCGTTTTTGTAAATTATGGGATATTTTGATGATTTTTTTTCACAACGACCATCAAAAAGGTATTGTCAATGCTGCTACATCACTAAATCATGTAAACAGTAGGGCTGCGTTCCAAGGACGCGAATATTTGCAACGTTCACCAGTAACTGGTACCCAGAGTTCCATAGATGCGTGCACAAAAGCACCGTGGCCAGTGGCGAAAGTTGGCAACTTTTGCGTATCTCGAACGCAGCTCGGGCTGTTTTGCTGGGCACGCCTAAGTCGACAGTCTGGCGGCGGTCACCCAAATCCAACAACGGTATAGACCGTATCGAATAGCCGCCATTTGTGGGGTAGGCCTACCGTGGCCGAGTGGTTTGGGTCATTGACTCGCAATCATGGGTGAAAACTTGGGGTTGCGGGTTCGAATCCGGCTGCGGTACCTGTGCCCTTGGGCAAGGCACTCAACCACACTTGCTCCATCCTTCGGAAGGGATGTAAAGCCGTTGGTCCAGTGTGTTAGGTAATGGTAACGCACTCTAAAGATCCTAGAGCATTCTTCGGTGAAGAGCAAGGGGATTCCCCGGTGTCTCTGGCCATTTCTAATTCTAATTCTTCATGAGTTTCCTCACGCTTGCGAGTGACAGTGCAATGAGCACTATTGAGGAATCCTTGGTATGAATACCAGAAAGAAATATTAATAATAATAATAATAATTTCGTGGGGCAGTTTATTTGTTCCTTGAGGACATGGATGGTTGCACATATTGTGCTTCAATTGTTGAACGGTTTAAAGATGTTATGCCGTGGAGAGATAAATTATATTTATTTTTGCATTTTTCTATTCTTTGATATATTAATTATTGATATCTTGTCTCGTTTTACATTTTATATTATTTAAAAAAGTGAAAATGTATGCTTATTTCCAACCCATGATTTTCCTCTTTTCTGGAAACTGTCGAAATCCCGCCGCTGCGGGCAGCAAACAGATTTGGCCCTAATTTGTGATGTCATTTTACGGACACGTTTTTAGCCAAAAGAAAATAGTTCCGGCACGCGCACGATATCACTCCGCGCCAATACAACAGTCTGGTACCGCACACATTGTGTGAGAGGAAACCTGTGTTTGGTCTTGATCCCACCGCTATGGCCGGGATTATTTTTGGGGGGCAGCGAACGTACACCTCACTGTGCACATTCATCAGTACCGTACCGAGTACTTCGTGAATTACACGCCGAACGAACGGCCCGCCAGCCGGTAGGGTTTCAGCGAGTGCGCGCTGGACATTCTTGTAAACTTGTTACATTGCATTCTTGACACAGTCACATCACAAAACTCCCCCAAAACACTGCTGGATAAATGTTCTGTGTTGGGATTACATTTAACATCCACAAGTATCAAATGAAGAGGAAAGAACAGGTCTAAGTTTTTACATCAAACGGAGATTTTAGGGTTTGGTTTTCGCCTCAACAACGTTCATGGTAAGTTTTACACGGCACGGACTTGCAGTTTCGGCCGCGCCAGAAAAGGATGAATATAAATTCCACATTTACATGATCTAAACATTTAGGCAATCGGCTCAAACAAACATGGTACATTTGCCATGAAAACCTCCACGGACAAAATCATTATTGACGAAAAAGGGTTGAGAAAAAGTTGAGAGAAAAAAAGGAAAGACGAGGCAGTACCGAGGCAGTGTCCTGTTACCGACTTCGGTCGTCGATGACGGAACATCGGCATGACAGGATTCGCGTTGTTCTTAAATTTCTTCCTCGGTTAATTCAGGCTCAAACTGATACGGTTCAACTGTAGGAAATTCACTGGATGGTTCTTCATCGCTGTCTTCATGAGATGAATGCGATGAGCAAGAAAAAAACATCGATATCTTCATCGGAAAAAACGTCAACACTGGAATCACTTGTCGACATGGTGTTGCAAAACGCCACGTTGTAGAATAACAAGAAACAGCCGTCGGCAGGACGCGTCCGTAAAATGACGTCACGAATCCGTGGAATTTCCTATGTCAAACTTTGAGGCCCGACGTCTGTTGTTCAGATTTTGCTTCGAGTTTGGTTTGAAAAATGGGCTAAAAAGTGCCCTTGTAAAAAAACATTCGCACAGTCTAATTTTTTTCTAAATGGTTTTTCTGGCATAATTAAATGTATTTAATGGTTTAATGTGTAATTTTGGTAATTTCATCTCTCCACGGCATAACATCTTTAAGTAACAAAAGGTGCCCCACGAAATGGCGGCTATTCGATACGGTAGGCTACTAATGGTACATATGTATTTATACCATTTATTCATAATCATAGTGTTATGTACCAATTTTGTAAGGGTTAATGACCCAGGCGCGACCAGAGACGGCCAGGGTGGATTTATTTATTACAGATGTGGACGAGTTTAGAAAATCTGGATACAGTGAAAAACAACCTGGCTCCACTGGGATTCAAATTGAGGGAGGAACAACCGCAATACTGTATTTTGAGACCAATAGCTTCATGGTGGTAGGGCATCTTTACGTTTAAGCAGAAGGTCTGTGGTTCGAATCCCGGTGGAGTCAAGTTGTTTTTCACTGCATCCAGATTTCCCAAACTCATGGACAATTGTCCACATTTGTATCAATTTTTTTGTAAAGTCGCATTTTGCATTCTTATTCTTTTTAAGATTGCTATATTTGAAGCACCACAGTCGCTGGGGTTATGGCGTTCGGAGAACTTGCTGGCAATATCTTTTCTGCCGCTGCAGAAATCTACCATATAGTTCAAGAGGTGAGGAGTTTCAAGCAACGAAGCCAACGTTTGAAAAAACGAATTGAGAATCTGATGCCGATGGTTGAGAAATTAGACAGCAGCGATCAGGAAGTCCCAGATGAGGGTCTCAAGATTTACAGCAAAGCGCTGGGAGATTTGCTTCAGCTCATACAAAGCAGTAGCTGCTTCATCGAGTCTTTGCAGGAGAAATCGTTTCCTATCAGGTTGCTACATAAGGATACATATAGTGACCGATTTGATGAATACAGCGAAGGGCTCGATATCCTGAGAGGTACTCTGCAGTTAGGATTGGCTGTTGATGCACGTGAAGTGATGTACAAGTTGCGAATTGAGGAAGACAGAAAGGATGAAATGGAGGATGAAGCGAGCTTGCTCAACGAGTATAAAAAAGGTATTGTATACAGTTAAAAAAAAGAAACACAAATTATACTCTGATGGAAAGATCAAGGAGGATGAAAGATGTAACATATCTACACTCTCAAAACGCTGGTTAAAATATCACTGGTTAAAAATCAGTTGGTTAAAAATCTCCCAATGTTGGTTAAATTCTCCGAGTTGGGTAAATTTTTCTTTAACCAGGGGTTGGTTAAGAAATATTATGCTTTTTGGTTGGGTAAACAGCGGGTTGTGTAAAATATAAGATCAGAGGGCTGTATTTTAACCAACTATGGTTATAATTTACACCCCCCGCAAAGCGAAAGTTGGTTAAAAAATTCGCCCAACCATGTCACGTGGTGTCCAGTGAAAGCTACCATTGGTTAGTGACTCGATTGTCTGCAGGAAGGCAAGAGCGACAAAATGCCCACGCGCGTTCGTTTCGTGTGTGTGTGCCTTGTACGTGTAAAACTACTACACAAACGTATACAGGACTCGTGTCATGGAGGATGAGTTGACGGCAAATTTGCAAAATGTAGTGGTGTTTCCGAGCCGAAACAACTAATTTAAGGTAAGTTTTGCCTCGTTAATTGTCTGGTCCGATCGGTGAATGGTGGGGAGACATTTTAGTGGTTGCTAGCGGTCGGTTTTGGAAACCTTTCTCGAAGATTTAAGCCGATTTCAAAGTGTTATTTTTTACCCGTACGCGCGGGTTGTCACGAGTATAACGTTACTTTCACGTTGCATGCAGCGCGTCGTGTGCAGCGAGTGTGGGCCACAAACTACATCACATGTGTACAGTACACCATACTAGCTACGCACGGCCTGTATACGTGTAACTTTTTCCCACCACTCCCGCCGGGCTGCCCCACCTAAGAGTAGGGATTATCACTTTTCGAATGACACATTCTCCACCCGTGGGGCAAAATTCGGGTTACAAACTCCCCACCCATGGGCCAAAAGATGCACGTTTTGCTCCCTGTGCGCTAAAAATTTGATTTCCATGCGTTTAAGTCCCACCCTGCAGGGGCACGGAAATCGTCGGACCTACGGGGTGGGGCATCGCTGGGTGGAGTAGCGCGGGGGAGGGATGGGGGCAGTGATATGTGCATTATTAATAATAATAATGAATATTTGTAATGCGCCGGTATCCATCAGAAAGATTATCAGTTGCTATCAGTTTAATAGTAGTATGAATAGATGGGTCACATATAGGCCTACCGCCTTTGGATCTTACTATGTTAATAGTCCTTGTTTCATTTTGTTTATCCACACAGGAGGGGCTGATTGGATCGGATCGGATTTGGCATCTTGGCAGCAACTGTTACTCGACAACAACTATGACAGCAGAGGCCAAGGCCATAACCACTCATCATGCACATCACAGTTGATCTGACTAGGCTACTGCTAAGCAAGGCTTCGGCGTGAACCACGTCTTTTTGATCAAAGCTGCATTTTGACCACTTTTTCGACACAACTACAGGTTGTGTAAAAAAAAAACTATACACTTTTAAAATTACTTGTTGTGTTTTAGTGTATCAATATTTATTTGAGATGTTTTGACAACATGTATTTTGGATAAGTTCTCATGTGTCTTTTGGTAGCAGTTTAATTAAATTATGTCTCATGCATGACCGCACATGAGGCAAATAAGGGTGTCGGGTGGAACACGACTTGCGCCAATTCAGTATGGCTAGGAAAAAGAAAAGGATTTGAACCAGTGCAGAGCTGCCATCCGTCCCAGATTTTGCAACAGGTTCTTCGGAAAATAATTAATTTGGTGGTCTCTTTTTTTCTTCTATTCTGATGTTGGCGCAAGTCGTGTTCCACCTGACATCCTTATTTGCCTCATGTGCGATCATGCACAGGAGAACCTATCCAAAATACATGTCAGAACATCTCATATAAATATTGGTACACTAAAACACAAAAAGTAATTTTAAAAGTGTATAATAGTTTTTTGTTTACTCACACTGTAGAACGAACTTGCCATTAATTGTAATTGCAACTCGGAAATTGTTATTTCCTAATCTGAATTTAACCTTCCTTTGGCTGTGTAAACCACAAAAATAAAAGTACGCTCTCTGACTTCATATAGTGCAGCTGAGCTAAACGTCACACAAGTATTCTCGAACTCATTGTTAACACAGTGTGATGGTGAAACATTTAAAAATGAAAATGTTTGAAGGAAGCCAAATACTTTAATTTAGAAAATACCAGTATATATTTGGCCTACACCTGCTGCTAAAGTACATACATGTACATCAAATATCACAAAATAAATAAATGTAAAACTGTCAAGTCCATCGTGTGGTGTTTGCCTTTATTTAGTGTCCTTTATACCCAAATATCTTTTTTATAAACTTTTAACATAATAAATTAACCAACTGTTGGTAAAATATTGCCCAATTACTGTGAACAGCATTTCAGTAAAATGCCCAACCATTCGGGTATAACCAACTGCATGGTTAAAATTTGCCCAACTCAGCATTAACCAACAGATTGGTTAAAATAAAATTAACCAATAATTGGTTAAAAAGTTTAACCAACCACGTATTAAAATTTAACCAACCTGGGTTGGTTAAGGTTTTAACCAACTGTTGGGATGTTCACCTGGTAATACATGGTTGGTTAAAATGTTAACCAAGTTGGTTAAAATTTTTAACCAACGTTCTGAGAGTGTAGGGCCTACTTTAAGAAGGCGAAAAGTGACTTTGTGACGTTACTTTTGGACAGGAAGACGTCGCTATGCGTTGGTTGGCTCGTGAGCCCACCGTGATAATTATCTTAGGAAGACATCCAGAATGTATATGATTACGACATTTTGCACTGAATATATCATCATCCTGCGATAAATTATCTCAGGATCTCAACAAGTCGGATGGCACTTCCAGAGCTCCATTGTACTGCAAAAGGAGTACACGAAGGAGTTGCCCGGAAAAAAACCATAATTCTTTGCCCAGTTTCCGGACAAAATGGCGGCGCCCGTGTTACACGGTGTCGCTGCAATTGCCATTCTTTGTGAAGCTCGCATCAGATTTTCAGCAGGTCAAATTTCTTGTTTTTTGTATAAAAATAATGTATGGGTTACACTTGTTTAGCACAGCCTTTTGTTTCTTGTGTGTAATTACCCTTAATTAACTGCAGGATTCTCCAAGATACAGAAAGTGTTGCATTCATTGGGAATCAAACAGGTCCTCTTGGACCTGGAGGAAATCACTGAAGCAGACCAGTCTTGAAAGTGATTTTAAAGTGATTGGTCAATCAGTGCCTAATTGTCAACCACAGGTTCACTGTATGTATTCAAGAAACCTCTGTTCTGATCAAGAATTGATTTTGAAATCAAATAACTACTGCGGGCATATCATAAAATTTGTCTAATAAATATTATGATTAGTCATAGCTAGAATTCAAAGGATTCTAAAAGAGCCTAACATTTTAAAATACAATTCTGATAAATGATTTGTTTTGTTTGTTTGCCATTAGTTCAGAAGAAAATACTTGAAGAAATCGGGAAGCAAACAAAAGGTAATAGAACAAATCAGTAGACTTGGGAGTCTAAATAGATACCATTAAAGGAGCGAGACCAGATCGTATTTTTCGCTTTTTAACCCCTAATTGTTCCCATGGGTGTTGGGATTTTGAAACCATATCACTTGTCAATAATCTGAGGTTTTTTATTGTTATGCTAATAATGCAAACTTGCATGCTCATGAGCAAAGTTGTGATGTCTCATTAGGCAAATACTATAGGAAAATCTCATTCAACTGTGCACAAAAGATTTCAGTATTTTCTCCGACTTGCTGAAACTTTTGTAACCCAAGATTGTTTGAGTTTATTTTACATATTGCCTGTTGTAAGCCATGAAAAAACCAAGGCTGGAATTTTTCCATAATTCCAGTTTGAAGTTTGATATTTTTTTTCCTTTGATTTTCTGCTGCAGTGTGTTCCTAAAGTGACATGCCCTAAACAGCTAGCGCACCTTTGAAAAACGCCATTTTTTTTATTTATGGGGCATCAAAATGAACAGCAGTAATGTCTTTCTAAACAAGTAATCCTTCATATGCAGCAAAAATTTTGCATACAGTTACTTAGCATTTCAGACCCTTTAAGTTACTTTTAGCATGTTGCTTAAAAGCAGTTTTTACCGTATATTTTTTTTATTTTACCCATTAATTAGGAGGAGATGAAATCCTGAAGAGCATTCAAGAATTAAACTCAATGGTTTCACAGTTGACTCAAATAAAAGGTAAAACTCTGGACACCCATTTTCACCAAAATTTGACAAAGTTAGAAGCTTTTATACACATGAACCTTCTCAATAGGATAATATCCTTGAAAATTTGCAGATTACCTTGTTACAAAAATGAAGAACAATTAGGGATTAAATTATTCTTCTTAACCGTAACTCCCTATAGGGTATATGTAAAATCGTATTGATTTTGGAGGATTGAGGAGTGGTAGGGTTAAATAAACAGAATGTTGTATTAACAATACTCTTCTTATCGCGATTTAACAGTATTTCTGAAAATGATTGCAACAGCTATAATCATGTGTACCTTTCAAAGTTAGTGAAGTATGGCTTAAAATCAGAATACATGATTGGGAAACTTTGAAAAACAACAATTTTACATAACTGAAGAGTATAGACTAGGCTTGGGCGACTCCAGCATTTTCGGAGTCCAAAAAAGAATCGTCACGGTGATTCCATTTTTCGCGGGAAAATATTGAGCGTGTTTAATAGGTAAATGAGCGTGTTTATGTACATGTACATCTACATCGACGATACTACTTATTGTCCCGACGACGACCCAATTATTGGCACCGAGTGGCACTAAACGTCCCCGAAATGATGCCGGCCTGTAATACACACTTTCTTAATAATGTGGAAATGATCAGAGGCTAAATATTCGTACAAAAGTTGGAGTTTTGCCTTCGAAATTGCTAGGTAATTTCTGGAATCAGCAAGCTATCTCTGCATGGGAGTCGAATCTAAATGAAAGGGAATCAGTATCTACTGGGAATCGATTCCTCAAATCTGGAATCGCGATTCCGATTCCAAAAGCCTAGTAGCAATTTCAGCCGTGTGCAGTAATACTTCACGAAATCTTTAAAATCTATGTGTTGAATAAATGTTAAAAAATTGTCTGCAGCACATTCAGTTGGCAATTTCGCTCACAAAGGTACCGTTTTACTAGGGGGCGGGGGGCAGGGGGAATCATGTGGTGTACCATTGCTATGAACACTTTAAGTCAGGTTTTTCTTGTCAACTCGTGAAGTAAAATTTTGGGTAACTGCAAATGTCGGCTTTACCGTAAATAGTACATTTGGGTCATTCCGTGTCAATTCAACACGCTTTTGGACCTGACCATCACGGATTGAAATGAAATTTGGTGTGCTGATTGGACTCCTTGAGAAACCCTGAGAACTTAAATTTTATGTCATTCGGTCAATTAATTTGTGAGATACGGGTCAACGAACTTTGGACTAATTAGCATGACCTGGGATTGCAATATGCGGTCTAAGACCGGTATATAGGCTTAGCTGGCTAACGCGGCGTCTTAAAATTTAAGCCCGCGACGAGCAGGCTATAAGGCATAAAAAAAAAAAATATTATGTTGGCGTAACGGGCCCCCAAAAATAGGGTAGGTAGGTAGGGAATTTTGTTTTTTTTTTTAATTTTTTTTCTTCTCCCAGCAACGAAAATGACATGTTTTCTAATTGTTTAAGCCGGTAGTAATACACGGTAACAAAAGAAAACAAGGCTACACACAACAAATAGTATACTTTTAAACT
The DNA here is from genome assembly GCA_037783545.1 of Henricia sp. BOLD:AAB3569. Lineage (NCBI taxonomy): Eukaryota > Metazoa > Echinodermata > Asteroidea > Spinulosida > Echinasteridae > Henricia > Henricia sp. BOLD:AAB3569. The sequence goes on along the minus strand of JBBELK010000038.1, from coordinate 908,792 downwards.
CTTGATGACATTTATTTTATTTGTATGTCACATTTTCCCTTGATGGAAACACTGTACGCTTCGGAACCGGGCGCCATGTTGATGCGACTGTGTAAAACACGGGGCCGGGTCGCCGGGGTCACAAAATAGTTTACAATTTTTAGAATGTATATATATCAGTTTTTATTGTGTAAAATGCTGAAAAAATTATTAAAATAATTTATATTGTAACAAACTATTTTTTAAACACAAAATAAATAGCCAAATATTTTAAATATTGTATGTAGCTGTCCGCGCCGTGCAACAGTCTAGGACGAGGCTACCATATTTTTCATGTAGAGCTCCCTTCAGCGAGCGTGAGGCTGCTCTCTGAGTGGGAGTCGGGGACGCGACTATACATGTACAATGTATACTTGGTGCATCTATCTCCGTATCGATATCACACCTGTACATGTACGATGTACATTGTTGTAGAGCCTGCGCAATCTTCTGCTGCATGTTCGATCGTTGGTGCAACAATGTGCACTCCAAAGTTCCACGCGCGCCAGCGTCAGACAAGTCAATACAACAATGAGAAACTGTCAGAAATGGTTTCAAACGTATTTATAACTCATTTATATAGATTTTAATCATTAAATTTCTTCCCTTGAAAAAAATAAAAATATCCAGGGTCGGCCGTATTTTTAGGGTCGGTCGGGTTACGCCAACATAACATGTTTGTTATGCCTAATGTTTGGACACCACGCTACATCTCGTAATTTTGCATGAGAAAAGACGAACAAAACGAACATTGTGCCTATTTAGAGCCTTTTTAGTGCTATTTGATAACTTTCGTGGTCAGTTTCTCTGCAAAAACTGCACCATACGCGCGTCATCAAATGTCTTCGCGAGGACGTTTGTTTGGCTTAAAATCACGCAAGGATAGCCGGCTACGTCACTTTCCGTTAAGATGTGCATGTTTTCCGGCTGGCGCAGCCGTACTTCAGTTAGACTGGTTTATTGCAATGCGCTAAATCAGTGACTAAGCCGAGACTGGCTAAGTTGGATAGCCGGCTATGAAAGACCGGTCCTAGTGTAAGTCGATTTTATTGCAATCCGCCCCAGCTCTATTTGGGCAGTTGTATCTCTAAAAGTAATGGACCTATAGAGATAAACTTTACATAATTTTAAAGCTCTTGAAATAGCCTTCATTTTATAAAAAAACATCAAAATTGTATCTCGTACCACAAAAAAAGTTATGTAAATTTATAACCTTTGACCTTGATTTGCAAAAATGTACATACACAGTTACATGGTATTTACATGTTATTTACATGTTATTTACGATGAATCTTTCTGGAAAAACATTACGCATTTTTGCAAATCAAGGTCAAAGGTTATAAATTTACATAACTTTTGTTGTGGTACGAGATACAATTTTGATGTTATTTTATAAAATGAAGGCCATTGCAAGAGCTTTGAAATGATGTAAAGTTTATCTCTGTAGGTCCATTACTTTTAGAGATACAACTGTCCAATCATAGCAGGTCATGCTAATTAGTCAAAAGTTTGTTGAGCCATTTCCTTCCTCCATGGTTGACCCCTATCTCAAAAATTAATTGACCGACATTAAATTAAACATGACATTAAATTTTAGTTCTGGGGGTTTCTCAAGGAGTCCAAATTTCATTTCAATCCGTGATGGTCAGGTCCAAAAGCGTGTTGAATTGACACGGAATGACCCATTTGTCTCAACATTTGACCATGGCTGGCAATTTAAAGGGAAAATGACATGAACCTCTTTAACCTTTAATTGACATCTCTAGGCAAAAGCTTGCGTAGCAAACAACCTAGCACTGCTGAAGGTCTTAAAGAAATTGATCACAATCAACTGAACCACAAAAGAGAAATAGCATCTGGTCGCTTCGGTAAAACGTACCGCGCCAAGTACATGCTTCAAGATGTGGCGTTGAAATCATACTCAGTTGGGTAAGTATGTCCGTCATAATTTCATTTTCTAACATACAGTTAATCCCCCCCACCCCCCACCCCCCCCCCCCCCCCCCCCCCCGCTCCCCACCTGCACCCCCCCCCCCCCCCCCCACATGCACCCCACCCCCTCCCCAAAAACAACCTCAAATTATTCTCTGAATGAATGAAGGAGGCTGAGAGATGCAACATTTTCAGTATCACGTATGAACAACTCTAGCCTTTAGTCAAGGCTGCTGTGGCGAGTTATATATTCGCGCGCAGTCAGTTTTACTAACGCTTGAGGAAAGACTAGCACGCACGGACTCTCCGCCCCGACGAACAGTCTGCAGTTTGAATGCTAGTCTTTCCTCAAGCGCTAGCAAAACAGGGCACAAAACAAACCACGCCACGGACGCCTTAACTAAAGGCTAGAACACCTCTTGTAACAAGGCTGACTGCACCAGCCTCCGTAAGAGCCACTGAGGCAGGGTGCGCCACTCTACCCGAAGTTCCTCTCAGAGCTGCAACACTTTTATGGCTGTTTAAGAGACGCGCAACTCCAGAGGTCAGTTCGTCTCATGCAGGTTTAATGAGGTTTATCTGAATTGTTTTTCTTTGAGCCTTTATAACTGCAGGATTCTCTCACCTCTCAAACTAAACATTTCTTTGTCATTTTCTCTTAAAAAATGAATTTGTCACAGCCTTTTGCATGTAACCTTTGTAGTATGGCTGGCACCGCTTTCAAATGGAGATGCAGTTTAGGAAGTCCACATACAATGTACTATGCATGTTGCTGCTAAGTAGTGTAAGCCAATGCCTAGCAACCAACAGTCTGGTTGCTTTATGCCATTCTCTCCTACTGTTAACACAGTTTTGATTCTGTACTTCACACCAGCCGCGTGTACCCGGTCACATTACATAGCAACAACAATTTAGTCTGGAATTCTGGATAAAGTGTGCATTTGAGAGGAAGTATGTATCAGTGCATCAAACCTTATTTATGTGAAACATGCAAGGTTAAAGGCACAGGCTCGTCAGCAATGCGCGCCCGCCAAATTCGTGCTCGAAACACGCAGCTCCATGCCTTTGCTATGGAGCTGCGTATTGCGTGGCTCACATTTGGCGGGCGCGCATTGCTGACGAGCCTGTGCCTTTAATTGACACGTGTTTATAAATGATACTGTTGCTTTAAATAAATAAAACTTTGGAAGACATGATTTTGCTTTTTGGATGTTCAGAATTCACAAAGATGTGAAAGACATTTTGCTTCAAGAGGCAAAAACACTCATGCTCCTGAATTCTATTTCCATTGTCCGTCTTTGGGGAGTCTGCACACAAATGGGTATGTACTAGCTTTGAATCCATTGTGAAAATTGTAGTATACTTGTTTGGTAAACTGTTAAAAACGGCATGATTTCCACTGGTAATTAAAAGCATATGTCGAGAAAACTACCTTGTAGAAATTTCAGCCACATGAAAAATCCAAGTATACGGTTTTTGTGCATGAATGAATAGCTCCAGATTCAAATAGTTTTGTCATTTTTATCATGAATGGGGGAAATTCAGACGAAATAATTTCACAGGATGATTACTACCATTACCATCTTGATAACAAGAAAGCTTAACGATAATAATTCAGAAATTATTTTGGAGTGTAATTACCAAACAAGTAGACTACCTTTAGAGATAGATTATAAGATTGGTAAACTGTCACAAATGTTTTGATCTCCATGTGTGATTGAGGATGTGTATGATAAAAACCAACCTGAGTAGTGTGTAAGGCCTTAATGAGACACTTTTATGCAAATGTATGCAAAATTATGCATGACGTCACAGACCACGTGATGCATAATAATGAGGTGATGGACCAATGAGAGAGCGAGAAGCTGAATATCTTAAAGAGACAGGTGATGTAATCGCGTCGGGAGGTGTCGAATGTGAATATCTTAAGGAGCCAGAGTAGCGTGATCCAATGGAAAAGCGGGGAACTGAATATATTAATGAGACAGGTGACGTGAGCCAATGGCCAAGTGCGAAACTGCATATCTTAATGAGACAAATAGAAAATATGAACCCATGTGAAGGTGCACGACCTAAAAACAAACAAAAAACGTGTATAATCAATGTAACCCGTTATGTACCCGTTTGATGAGTGTCCTTAGAAAATTGCCCGCGGTTGTCCAATAAATTGTTTTCGTTTTGGGAGACAATTATGCATGTATTATATATTGTAAAAAAAACATTTTAGTTACCCGATTCACATTCGGGTCGGTTACCGGTTGTAGACTTAAGATTGGACAGAAAAATTTATACACAAAAACAAAATTTCGCCCGTGTTATAAGAATAGGCGTTTCAGTCGTGTTGTGCCCGGAAGCTCAGATTTGACCTTTGCCGCGAGACTTACATAGTCTATAAGGAAAGCGAAATATCCTATTTCCTCTGTATAAGGCACTCTGAGACATTCCAGGTCAATTTTTTTTTAAGGAAACTGATGAGCCGAGAAGCCAAAAATACAGTAGATCTGAGCAAATTGTTCGAATATTTGAATACGGTAAACTCTCGTTACAACGATTCCTGATATAAAGCTCCTTTTTCTAAGTCCCAGCCATTATTCTCTGCATTGTGTATGCATTGGTTATAGCGCTCTCTGGATATAAAGCTCCCATTATTTCAGTCTCTTGAAGAGCGCTGTAATAAAAGTTTACTGTACAGGGTGTCCCAGAAAAAACGAAACCGAGATTTATCGATGTTTAATCATACTTTAATCTCAATCTTGAATAATAAATGACACATATTTGGAAAGCTTAGTTCCTCATCTTTCATTTGATACCACTCATATGATACATACTTCACGCATGAATGAATAAAGACAATATGAAGTAGGGCTACCAAAAAGATACCTGAATTTCAAAGAAATAATCACATTTCTAAAAAGTTCATTTCCTGCCCTTTCGTATGATACCTCAGTCAGAAAAAATGAGCCAGGGATGACAAAGCTATGTTGATGTAAAGTGGCTGATCGTCAACAAAACGGCGCGGTAAGTACAAAATGAAAAAAATCAGGTATCGTTGTGCAAACGACTTTTTGGTAGCCCTGCTTCTTATTGTCTATATTCATGCGTGAAGTATGTATCATATGAGTGGTATCAAATGAAAGATGAGGAACTAAGCTTTCCAAATATGTGTCATTTATTATTCAAGATTGAGATTAAAGTATGATTAAAGATCGATAAATCTCGATAGGCTTACAAATATAAATGCCTACGAAATGAAATTGCGGAATTTCAGAGTGGCAACGAGAAAATATGGGAAAAATTGGTGGGTCAAAAATGTGATCTGGACACGCTCCTTTAAATTTAACATAGCATAGGTAAAACAAGAATCTCATTATCGAACGAAAGTTTTGTTCATTTTTTTTAAAAACAGAACCCTATCTACTGGTGTTTGAGTTTATGTCGAGGGGCAAATTGCGAGACATTTTGAGCAAAGTTGGTCGCGACTTCAAGATTTTACCATGGGAGAGACGCATTAAAATGTGCTTAGACGGCGCCCTCGGTCTGTATCGCATGCACAACACTCGGCCATCTTTGTTGCATCAAGATTTGGCCAGCGATAATTTTCTTGTGGACGAAAACTGGCGAATGAAGGTTTGTGATGCTTGGGGAATGTTTACATTGTTTGAGATTTGACTTTTAAACAAGACGGAGAGAGGCAACAGTGTCTATTTTACTTGTGTTTAAACTACATTTTGTAATGATTTAATTTATTTAGTGCACAGCACACTGTACCAATGGCTTTACATCCAGTGGCGTAACAACGGGGTAGTACGGGGTGGGGTGGGGGGGGGGGGGGGGGGGGGGGGGGGGGGGGGGGGGGGTAACAAAAGTGCATGTAGTTGTAAACATTGTAAATGAACTGAAGTTTCCAACACCAAACGGATAGAAATGTTGTGGAAATCTTACAAACAAAATAATGTATAAGCTTCATTTTATATAACAATAACAAAATTGGATTCTGGTGATATGAAAATATTCCGCACTTGTCATGAAAATACTGAACTTGCCTTCCGCTCGTTAGGTATTGTCATGACTCATGCGGTATATTATCATCACCCTCAAAGCCATCCAATATTATATAATTACCACTTTAAGCCACATGCAGGCTCGTGGGCAGAAATGCGGCATTTTAATTTATTTCATAATTTTGATCATCTTTATTTCTTAATTACAGCTATCTGGCGTTGGCTTTGCCAAAACTCAGACGTCCATTTTGAAGAACTCCAAGCAAACGAGGACATCAGGCAGAACAACATTGTACTACGTTTGCCCAGAGCGCCTGGAGAATATTAACCTTCCAGCCACTGCATCAACAGATGTATACAGGTTTGTGCGCAATTTGTATTACACAGTACTTGGGAAATTCCGTACCAGAGTCAAATATAATCGATTCCACTTTAAGAATTGGAATCGCGATTCCAATTTTTTGAGGAATCGATTCCCAGTAGAGATCGATTCCCTTTCATCTTGATTCGATTCCTAGTAATAGCTTGTTGATATCAGAAATTAACCTCGTAATTCCAAAGCAAGAACACTCAATTTCTCCCAAGTGTATTCAGCCTCTGGGAAACTTCCACATTGTTATAGGGACGTGAGTGTGGCACAGGCCGGCATCATTTTTACAGATGTTTAGTGCCGCTCGGTGCCAAAAATTGCTTAAACAGCTAGAATCCCCCCTTCCACATTTTTTTAGTTTTTCTGTTTGTCATGGAGGTGTATGTGTCTACAACACCATCACAACTTGTTTTTCACAAAAAATCGACAGGCTTTTGCTTAAAACGTAAAGCAGTTCCGACCCTCTTCCCCGAAATTCTGAAACGCTCGAGGTCACTTGGCTTGTTTATCAACAGGGTTTTGACGTCATCCTGAGAAACATACAAAACGGTCTGTGCAGTATTGAATGGAAAATACACGAAGTGAATGTTTATCATGCCTGTTTTGTCCTTGTAATTCAAAATACAAACGTGAAAAACACTTCATGTAATATGACAACGATCTACTATTACCTGTTTTGTGGAAAAACGATGAAATCGTGGCTCACAATGAAGCTCTTTTGTAGTAAATACTGGTGCATTGCGACGGGTGGTTTTGTCACGGCATTCACAGCGGTCTGTATACAGCATAGTACGGTCCCCTGCGGGCGTAGTTCCCATGTGTTTGAACATCGGCCGTACAAGTTATAGAATGAGCGACTCATTTTTCTCTCTCTTGGTAATAGAAAAGAAAATCTTTCTGCTCTTTTTTTTTCATAGTGTCTGGTAAAACATACAACCACGCAGCTACTGGGCATATCTCTGGCTTTTTGGACCAACAAAATTCTTCAAAAAACACCATCTAACAGAGACGGTTTTCCAAGTTTTTTGCGTGTAAACGTATGGAGCTAACAATCGTGTTAACTTCTCTTTATCAGGATTGCGTCACGGGGTCACGCGCATATCATGAATACCTAATGAGCGTTTCAGAAATCGCGAAAATCTCATTTTCGAAAAGCGCACTTTTGCTTGCAAATTATCCACTTAAAACCGACAATTAAAAAATAATACAAATCCACGTCGGCAAGAGGGATGTTTGGACTATCGAAAAAAACCTAAATGCTGGATTTTCGTCAAGGGGGATTCTTCCTCTTTAATTGAGTCATCGTCTGCAGAACATGTAGCATAGTCAATGTACACACTAGACTGGTTCCCGTCCACATATTCCACACAGGAGAATATAAGGACAGGTAAAAGGCGCTTCATCTTGATCTGTAATTGGTCGTCTTTGCGCGTGTGCATTGTGTTTTTATATTTAAAAATTGGCCAAGCCCTTTGCTTTAGGCAATGTACTTTATTTACATAATTGGATATGTTCGACACGCACGGCCGGGTTACAAATGTCAATGCAAAATATGCGCACTTACTAAAAAAATAAAATAATAATAACCACGTGACGGGCAGAATTCTGCCCGTCATGGCTGCCCTTTACCGATCCCTATATTTTCGCAATAAGCGAACCAATCTATAGGGATCGGGAACCAATCTATGTACACACTCGATATATTTGTTTTTTTCCCCGTGAATTTTGAAATCGATTCTGAATAAAATCGCGATTCTTTTTTGGAATCGGAGTCGACTCCGAAAATGCTGGAGTCGCCCAAGCCTATCACACACATCTTCATATTCAGATTTCTAAATCTGCAGTTTCTCCCAATTTTGTTTTTACATAAATGTGGCAAATATCGTGGCGTACAAGGGACATCGAAAATCGCAAATATATTTGCGATGTCGCCCAATTTTTCGCAAATATCTTTGGTTCCCGATCCCATCGCTTATTGCGAAAATATAGGGATCAGTAAAGGGCAGCCATTACCGGGCAGAATTCTGCCCGGTCACGTGGTTATTATTATTTTATTTTTTTAGTAAGTGCGCATATTTTGCAGTGGCATTTGTAACCCGGCCGTGCGTGTCGAACATATCCAAATGTAAATAAAGTACATTGCCTAAAGCAAAGGGCCTCGCCAATTTTTAAATATATAACACACAATGCGCACGCGCAAAGACGACCAATCACAGATCAAGATGAAGCGCCCTTTACCTGTCCCTATATTCTCCTATGTGGAATATGTGGACGGGAACCAGTCTAGCATGGCGTGCTCGCGGTCGTATAACGTGGCCAGATCACAGCAGATATACGTCCGCCCTCTTCGAAGCCCCCCTACCTTCATACCAAAAGAAATCACGCTCAGGCATGCAAAGTATGCCACAAAGTATGCCACAAAGTATGCGAACAAATTGTGCGACTTCGCAAATATTTGCAAAGATATTTGCGATCTGCGATGTCCCTTGTACGTACGCCACGATAGTCAAAAGAATTAATTGCTATAGTAAATCTCTAGCCCTGAATTTGTGGTTAATTTTTCTCTATAATTCCTGTGTTGTCTTATATTACATCCTTTTCAACAGTTACGGGATTGTGATGTGGGAGATCGCAACAGGATCAAAACCGTATGAGGGTAAGGCTTGGGCTGAAGATAATTATCAAATGTGTTCATTGTTCCGCGCCCCGCCCCCCGCCCCCCCTCCCCGCCCCCCGTCCCCCTCCAAAACAAATTGCGAATTTTGTTGCCAAAATCGGGTGATTAATTGTACCATGCTTGAGTGGATTTTGGTTTCAATTTCGAGTGATTTGTCAAAGGTATAAGGAAGCGCATATTTTATGAATATATGACATCCCTGTAGACCTTTTACTACAGTGTTCTAGGATAACTGTCGACCCTAAAACATTTATAATATCTTTGAGTTTTCCCCAATGAATCTGGGTTTTTTTTTCATTGCATTGTGTGTCGCCATTTTGCGATGGTTTGTTAGGCATAACAACAGTAACCAAGTAGGTGGGGTTAATTGAGCAATTTCGGAAGTTCTATGAATTGACACCCTCACAAATTGTTATTCTGTCAAATTGATTAAATTTGATTGAATGAACTTTTTGGCAAAAAATACGGTAAAAAAACAATTGTTTTTTTCTCTTTAGGTAAAAGTAACGATGACACACACAAATTTGTGTTGATTGAAAAGAAAAAGCTACCACTACCAAGTGACTGTCCTGGTGTTTTTAAAAATGTGATTGAGCAGTGCCGAGAATTTGACCCCCTTGCCAGACCAACGTCCAGCGGTAAGTTAAATGAGTGTGTTCATGTGACATTTTTAAGCCCCCATTTTTTCCCATGGCTGTTGAGATTTTGATACCATATATAATTTGTCATATTTTTGTCATTTAGCATTCTGACATTTCATGCTCTCAATCCGTATACTGTATTTGGAAGAATATTGTCAAAAAACCACCAACGTTTTGCAAACTAATTTATCCGTTCCATAAAGCAGTGCAGTGATTACACCTCCCTTATGCTTTCATATCTAAATTTCTTGTTTTCTTCCCAGGGATAGTATTTTGGGGAGGTATTTATATTATTGTTAGGCCCAAAAATATATTATTGTTTACGGTTAGCGCTCGCGTCACTTTCAACCCTGTGCATCAAAGCTTTTTTTCTTTTCAAAAACACACAAAAAAATAAAAACTGTTTTTAGCGCGCGTCACTTTCAACCCTGCGTGTCCAATTTTATTTGTACTAATACCCCAGTCACAATTAGCTTGCGATGGGTTTGCGAGTAGTTTTGCGACGGATTTCTAGGCACTTTCGGCCGGGGCCCCACGGGACTCCTTGCGGCTGCCGGGTCATTTTTGGGCATCGGGCGGGCATCGAGTTACTTTTAACTCGGACTTAAAACCTGGTGCGGCGTTTCGCATCGCAAACTGATCGCCAATAAATCGGTCGATGCCTGGCCGATGTCGAGCAGGGCATCGCACACATCGGGCGGGCTCCGACAACCCATGACAATCCATATATCGGCCAGGCGCTGCCCAGACGCTGCTCAGACGCCGGCCGGGCCCCGCAGCGTGCGGGGCACTTTTAATTGTGACTGTGACCGCCCAATCGCGCGATCTTTCGCCGACCTCTACACGCCGACCGATGCCTATAAATCGCACACGCCGCCCGGCCTCCGCTTTAATTGTGACTTAATATATTAGACACGCACCATCTGTTGAGTGTTTCGGTTAAAAACATGCTTGTTGGCCTCATGTCAACTTGACTTTATTGCTTTGAATCCACTTACAAAAAAAAAGCAAAGGAAAAAAAGCCACGTCACCGCATCATTTTGGGAGACTTCAACCTACGCTAAACATAGTTCTTCTTTTTTTGGCCTTAGGTTGGAGCAAAATCCATTTTCTGAAAAAATCTGAACAAGCTCTGTAATACCTAAGTCACAATTAAAGCGGAGGCCGGCGTGTGCGATTTATAGGCATCGGTCGGCGAAAGATCGCGCGATTGGGCGGTAACAGTCACAATTAAAAGTGCCCCGCACGCTGCCATGACGGAATGGGGTCGATTTCTTGGCCCGTTTACCGGCCGGTGTCCGGCAGACACTCGTCCGATGTCCTGCCGATGTCCTGCCTATGTCACTGCGATAACCCGGCCGATGTCTGGCCGATTTCCGGCCGGGCGCCGCCAAGTCGACCGGCGTCTAAGCAGCGTCTGGGCGGCGCCTGGCCTATGTATGGATTGTCTGGGTTGTCAAAAATTTGGCCCGGAGCAGGCCCGATGTGTGCGATGCCCTGCTGGACATCGGCGAGGCATCGACCGATTTATTGGCGATCAGTTTGCGATGCGAAACGCCGCACCAGGTTTTAAGTCCGAGTTAAAAGTAACTGGATGCCCGCCCGATGCCCAAAAATTACCCGGCAGCCGCAAGGAGTCCCGTGGGGCCCCGGCCGAAAATGCCTAGAATTCCGTCGCAAACTACTCGCAAACCCATCGCAAGCTAATTGTGACTGGGGTATAAACCAAAAACTGACTTTAATTATGATTTTTCTTTCATCCATCCCAACAGACATTGTGGACACGCTTCAGAAATCTTTGAACGAGCTTTTGAAATGAGCTTTCAAAACCTTTTGATGAGGAGTTCATATGAGACTGAGTGACAACCCCCTACAGCCCCTATACCTCAACACACTCTATCATTTTGTTAACGCACGACTCCCACCTACAACCTGAAAGGAAATTTCTTGAATGTTTCACACACAATGGGGGCCAGGGAACAATGGAGTCACCCGATCTCATACCGTGCACCAAATGACCCAATGTATCATTTGCAATGTGAAACCTTTTATGGATTCCTGGAATAAGGGCATAACATATCTAAAGAAGAATGTTGGTAAACTAGCCTGCGGAAATTTCAGCCACACAGATGCAGCAATGCTTCAGAAAACGTTTAAAATTCATACATGGTTTTTGTGTTAAAACTAAAAAACCACGTTCAACCAGCTGATTTCTTACAGAAAGTACCATCTCGGACAGAAATATATGTATATTCATGTGGTGTTTGTTACCATTGCTATCAACACTTTTAGCTTTTTTCTTTTCTTGTCGACTCTTAAAGTGAAATAGTGGGTAACTTCAAATGACATGTAGTAGGCCTTGGGGCATATTGCAGTATTAAAGCAATATTATTAGCAATGGCTTACTTTATGATGTAGGGTGGTGGTTTGGGTGATAGGGTGGAGATTGTTTAATTTGTAGGATTTCGCTATATAGTAGAGTCATTTTCATTGAATCCGTGACCATTTTTAGCATACCTTTTTTTCTTGATGGATTTGATGAAAAGGACCAATTTTAAGAAATAATAGCTCCCATACACCTCCCAGAAGTGACGGCTAACTTTTTTATAGCACGTTTTTCAAAATGGCCGCCGACGCCATCTTGAAAATCATAAAAAGTGATATTTAAAGAACTAGTTGAGTCATAATAACAAACCAGGTGTCATTTTCTACTAATTCCAGCATCACAAATCTGCTATAGAATGGTATTTATGGCGTTTGGGGGCCATCTTGACCTCTAAATCCAAGATGGCCGCCGACGCCATCTTGGAAATCAGATAAAGTGATATCTCTGGGACTAGCTAAGTCATAATAACAAATGAGGTGTCATTTTCTACTAATTCTATCATTACAGATCTGCTAGAACGGTATTTATGATGTTTGGGGGCCATTTTGACTCTAAATCCAAGATGGCTGCCAACGCCATCTTGAAAACATAAAAAAGTGGTATCTTAATATTTGGAACGAGATGAGTCATGAGAACGAACGAGGTGACCTCTAAATCCAAGATGGCCGCCGACGCCATCTTGGAAATCAGATAAAGTGATATCTCTGGGACCAGCTAAGTCATAATAACAAATGAGGTGTCATTTTCTACTAATTCTAGCATTACAAATCTGCTAGAACGGTATTTATGATGTTTGGGGGCCATTTTGACTCTAAATCCAAGATGGCTGCCAACGCCATCTTGAAAACATAAAAAAGTGGTATCTTAATATTTGGAACGAGATGAGTCATGAGAACGAACGAGGTGTTATTTTCCGCTAAAACTGGCTCCACAAACATGCTAGAATGGCATTTATTACGTTTTGGGCCATCTGGACCTCTAAATCCAAGATGGCTGCCGACGTCATCTTGAAAATGTTAAGATGCCATGTAAACTCCTGAAAACAATTAAGGCAGCAAGGTGTTTTTGCAAATAAATTTCTGCTTCTTCACTCAAGTGAATCACCAGCTACTTTTCTAGTTTGCTGAACACTCCCCAAACAATTTTGGTTAGTTTGAAATAATTCATACAACACAAAGGACTGTTAGAGTGTACGTTTTGCCAATACCCTATAAAAGGCCAATTTCCGGACATAGCGCTTTTTCTCCACCAAAGCAAAATGGGAAAGCTTTTACAGTTGTTTTCTATTAGTGTTAGTGGATGGGACTAGATGATTTTGAAGTAGCCAAGAGCAATAATCTATTCGCAAATGGTTTCACTCAGAACAGTTAACCGGTTAACCGACACTGGAAAGAATTGCAAACCGGTTTCTGAATTAACCGTAAATGCCCATCCCTACTTTTAACAGATGGGAATGTTAATCTACGAAAAATAGGAATTATTCATATTTCAGTTGCAATTTTTAATAAAACTGAATTCAGTATGACAGTACATCAAGATTTTAAAAATGCATTCTGAATTAAGACTGAGTTACACACTTGAGTTTATTTGTGTTAAATCCTTCAATTCATTTGCATGATCCAGTATTTTTGAAGGGACCTTTCAGATAACAGACATTTTTTTGCAATGTGCAAATAATCAGGCACACAATTCACAGGAAATGTTCCTGCCACCTCAATACAAACTCAACAAAATAAGTTCCCAGACATTTATTTAAGTTCAAACATTTCAAAATAGGCCTAAGTTGAAACAACAATCCTCAGCCAGTATAATTGCCCAGGTAGGCCTATATGAGTGCCGACCTGAACATTCATTTAAAAATGGCATGGGGTGTGAAGCAAAACTGCAAGTGAGCACTCCATTCCTTCAAATTTAGAAGTCTCATATTTTTCAGTGTCTCAACATGTGAAACACAAAACTAATCAATTATGAGTATTCTTGAATTGAGGGTTTTCATTAACATAGTGTACTTTCAAAAGAAGGGAATGTTAATCTGCAAAAAAAAGAAATTATTAATCTTTCAGTTGTAATTTTTAACAAAACTGAATTCCTGAATTCAGAATGAGTACATCAAGATTCAAAAACATGCATTCCAGATCTGAGCTACACAACTGCAAGAATGAGCTACACACATGAGTTTATTACTAGTGTTCAATTGCCTTTCACACTCATTTTTCAATGTGACCTGCAGCTTTCCACAGGTCAGGAAGTTGTAAAAATTGCCCCTTTGCACAGGAATATCTCAAAAAAGCTGCAGAGCAAATCAGAAAAGTATGAATTTTCTGTTCAAATGTAACATATTTTCAGGGTGAGATAAATTGCACAGACAATGAACCATGCATCTTCAAAAACATAACACTAATATACAAGTCAGTGATTTTTCAAATCAGGGCAGTGACCATACATCCTATCATATCATGTATGTCAGAATGCTCGGAAAGGCAGACACATATAATGCAATACATGTACATTTTCTATTGTTGCAATGCTGTAAGAGCTGAACGCCCCCACCCCCTCCCCCAACCTCCCAATCTGCCTCTTTATGGGTCCATAATATTGGAACAGTGGAAAAAAATATTTGAGGGGCCCTTGAAATGGTATGAAAAAATCAAGCTTTTGAATTTGTATGTTCATGAGCAAAGTTATGACATCACATCAGGCAAACACAGGATCACTCTAAACTCTGCACAAAATATTGCACCATTTTCTCCAACTTTGATGAATTAAACTCTTGTAACCCATGCATGGCTGCATCATTTGAGTTTGTTTTACATGTTGCTTGTAAAAAAATAATGGAAATAAAAACCGCAGCAGTTTGCCAAAACTCCAGTTTGAATTCATGTTTTTCTATACTTTCAGTTTCTGTAAACAAATTGTCAAAGTTGAAAATGTTGTCTTTTATTCATTTAAAATTGAAATGAACAGCAACAATGTCTGTATATAAACAAAAAGCTAATGGCTTTTAAAACAGGGTGCAATTTGCTTGGCAATTTTGTTAAAGTTTGTAATGTGTTGCCAACTAAATACTTTAGTTGGCAATTTTTCCCACAAATGTATACAATTACACGGGAAAAATCATGTGATGTTTAAAAGTTTGTTATTGTTATCTACACTTTTAGTCGGGTTTTTCTTGTGTAGTTGTGAAGTAAACTTTTGGGTAACTGCAATAGAAACTGCAGTTTATATGGGGCTTTTTTTCTAGCCTAATTTTCCTGGCCCACATGTAAGGATTTTGTACTAAAGTGTACACCTGCTTTTGTTTGAACTAAAAACTGGCTTTATGATTTTACCATGTAAATTTTTTCTTAAATACCAATAAAATACACAAAGCACACTGTCTTTATTTGACTCCTTTTTAAGGTTAAGAGCTCAGAAGTAGATAAGAGTCATTTCGAAGACAAAATCTTATCAACTTCTCAACTCTTTCCAACTAAGCCACGCACCATATACGACTGAATGCGTGGCTAGTGCAGGATACCCCGGGTATTGCGCGCTGCTGGATATGCACTGTGCACGAACATGCAGGTATATTATAATGACTATGCGTACATTGCGCGGACAATTTTCGAGAATCGATTCCCGGCCGTCGAATATTCGGCGCGCTTGGCACACATGATTGACGAGCGCTGCGTCCAATCAGACTAGGTGGGCGGAGCTATACTTCCCTCAAATTTCTGAGGGAACTTGAGGTTAAAGAGGAAGAATCCCCCTTGACGAAAATCCAGCATTTAGGCTTTTTTCGATAGTCCAAACATCCCTCTTGCCGACGTGGATTTTTATTATTTTTTAATTGTCGGTTTTAAGTGGATAAATTGCAAGCAAAAGTCGCTTTTCGAAAATGAGATTTTCGCGATTTCTGGTATTCATGATATGCGCGTGACCCCGTGACGCAATCCTGAGAAAGAGAAGTCAACGCGATTGTTAGCTCCATACGTTTACACGCAAAAAACTTGAAAAACCGTCTCTGTTAGATGGTGTTTTTTGAAGAATTTTGTTGGTCCAAAAAGCCAGAGATATGCCCAGTAGCTGCGTGGTTGTATGTTTTACCAGACACTATGAAAAAAAAAAGAGCAGAAAGATTTTCTTTTCTATTACCATTATATAACTTGTACGGCCGATGTCCAAACACGTGGGGACTACGCCCGCAGGGGACCGTATACCATGCTGTACACAGACCGCTGTGAATGCCGTTCGTTCTGTGACAAAACCACCCGTCGCAATGCACCAGTATTTACTTCAAAAGAACTTCATTGTGAGCCACAATTTCATCGTTTTTTCACAAAACAGGTAATAGTAGATTGTTGTCATATTACATGAAGTGTTTTTCACGTTTGTATTTTGAATTACAAGGACAAACCAGGCATGATAAACATTTACTTCGTGTATTTTACATTCAATACTGCACAGGCCGTTTTGTATGTTTCTCAGGATGACGTCAAAACCCTGTTGATAAACAGACCAAGTGACCTCGAGCGTTTTAGAATTTCGGGTGAAGAGGGTCGGAACTGCTTTACGTTTTAAGCAAAAGCCTGTCGATTTTTTGTGAAAAACAAGTTGTGATGGTGTTGTAGACACATACACCTCCATGATAAACAGAAAAACTCAAAAAATGTGGAAGGGGGGATTCTAGCTGTTTAAGTTCTGGACTATATTAGGGGCGTTCGAGATGCTGACACCGGGTAACACCAACTTACACCGGAGCGTTCTTTTAGCCATCACGTGCTACACGAGTCTGCCCCGGTAGCAGCCACCACTACCCGAGCTCGCGGGCGGGTCTGTGGTGTAAAGCAAGGTGTAATGACGTCACCTAGTAACCGCGAGTAGTAAAACATGGCGGACAGTTTGGAATCGCGACGTGAGTACGAAGAAAAACACTTATTTGTGACACAAAATAGGAGGGAATTGGGCTGTAAATACATTTTGCTGAATCAGTAGATGTCTGTGGGCGCGCATTGACGAAGTTTATTTCGGTACTTTAGGGCTACTATTTTTGCGTGGCGCCGGCCTAATTTTTCATCCCGAGTCAAACGATAACGGCGTTTATAAATCCCCACCCGGCAACAACCTTTGACCACGTGTTCCCAGAATTCAAAGCGAGACCCTGTGTCGTTCGTTTTGCATCTTCTGGGGGCTTCTCCCGGTGTAAACCCCCCGTTACCCGGTGTAAGCATCTCGAACGCCCCTATTATGCGCTGTCCAAATCATGTCGAGATTGCGCCCTCTGTAGTCGGCCGCGCTACGATCCAATATCGCAATAATATAGTCCAGAATCTGGACTAGGTGATACGATGCAGACAAGGTTTAAATTTGCTTTTAGACCGTCTTTCACAAAGACTGGGTTATGCGCTTCTAAAAATAAATGCATGACGTAATGCCCAGACCGCACCCCCAAGAAAAACCACAATTTTTGTTTAAATTTGGGGGAGGGTTGCCAGTCATGGGGAGATTTTTACCCCCCAAATCCCCCTCTGGATCCGCGCCTGCATTGTCTTAGCCTTTTGTCAAGGCCTCGTGAATTTGGGCGATTTGGTGACTTGAGTAGAGTCTATACGCGCAGAGTGAATTACTCACTTGGCCTTTTTCGAACTGACAGGCAATTCTTATGTTTTTCTTTATTTTTGCTACCAAAAGTGGTAGCAGAAATCAGCCAGTCACGTGCAGGTCACTCCATGCAAATTACGCAGGGAGCTCCTACAAACAAGGGAGGTAGGCTTACGCTTTTGAATTTACTGGGTACATTAAACGGCAAATAAATTAAATCAAATGGGAATTATATTAGTTCCGTATAAAATGTTGATGTAATAAACAATTTATGTCAAATATAAACGTATTTTCATGAAGCTCGATGGTTTTGTGTCGAAGTAGGCCTAAATATAAGTGCCGTACCTACGTTGGTAATGAACGAGGCCATAACGCCGCAAGCCATGTGATTGGTCAATTTGTCCTGCGGGAACTGTACGTGACTTGCATCACACGCGCGCGTGCAAAACAAGCTCCTAGCGCCCATTGGCTCAGTTGAATGTTTGTTTTCGATTTCTGTTTTCAAAATCTTTACGTGCAGAGTGGGGCGTGGGTAATGTTGTGACGTTGCACATTCGGGTCAACTGCTTGCATGTAATGAATAATGTAGCAGTTGCCAGTTCGAAAAAGGCCTTATGGCAAAACAGAAGGCATAGCGTTTGCACAGCCTTCGTATACTCCGCTCAAGACGCCCAAACCCCAAA
Organism: Henricia sp. BOLD:AAB3569; assembly: GCA_037783545.1. Taxonomy (NCBI): domain Eukaryota; kingdom Metazoa; phylum Echinodermata; class Asteroidea; order Spinulosida; family Echinasteridae; genus Henricia; species Henricia sp. BOLD:AAB3569. The sequence continues at coordinate 890,504 of JBBELK010000038.1, read as the reverse complement.
GCCATAAGGCCTTGTCAAAAGGCTAGCATTGTCTAGGCAGGGTATTGTTTGTCACGTTCGCTTTGCATGTACCGTACGCTCCGGCCACCCGACCCCGCCACCGCCCTAAGCTGGGCGCTATAGCCGGAAGCGTATTTATTTCTAGGAGGGTTGAGGGTTGCAGACAAGTAAATAGGGCTCCCATTGGAACCAATGCTAATGCCCAATTTTCAATTTAAATTTTATTGTGTTAAATTTTATTGTGGTAATCCGTCCCAAAGTATGGAGCAAAGGCACATACGGCTACGCAAAACTATAGGCCTATAGGCCACTTTTAGGAGCTACATTGTCCAAAATGTTTATACATGCATGTAGTTGGAAGAAAAAATACCCCACATCACGGCGATGGCCATATTTTACACAAGACCAGGTTACAAGACCAGCTCGCATCTCTCTCAAATAAAGAAGAATTTGCGGGCATACAAAATATTAATGAGCTCGGTGCACGGATATGATCTCTGCCTAGCCTATTTACTTGGGTCACCTTTGATTGAGAGTATACCTTTGCACGGCGGCCATGACATGGGGCAGTCACATTGTTACCATATGTGTCCTGCTGAGTATTTTGTGCTTTGTGGTTGAATTATATTGTTACATAATTTAAATAAGAAAACCTGCCCCCTATCATGGCCGCTCGTGCAGAAGCTCTATTGAGAATTGTATCTGCTTCTGATTGGTTCAAATGAATATGAATATGAATATGAATATTCCGATCTATACAACGCCCTCAGGAGTTGTTTAAAAAAGGAAGAAAACGAGGTCTAGCTAGTTGATTGGTAGCAGTCTAGTGGTAAAACGTAGGACTCATGTCAATCAAGAGTTGCGAGTTCGAATCTGCTCTCGTACACATATTCCACATATAGGAGAATTTTTTCGCAATAAGCGATGGGATCGGGAACCAATCTAGTATATGAGGTCCTGAAACCAGTCTAAACTCTTAATCTTGAGGGCGCTGAACAAAATCGACTAGTAAAAAGCTGCACTCACTCAGTCTTGATCAAGTTGTGTAAACAAACGCACGTGTTTTGCTTGCATTCGTTCATCTTCGTCAACGACGTCGCGTTCCTACTCTCCAGGATAAAGTCGGCGCCTATGTACTGCAGTTTCGCAGCCTAGTCTAGTCAGAATCAGGTAGGCCTACGTTGATATTTTTATACACGGAAAAAAAATTTAGAGGTTGATCATGCCTTCATGGATTCAGACCTTGTGCACAAAACATATGCATTGGCTGAAGTGCTTTTTAAGAAAACCTTTCATTTTTCCCACTTCTAAATAAATTTTTGTATCAAATCTGCACTTAACTGGTGCTTGATGAGTAATTTTAAAGTCATGATCAATTTCTCAATTCTTACCGTCAATTTAAGGAGTAAATATTACCCACATTTAGAGGGAAAAAAAGGCCAGCATTCCCATACAGTTCACCGCGTGTATTAAAGTTATTAGATTTTAAACACGTATCTAATGGGGCCGTAAAAAGTTGTCAACATTTTCACAACATTCCCTCCCCCCGAAATACTACTTATCAACATTTGTTGTCACTACCATGAAATGTCAACATTTTACACTGCATGTATTGTAAAGTCATACACTGCCCTCGACCCCTCTCCGATCCCCCTTTCTATGCTTTTAATATATAACCGTACAAAATGTTAGCAACTGTGGAAGGCACATCCTTGATGAAAGTTTTCAACAAGGGCTGAAAGGAAAACTTGTCAACTAGCTGTGAGGTTGACAAACAAATTGCCTCTAATGTCTCTACATATGGAACGAGCAAATGCAGTAAAGTTGTTTTTAAGAAACACATACATGTATACAGGTATAGTGATCATGAAAAACAAAACAATTAAATTACAAATTCTTCCATAATAATAACAATTATCTGTTATTTTATTTGACCGGTCGAATGCACCCCCAGGATTTGTGCCATGTATCAGTGTATGACCAAGACGAAAAAGGGACTGAATATAACGGGAGGGAGGTATAAGCGATAGTTTTACTTTTCATGCTTTTGTAGACCAATATGTTTTAGCCAGAGCGGTGTGTGGGTAGTATGCACATGTAAAGGTCAACTCGGTTCCAAGTCAACTCGGACCCAAGTCAACTCGGTTCCAAGTCAACTCGGTTCCAAGTCAACTCGGTCCCAAGTCAACTCGGACCCAAGTCAACTCGGTCCCAAGTCAACTCGGACCCTATGGGAAATTGAACTTAAAAAATGTTTAAAATCAATGGCCAAAGATTAATAATCACCAAAGTTGGGTTTTGAACATTGTTTTCCGAAACAGATACCGTTATAGTTTACTGATAAAAATATATCATCTCGGGCGGAAATACTCCACTTACTAGGTAAGGATTTTCAGGCAAAATGGTTAATTGAGAAAGGCACTTAATCACACTTTCTCCATCCTTCGGAAGGGATGTAAAGCCATTGGTCCGGTGTGTTAGGTAAAGTAACGCACTTTAAAGATCCCAGAGCATTTCTTCGTGAAGAGAAGGGGAGGGATTCCCGGTGTCTCTGGCCGTATCTAATTCATCATGGGTTTCCTCATGCTTGCCGCGCGAGCGACAGTGCAACGGGCACTATTGAGGAATCCTTGGTTTCAGTACCAGAAATATATAAACTAGAGGTATTGTGTTTATAAATAAACACAAAGCTTTTCCGCATAAAGATTACCGATGTTTAGGGTCAAAGGTCACGATAGTAATGTTTGCAAATCTTGGAAAACCACGGACTGTCACTTTGATCACAGGTAAAGAAGCACACCAATTTGTTGATTTTAAAATAGATATATATATAATTGTTGAAATGCTTGACCTTTAAAGGAAAGATGACGTCATGTATGTTTTGACTACACAAACATGTTTGGTGGTCAACATGGTCTATAATCATATATGATTAGCTATTTTACATAAACTTTGCCTGAGAACATGATTTCAGAACATTTCGAACTTCGTCGCTAGAGGGCGCCCTTCCAAGTGATGACGTCATTTACATTTTGTGAATGCCATTTCATTTTAAAATTTCTAACATATGTATTATTCAATTCATTGTAACATGACACCGAATGACATCTTTATGACATTATAATACGTCACCAAACTAGTAGCAGGCAACATGCCTGAGAAACTTAAACTTAGAGCTAACCACAGACAACATACCTGTGAAATTTTATTTATTGACGATGTTGGGTTCTGCAAATATAGGTCATCAAAGCTTTAAAATTCAAATGCATGTAAAATTCCGTCATCGGAATCTGATACCTGATGATGAAGAGTTTTCAAGTTGTGTCAGTTTGCCTGGCTGGGGGAAGTACTACTATACAGATCTACCACTTCCAGGTGTTTGATGGACTGTGAGATACCAAGTCATGGTGCAGGTAATATTCCTTGGACTTTTGATTACTTAATTAGCTCCTTGAGGAGTATCATAACATGTAGGTTCATAATTTATACTAAGAGAGTCTTTAACAAAATAACATGTACATTATGTAAATAGTACCGAAGCCTTCTTCGATTGAGAAAATATTTGTTTAGAGTTGAAAATATGGCGATTTTCAGTGTTTGCACTTTTACTGTAAAATTAGTACTGTTTGTCATAATGTCACATGCCGTTATAAATTAAATGTTTAAAAAGTTTATTCTGGAAACTCAGTTTAAAAGCACGTTTTATTTCCCTTTGCAAATTCTAAACAGACAGACAGAACGGACACCTACGGTAAACATTTCTGTTAAGTTTGCTCGCATAGAGAACGGTCAAACTAAGGCATATTTGTAAGGATTTAACTTATTAAATCAGATTGAAATAACTTGAAATATTCTATATTACCGACTGCTCTTTGGTTAAACAATCTTTTGGCAAATTCGGTGTATTTTACAATGGTTGAACAGTTCGCTGCGTTAATGCTTTCGCGTGGTCACGTAACACCAGTCAAACAACAAGTACAACTTACAACAAGTACGATAATGTACACACGTACTGCAAAGCAGTGCGCTATGTCTTTAGCTATATAACTGTAATGTTGAGGGGTGGTTGATGGGGTCTTGTCAGTTGTCAATCCGTTGTTCATTGTGGGGTTGTTCCAGAAGGAGGGGTGAGGTTAGCTACCTCTCAGGGTGACTCCCAGTTGATTGGACACGAATACTCCATTATTTCCAGATCAAAGCCCTCTTGTCGTCAACAAAAAACATATGACATTTGGTAAGTCACTTTGTCAATAATTGTAAATAAACTGATAGTAATACAATAATGTAGCCGAGATACATGTATAATGCAATACAATTAGAAATTCAAGTATACAGACTCACCCAGCACCAGCCTCAGCAAATGTTGTGCAAGTATTGAAGTAGCCTATGGGTGTTGTGTGCAGGTGCTGTGTGCAAGCTACTGCTACATCATGCTGAATTTCCCTGTGGGTGAATGTACATTGCTCTAAAATTCTGAAGGGTTTACAAGATAAAGTCATCAAATCAATTATAATCCATATTTACTTATTTTGTTGGTGAAACAGCACGCACGTAGCACAGTATTTCAGACAGTGTCAGAGCGTAAATACACGTATACATACATGACAAGTGGTCACAGGTCAGCAGTAGTACACATGATAGTGCATGCGAAACTATTCGTTGTGCGCGTTCTGTGCGGCTAGCCAATGTACTGTAATTTACGCTACACGTGTGAGTTTAGACAAACGACAACCAAATATTTTCCCAACAAAGTTTCACTCAAATTTGTAAGATAAATCATCAGAATCTTAGCTATAATCAATATAAACAATCACATCCACAATCTTTGTGGAGATGGACAACTTACCCTCGGACGGGTGATTTAGCGGGAATGGCTGCATTTTAGGGGAGATTTGGAAGCGACGACAGTTCCATCATCAGCACTACTTAATTCCAAGTCATGCCTCTCCGTGAGCCAATCAGCTCGCGAGAGACTTGCGCGCGCAATGAATTATTCATGATATTACCAGATTTATGAATGGGCTCTCTTACATAACTATGAGGGCGCTATATCACTTTCACGGTAGCAAAACGCGAGTGCGTAGCTTTGACGGATACTAGGAGTGGCACATTTTGAGTATAATTTCAAATTAAGTTTGGCAAAGGAGGCCAATTTCGTTATTAGATTTCTTTTGAAGACGGTTAAATAAAATCCTGGCAATGCCTGATTTTAGGCCAATATTTTATGCTTTGCACATTACTAAACCCAAAAGGAGGGGTAAAATATTCACCCTGGACATTAACACCATCGATTCCATCCCTGCATTACTTACCACTTTCCAAATATATGTCCATTTGAACAAAATCAAAGGTCATGGTTTGTGCACGAAACTTAGATCTCGGTTAGCTGTGAGTGTTACTGCAAGAGTTAGGGTCATATGTTAAAGTGCTGATTTCGTATTGATTTTTGAATATTTCAACCATACATTTTCAATTTATTGTAATATACACTGATAATAGTTTTATATGTCACAGATATCGTAGCAGGCAACATGCCTAGGAAAAATGAACTTCATCAATACTCCAAAAGCAAGCAAATTAGTCAAGTTAAAAAAACACTGAATGTTACCTTTAATGCCCCACATTTAAAGGATCGATGACGTCACTAAAGTTTTGACCATATAAAGTTGTTTGGCGCTTATTTAGCTCTACAATCACTAATATTGAGCTAATTTGCACAAACGTAGCCATAGAAGTAAATATTTTGACATTTTTAACTTTGTCGCTAGAGGGCGCCCTTCCAAGTGATTACGTCATCACTTACATTTTTAGAAAGCCCATTCACCCTGGACACTAATACTACAAACCCGATTCCTGCATCGTTTACCATTTTCAACAAATACGTTAATTTACGTGCACTTCCGGTTTCTACCGGAAGTCAACAAAATCAAAGGTCATTGTCTGTGTACGAAACTTAGATCATTGCTAGCTGTGACTGTTACCGCAATAATTAGGGTCATATGTTAAAGTGCTGATTTTTTTATTGATTATTGAAAATTCGTACCTTTAATTTTCAATGCATTGTAATTTGACGCACGATGACGTCATCATGACGTCATTACAACATGTCACTAAGCTAACCACAGACAACATACCTGTGAAGTTTTATTTGTATCCGATGTTGGGTTCTGCGAATATAGGTCATCAAAGCTTTACAATTCAAATGCATGTAAAATTCCACTTGATGACGTCATCGAAGTATGACACCACAGGCATGTGTACTGACCCAAGGTCTTGTTATATACCAAGTTTGACCATTTTTAGAAAAACTTCCCCACAGACATCTGTTTAAAATACGTTTTGAAGAATGTTAATCTTGTCGCTAGAGGGCGCTATTACGTACGATGACGTAATAACTTTTTATTTTTGGAAAGCCTGATGGGCTGTGACACTAACACCGTTGATTCCGTCTCAATACCTCTGACCATTTTTAAACTAGGGGGCACTTCCGGTTTCGACCGGAAGTGAGCAAGGTCAAAGGTCAACGCCACATTTTTTGGATAGCCTACCCTTGTTGAACCATAACACAGTTTACCACATCCCTCTACCCCTTAACACTTTCAAACTACAAGGCAAAGTCTGTTTGACCAATAGGGAATGAGGTCAAAGGTCAAGGCATGTGGGCATCTCAAAGACAATTATCAGTGATCATATATGCCGAAGGAATCAAGATCGTAGGTCAAACGGTTGATTGTTTATGAATTTTTGAATATGGAAAACATTAAATTTCATGCCCCTTTAACCCGACACCTGATGACGTCATAATGACGTATTTGTTTTAGGACCGTCTTTACAATATGATCTTTATTCATACCAAGTTTCATTGTTATCAGAATTGAGGAACATATTGAAAAAGTGAGCCGAACGGTTTATGTGCATTGTTAATGGTACTTCCGGGTTAGAAGATGGAAAAAAAAAAACAATCCGGACAAAAACAATACCTTTTCCGCAGGATTTGCGGAAAAGCTAATAAATAAATAAATAAATAAATAAATTACATTTTTGGACATTGCAAATCTCCTTTTTTTTTTTTCGTTTACTTAAAGTACATTCTGGTTGTTTTCGCACCAACTGTCCTGCAAAAAACTGCCCTGCAGCTGCCCTGCATTTCTGTAATTCTATTTTCAAAAAGTAAAGCTTGTAGGCCTACCAGTTGAAATAGTTCGTACATTACATAAATGCAAACAGTACGAAGTCGATCAGTTATCACGAGCGAAAACAAACTATTACTGAATTATATTTTTATATGAAAATGTGTACATGAGAAGTCCTTACAGGATCTGAAGGACATCCAGAAATAAAAGATATAATTTTACGTTCAATTTCCCATAGGGTCCGAGTTGACTTGGGACCGAGTTGACTTAATTAGGTCCGAGTTGATTTGGGTCCGAGTTGACTTGGGACCGAGTTGACTTGGGACCGAGTTGACCTGGGTCCGAGTTGACCGGGACCGAGTTGACTTGGGACCGATTTGACTCGAAACCGTATGCACTATGCATTTCTGACACACATTAACTAAGAAAGCATTGCATCGTGTTTAAAGTAGCCCAGAGGTGTTCAAAGTAGCCAAGGGGTTGTCCAAAGTAATCAGAGGCTGTCCAAAGTAGCCCAGGCGGTGTTTATTATTAATGGAAGACACACAAACTCAACCGCTAGTAATGACAGCAGTACCACTAAAAAATAATAGCGGTACCTACAAGGACATTTTAAAGTGTGATTCTAGTTTTGAGGCAAAATGACAACAAACCACTGTATGAAAGGGTTGTGTTCTGTCCCTACGGGATACCCGTTGGGACAGAATCAATCTGTCTTAATGTAAAGTCTGCCTTGGGGTGTCCGTACACGGTAATCAACCCAACAGTAGAAATGTTATCCTAAACACAATCCTATGCATCATTGAAATAAGTTTTTGAAAACGACCCTAACCCTGCCCTAGGAAAAAGTACTATACACCTTCACCAGTTCAGACTACTGCACTAAGTCTATGGAGAACTTAGTGTTTTCAAAGGAAAACTTGAAATTTTCTCACTGCTAAATTCATGTTTCCTCAATAAATTTACACTTTCTGGGGCATTATCATGTCATATTAGGAAGAATTAGTGGCGAAGATGTATGGTATTTATACCTAACCCTACTCCCCGTACGTAGTGGATGCTTGGAACCCCCTGCCCTAATACATGTAGAGCGTGATCCAAAACTGGTAAACACTGGATGAAGATTTCTAAATTTATTAAATTACAAAATAATACCTCGATCTGTAAAGAAATGTCCATATTTTAAAATCATATTACAAAAATTAACAGAATAAATTTGGCTGGGCACACTGTGCCATCACATTTTCAATAAAAAGTTCAAAATGCATGTAAAAAATTGGGTGTTTTTTTTCAATTTTATTGATTATCTGTCCCTCACCCATAAAAACAACCTCCGCATAGAACTGTAAAGTAAATTTCAACATTAGATAAACTGGGTGTGTGTATTAACATTAATAGCAGGTAAACTGTTGTTGACTAAGGAAAAGCATTTGTATCTTGATTTCTGTCCCTCATGCGTCGGAATTGGATCACGCTCTGTACATGTACAACATACAGACATACTTTACACATTCAGAAGGTGGAATAAGCCTTTCATTTTTATATTAATAAAAAATCCTTGTCACTCTCGTCTATTACATACGTCTCATTTTATTAACTGTTCAAAAAATTATTTGTGACCTGCCACAGCATAATGAGGAATGTCCCCCAAATTTGACTTTTTGAGGTTTATATGATGAGAAGAAAGACTAGTCCTTCAGCTTTCCAATAACACCAAATGTATTCCTGTAACTTACTGCATTTTGGAAATACATGTATGACACAGCAAAGATGACTCAGCGCGCCGTGGTTACCAGAAACAACAGGTTTATTGAACATTTTAACAAAACCAACCACTTTAGGATGAATCTAGAATACTTATGCTATGCAAAAAACCCAAAATCGATTGGGGACAAATTGTTCACGTATATTTAACTTCAGGCGCCGATTACGTGGTTTTAATATTTGGGGGCGTTCCTCATTTTGCCGTGGCATGTCACAATTTACACTCTGCATTAAAAATACAATAAAGATTAAAACAACTAAAATTTCCTTTACATATTAATTTGACGATTGTTTTTAATCACAGTTGCTAATTTTTGTTTTTGTATTCACAGATTGGAGATGGAGCCCACAGACTGGAGCTTGATATTACACACTACAAAAATGGATGTGTTGCCATGGATACTGAAAACACAGGAGAGGTGAGTTTTTGGCCATCATTCCAATTTTATTACAGTGGAAATTCGCTATAATGAACACATAAAGAACATTCTGCTACAGTGAACATCGCTCGTGGCTCCCAACTATTATAGTATTTTAAATACGTATTCCATTTGTTTGCATCAAACACCTGCACCAAAATACATGTAAACACTTATTAAACAGTTATGGTTCAGATACGATGCTCGTTTATGATGACTTTCCACTGTAGTAAAACTTGTCTATAGCTTCTGCTTATAGGCATGCATGGGTAGGGCTTCCTCAAAGATGATATAGCAGCAAAAGGGCAAGATAGCGCACCCATGCGAAATCAATTCAATAAAGTGAAGCATGTAAAGGGACCATTTTAGTAAGCAAACTAGACGAGCCTTGTGTCTGTTTGACATGCCTCTCGTGGTGTAATCTGTGTCGCGGCGAACAGTTACAGCAGCATCCACACTTGGGATGAGAGAAAAATCATGAGGGCCTTATCGGGATTCAAACCCAAGACCTCTGACTCACCGGGCAAACGCTCTACCAGCTGAGCTATGAGGCATAGTGGTATATCCCTCAGGTTTTCCCCCAAGACCTCTGACACACCAGGCAGATGCTCTACCAGCTGAGCTATGAGGCATAGTGGTATATCCCTCAGGTTTTCCCCAAGACCTCTGACACACCGGGCAGATGCTCTACCATCTGAGCTATAAGGCACAGTGGTATACTCTCTCAGGTTTTCCCCAAGAACCCAATTTTTCTCTGATTGTTGCATGGGAGCGTAACTGAGCAAAATAACGAACACAATATTTGGTATGGTGCCTAATCACCATTGAAATGAAACAACCAAACTTGGGATGAGACAAAAATCAGCATCCGCAAGAGGCATGTCAAACAAACATGAGGTGCATCTAGTTTGCTTACTAAAATGGCACCTTGAATTTCTACGGAGGTCAGGGTAGAGTAGTCTATCTTGCCCCTATGGTGCTCTTTGGGTTTCAAGTTCTGGACCAATGCTTGGTGGTTGAATTATATTGTTACATAATTTAAATAAGAAAACCTGCCCCCTATCATGGCCGCTCGTGCAGAAGCTCTATTGAGAATTGTATCTGCTTCTGATTGGTTCAAATGAATATGAATATTCCGATCTATACAACGCCCTCAGGAGTTGTTTAAAAAAGGAAGAAAACGAGGTCTAGCGAGTTGATTGGTAGCAGTCTAGTGGTAAAACGTAGGACTGTCAATCAAGAGTTGCGAGTTCGAATCTGCTCTCGTACACATATTCCACATATAGGAGAATATTTTCGCAATAAGCGATGGGATCGGGAACCAATCTAGTATATGAGGTCCTGAAACCAGTCTAAACTCTTAAAGGAACACGTTGCCTTCAGATTTCACGAAATCTCACGTTTGAGGGTGTTCCTTATACTTATTAAGAGTTGTTCTTGCAATAAAACACATTTAATGTGTTATAGTTAGTGAATGATAATTAAAAAAAACAAACACTGACCTCTGACCCCCACTACATGTCCCGCGAAATGTATACGTATTTCAAGCCGTCAATACGATCGTCCGGGTAGTGGGCAAAATGCAGCGACGAACAGGAGTTAGGCTGGCGCCGTAGCCAGTGGTCAGGTAAACCTATCAGATGAACGCAAGGTACCATACCATTCTCCGCCTCCCGAGACATGTGTGAAATGTAAACACACGTACACACACACACCGACTGGCTGTCAAAAAATGGATCGTCAAGAGAACACAGCAGACGCGTAAAAAAAGAAAAAACGAAAACTCGCCAATCAGGGTAAGAATATTGTCATGGGACAAACCGATAGAAAGGACTTGGATGATTTATACCCAATGGTTATTGTAGACACAAATTTAAAAAACAGGCACATCACACACAACGGAGGAAGGAAAAATAATTTCTTTCTCCAGGCTGGAAATAAGACTAATATAATTTCTCCGCCATTTATGGGAGTCAAGATTTTGACTCCCATAAATGGCGGAGCGTGCTGCTTCGAAAAAATTACGCAAAATTGAAGCATTTCTAAGGCACGTTTGTGTGGATCATTATATTCTACTTTTTAAACATCTTTCAGATCGTGCTCATTATACTTCAAACGCTTGTAATAGCCCAAAAACGCCCAATAAAGCGCAACCCGAAGGCAACGTGTTCCTCTTGAGGGCGCTGAACAAAATCGACTAGTAAAAAGCTGCACTCACTCAGTCTTGATCAAGTTGTGTAAACAAACGCACGTGTATGTTCTCTTTGCTGTTTTGGACTTTGAACAAGATTCTCGTCTGCTAACACCAAAGACAACAACAAGTTGGCACGATCGATTTTGCTTGCATTCGTTCATCTTCGTCAACGACGTCGCGTTCCTACTCTCCAGGATAAAGTCGGCGCCTATGCCCTATATGCACTGCAGTTTCACAGCCTAGTCTAGTCAGAATCAGGTAGGCCTACGTTGATATTTTTATACACGGAAAAAAAATTTAGAAGTTGATCATGCCTTCATGGATTCAGACCTTGTGCACAAAACATATGGGATTGGCTGAAGTGCTTTTTAAGAAAATCTTTCATTTTTCTCACTTCTAAATAAATCTTTGTATCAAATCTGCACTAAACTGGTGCTTGATGAGTAATTTTAAAGTCATGATCAATTTCTCAATTCTTACCCTCAATTTAAGGAGGAAATATATAGTGATGTCCAACTTGGACATTCTTACCCACATTTAGAGGGAAAAAAAGGCCAGCATTCCCATTCAGTTCACCGCGTGTATTAAAGTTATTAGATTTTAAACACATATCTAATGGGGCCGTAAAAAGTTGTCAACATTTTCACAACATTCCCTCCCCCCGAAATACTACTTATCAACATTTTTTGTCACTACCATGAAATGTCAACATTTTTCACTGCATGTATTGTAAAGTCATACACTGCCCTCGACCCCTCTCCGATCTCCCTTTCTATGCTTTTAATATAGAACCGTAAAAATGTTGGCAACTGTGGAAGGCACATCCTTGATTAAAGTATTCAAGTATAGGAAAACCACCTCATGCACCAAAAATAACAAGGGCTGAAAGGAAAACTTGTCAACTAGCTGTGAGGTTGACAAACAAATTGCCTCTAATGTCTCTACATATGGAACGAGCAAATGCAGTAAAGTTGTTTTTAAGAAACACATACATCATGTATAGTGATCATGAAAAACAAAACAATTAAATTACAAATTCTTCCATAATAATAACAATTATCTGTTATTTTATTTGACAGGTCGAATGCACCCCCAGGATTTGTGCCATGTATGACCAAGACGAAAAAGGGACTGAATATAACGGGAGGGAGGTATGAGCGATAGTTTTACTTTTGTAGACCAATATGTTTTAGCCAGAGCGGTGTGTGGGTAGTATGCACGGGTACAGGTCAACTCGGCCCCAAGTCAACTCGGTCCCGGTCAACTAGGTCCCAAGTCAACTCGGTCCCAAGTCAACTCGGACCCAAGTCAACTCGGTCCCAAGTCAACTCGGTCCCAAGTCAACTCGGACCCTATGGGAAATTGAACGTAAAAAATGTTTAAAATCAATGGCCAAAGATTAATAATCACCAAAGTTGGGTTTTGAACATTGTTTTCCGAAACAGATACCGTTATACATGTAGTTTACTGATAAAATATATCATCTCGGGCGGAAATACTCCACTTAGGTAAGGATTTTCAGGCAAAATGGTTGATTGAGAAAGGCACTTAATCACACTTTCTCCATCCTTCGGAAGGGATGTATAGCCATTGGTCCGGTGTGTTAGGTAAAGTAACGCACTTTAAAGATCCCAGAGCATTTCTTCGTGAAGAGAAGGGGAGGGATTCCCCGGTGTCTCTGGCCGTATCTAATTCATCATGGGTTTCCTCATGCTTGCCGCGCGAGCGACAGTGCAATGGGCACTATTGAGGAATCCTTGGTTTCAGTACCAGAAATAAATAAATAAATAAATAAATAAATAAATAAATAACATTTTTAGACATTGCAAATCTCCTTTTTTTTGTTTCGTTTACTTAAAATACATTCTGGTTGTTTTCGCAGAAAACTGCCCTGCAACTGCCCTGAATTTCTGTAATTCTATTTTCAAAAAGTAAAGCTTGTAGGCCTACCAGTTGAAATAGTTCGTACATTACATAAATGCAAACAGTACGAAGTCGATCAGTTATCACGAGCGAAAACAAACTATTACTGAATTATATTTTTATATGAAAATGTGTAGATGAGAAGTCCTTACAGGATCTGAAGGACATCCAGAAATAAAAGGTATAATTTTGCGTTCAATTTCCCATAGGGTCCGAGTTGACTTGGGACAGAGTTGACTTGGGTCCGAGTTGACCTGGGTCCGAGTTGACCGGGACCGAGTTGACTTGGGACCGAGTTGACTCGAAACCGTATGCACTATGCATTTCTGACACACATTAACTTAGACAGAATGATTCTGTCCCTACGGGATTTCCCGTAGGGACAGAAGGTACCCCTTTCATACAGTGGATTGTTGTCATTTTGCCTCGAAATTAGAATCACACCCAACTATTTCCAGCTAGTTGTTTCCTGTAGTGGTTTTACATATTCTTGATTAGAAGACAAATAAAAAGCACTACTTACATTGCCGTTATTGAATCAAAAACGTCTATTTCCGACAATCTTCGACGAAGAAATCTGTTGTCAACTCCTTATCAAGATAACATTTTTACTAACGTGTAGTTGTGCATTGACGGACGCCCAAAGAGAACGTCAAACGAAACTAAACGGTTACGTGCCGCGCTGTATAAATGCGCGTGACATGAAAGCGCCACCATGGGCCTCCCGGACGTTCTACTTGGGCCTCCGTAAAGTCACACCAACTGTACGTTCAAAAACAAAAACCACGTTAAGCTTTGGGCTCCATTCTACGCTAGCTTGGGCGACTCCACACTGGAATCGATTAGAATGGGTTGTCCTTGACACAATAATAAATCGCAATGTACACGTATGTTTTCATACGAAAAATGGAATCGACCTCGAATGGAATTGGGATTCTTTTTTGGAATCGGAGTCGACTCCGAAAATGCTGGAGCGCGCCCAAGCCAACCTCATAGCAGCATGGCAACATCGTAAGGAGATATTTCTTCGTGAAAGAGTGTCGGAAATATACGTTTTTGATTGAAAAACGGCAATGTAAGTTGTGCTTTTTATTTGTTTTCTAATCGAGAATATCTAAAACCACTACAGGACACAACCAGCTTGAAATTTGTGGGTGTGATTCTAATTTCGAGGCAAAATGACAACAATCCACTGTATGAAAGGAAAGCTCACTGACTAACATTAACTAAGAAAGCATTGCATCGTGTTTAAAGTAGCCCAGAGGTGTTCAAAGTAGCCAAGGGATTGTCCAAAGTAGCCCAGGTGGTGTTTATTATTAATGGAAGACACACAAACTCAACCGCTAGTAATGACAGCGGTACCACTAAAAAATAATAGCGGTACCTATATAAGGACATTTTTAAGTGTGATTCTAATTTCGAGGCAAAATGACAACAAACCACTGTATGAAAGGGTTGTGTTCTGTCCCTACGGGATACCCGTAGGGACAGAATCAATCTGTCTTAATGTAAAGTCTGCCTTAGGGTGTCCGTACACGGTAATCAACCCAACAGTAGAAATGTTATCCTAAACACAATCGTATGCATCATTGAAATAAGTTTTAAAAAACGACCCTAACCCTGCCCTAGGAAAAAGTACCATACACCTTCACCAGTTCAGAAAACTTGAAATTTTCTCACTGCTAAATTCATGTTTCCTCACTAAATTTACACTTTCTGGGGCATTATCATGTCATATTAGGAAGAATTAGTGGCGAAGATGTATGGTATTTATACCTAACCCTACTCCCCGTAGTGGATGCTTGGAACCCCCTGCCCTAATACATGTAGAGCGTGATCCAAAACTGGTAAACACTGGATGAAGATTTCTAAATTTATTAAATTACAAAATAATACCTCGATGTCCATATTTTACAATCATATTACAAAAATTAACAGAATAAATTTGGCTGGGCACACTGTGCCATCACATTTTCAATAAAAAAGTTCAAAATGCATGTAAAAAATTGGGTGTTTTTTTTCAATTTTATTGATTATCTGTCCCTCACCCATAAAAACAACCTCCGCATAAAACTGTAAAGTAAATTTCAACATTAGATAAACTGGGTGTGTGTATTAACATTAATAGCAGGTAAACATGCGTCGGAATTGGATCACGCTCTGTATGTACATGTACAACATACAGACATACTTTACACATTCAGAAGGTGGAATAAGCCTTTCATTTTTATATTAATAAAAAATCCTTGTCACTCTCGTCTATTACATACATCTCATTTTATTAACTGTTCAAAAGAACAATTGTGACCTGCCACAGCATAATGAGGAATGTCCCCCAAATTTGACTTTTTGAGGTTTATACATGATGAGAAGAAAGACTAGTCTTCAGCTTTCCAATAACACCAAATTTATTCCTGTAACTTACTGCATTTTGGAAATACATGTATGACACAGCAAAGATGACTCAGCGCGCCGTGGTTACCAGAAACAACAGGTTTATTGAACATTTTAACAAAACCAACCACTTTAGGATGAATCTAGAATACTTATGCTATGCAAAAAACCCAAAATCGATTGGGGACAAATTGTTCACGTATATTTAACTTCAGGCGCCGATTACGTGGTTTTAATATTTGGGGGACATTCCTCATTTTGCCGTGGCATGTCACAATTTACACTCTGCATTAAAAATACAATAAAGATTAAAACAACTAAAATTTCCTTTACATATTAATTTGATGATTGTTTTTAATCACAGTTGCTAATTTTTGTTTTTGTATTCACAGATTGGAGATGGAGCCCACAGACTGGAGCTTGATATTACACACTACAAAAATTGATGTGTTGCCATGGATACTGAAAACACAGGAGAGGTGAGTTTTTGGCCATCATTCCAATTTTAATACAGTGGAAATTCGCTATAATGAACACATAAAGAACATTCTGCTACAGTGAACATCGCTCGTGGCTCCCAACTATTATAGTATTTTAAATACATGTACGTATTCCATTTCTTTGCATCAAACACCTGCACCAAAATACATGTAAACACTTATTAAACAGTTATGGTTCAGATACAATGCTCGTTTATGATGACTTTCCACTGTAGTAAAACTTGTCTATAGCTTCTGCTTATAGGCATGCATGGATAGGGCTTCCTCAAAGATGATATAGCAGCAAAAGGGCAAGATAGCCTACCCATGTGAAATCAATTCAATAAAGTGAAGTATGTAAAGGGACCATTTTAGTAAGCAAACTAGACGAGCCTTGTGTCTGTTTGACATGCCTCTCGTGGTGTAATCTGTGTCGCGGCGAACAGTTACAGCAGCATCCACACTTGGGATGAGAGAAAAATCATGAGGGCCTTATCGGGATTCAAACCCAAGACCTCTGACTCACCGGGCAAACGCTCTACCAGCTGAGCTATGAGGCATAGTGGTATATCCCTCAGGTTTTCCCCAAGACCTCTGACACATCAGGCAGATGCTCTACCAGCTGAGCTATGAGGCATAGTGGTATATCCCTCAGGTTTCCCCCCCCCCCCCCAAGACCTCTGACACACCGGGCAGATGCTCTACCATCTGAGCTATAAGGCACAGTGGTATACTCTCTCAGGTTTTCCCCCAAGAACCCAATTTTTCTCTGATTGTTGCATGGGAGCGTAACTGAGCAAAATAATGAACACAATATTTGGTATGGTGCCTAATCACCATTGAAATGAAACAACCAAACTTGGGATGAGAGAAAAATCAGCATCCGCAAGAGGCATGTCAAACAAACATGAGGTGCATCTAGTTTGCTTACTAAAATGGCACCTTGAATTTCTACGGAGGTCAGGGTAGAGTAGTCTATCTTGCCCCTATGGTGCTCTTTGGGTTTCAAGTTCTGGACCAATTTCATTTTTGGAGTAACACAATGTCAAATGGCATTTAAAGGCCCTATGTATCATTTGATAAAACTTTTTACAGATTCGTGGAATAAGAGTGTAACATATCTAAGAGGAATGTTGGTAAACTAGCCTGAAGAAATTTTAGCTACATACACAAATGTAGATGCATCAATGCTTCAGAAAACCTTGAAAATGTATAAGGATTTCGTGTACAAGTGAATGGTAAAAAGGTCCCGTGCACGGGACTATTTTTTTAAAAACCACCTTCGGTTGTCAATTTTCAACATGAAATACCATTTTGGACGGAAATAAATTTGTGGTGTTTACCATTGCTATCAACACTTTGAGTGAGGTTTTTCTTGTCAACTCATGAAAATTAAATGATACAATGGGCCTTTGAGTTTGTGTAGTATTCCATTTTTCATATTCAAATTTATG
The DNA here is from genome assembly GCA_037783545.1 of Henricia sp. BOLD:AAB3569. NCBI lineage: Eukaryota > Metazoa > Echinodermata > Asteroidea > Spinulosida > Echinasteridae > Henricia > Henricia sp. BOLD:AAB3569. The sequence goes on along the minus strand of JBBELK010000038.1, from coordinate 872,744 downwards.
CAAGTAAGTGCTTAATTTGCATGTTTCTGCATTATTAATCAATACTGACATCTTGATGTACATGTACTATTCTTGTCTTAATCAAAATTATTCCAACCTGTTGCTACTTTACATGTCACTGCACCATGCTAATAAATATACTATTGTGCCCTTGCTCATGTTTATTCATAAATGGTGTCCCCCTGAAGCTGAGTTCCAGTTTTGTATTTTCGAAGTCACATCATGGCCATGGTTTCATCATGATGTTACCCAGAATGCCCAATACACTCATTGCTCCAACACATGTTTTCCCTTTGCCCTTTCTCATGAATGGTGTCCCCTTGAAGCTGAGTTCCAGTTTTGTATTTTCGAAGTCACATCATGGCCATGGTTTCATCATGATGTTACCCAGAATGCCCAATACACTCATTGCTCCAACACATGTTTTCCCTTTGCCCTTTCTCATGAATGGTGTTCCCTTGAAGCTGAGTTCCAGTTTTGTATTTTCGAAGTCACATCATGGCCATGGTTTCATCATGATGTTACCCAGAATGCCCAATACACTCATTGCTCCAACACATGTTTTCCCTTTGCCCTTTCTCATGAATGGTGTCCCCTTGAAGCTGAGTTCCAGTTTTGTTTTTTAGAAGTCACATCATGGCCATGGTTTCATCATGATGTTACCCATAATGCCCCAATACACTGATTGCCTCAACACATATCCTCTCTTGCCCTTGCTCATGTTTATTCATAAATGGTGTTTTCCTGAAGCTGAGTTCCAGTTTGGTTTTTTAGAAGTCACATAGTGGCCATGGTTTCATCATGATGTTACCCAAAATGCCCCCAATGCATTGAATGAAACAAGTTAATACTGACATTGGGTGTACTATCCTTACCTTAACCAAAATCCTAATTTTAAAAATTTAAAAACAACTTGCTCATTTACATACATGTACCTGTATACTGCAACATGTTATCTCCCAAATATCTTGTATTTGCTTCTGCAAAGGCATAATTTTCTCCCAGCCAAAAATCTGAAAGATTTAAATGTACACCTTTCAAAGATTTTTGTTTTTAAATTTGGTTGATTATCAATCACATATGTCTTTGTTACTGTGTTATTAGCATTGTGTGCTACATGTATATCATTGGAAAGCCTGTTCATTTCTCAAACAATATGTCCCATTTCTTATAAACATTGTATTTGTGGGAAAAATATTTTCCTGAACACAATGTATTGGCACATTCTGTTAAAGACCCACCCGTATTCACAACAGAGTTGTTGAGCCTTCAAATAAGTGACTGTTACAAATGTGGTGTCATTGTGAAAGGCAATGAATGAGCTTTCCATTGATATGCTACATGATATGAACAGGTCACAAATAATTGAGATATAGGTGATTGAAAACAAATGTCCAAACTTTTAAGGAGTAAATTTTACATACCGGTACTCATAAATGCATTTCACTTGATTTCCTTTTAACAGGACCAGTTTGTGAAGCTCCCTTGTGTTGCTGCCCATGCTTGGCCTCACCTGGACTATTGGACCCCACGTACATGTCTCTCTCCTGTTGGAATTCATTTGTCATCGTGAGCAGCTTTCAGGTATTGTAATGATCTACTTCTCTACATTAGGAATAGCTTGCTCTTTCTCAGTATAATCTGTCAGCACCTTTGCTCAGTGCTTTTTCAAGAACTATATCAACAATTTGCACCTGGGTGGGATTCGAACCCACAACCTTCTGCATTCTGAAGCAGTTGCCTTAACTACTCAACCTCTCGGTGTGCTGGTGTCAAAGGGCCTGTTTGATTCTTGCAACATTTGGTATTACAACTTATCCCTTGCCCATTTTAAACAATTTATAAGAACGATTAAAAATATCAAAATGTGCTTGGGTGGGACTTGAACCCATATCCTCCAACAGTTGACTTGACTACTCAGTGTGCTGGTTCAATTCATGGAGCAGTTGGGACTGGAACCTAAAGCAGTTGTCTCACTCATTCGACCACTTAGTGTGCTGGTCTCAAAGAGCCAGTCGGTTTCACAACTAATCCCTTGCCCTTTTCTGATGCAATTATCCGCACTTTATGCTCGGTGCTTTCTCAAGAACTCTGTTAAAACCTGTGTTTAGGTAGAACTTGAACCTGGAGCAGTTGTCTTAACCATTCATTCACTCAAGTGCATTTTTGTCAAAGGGCCTGTTCGATGTAATTTTTCAGCACTTTGTGCTCAATGCTTTCCAATTGTGCTTGGGTGGACTTGAACCCACAACCTTCTACATTCTAGAGCAGTTGTTTTAACCTTTCAACCAATCATTGCGCAGGTGTCAAAGGGCCAATTTAAATCATGGGAAATTTCTTGCCTTTTTGCTTACATAATTAATCAGAATTGTTTATGTTCAGAACTTTCCCACAAACCATGTTAAAAACTTGTGCTTCGGTGGGACTTGAACCTGAAGCGACCATTCGACCACTCAGTGTGCTGGTGTCAAAGTGAGCCAGTTGGTAGCACAATTAATCTCTTGCCCTTTTCTGATGCAATTTACCAGCACTTTATGTCCAGTGCTTTCCCAAGAACACCGTTGAAACGTGTGCTTGGGTGGGACTCGAACCCACAACTGTATTCTAGAGCAGTTGTCTTAACCACTTGCCCACTCAGTGTGCTGGTGTCGGAGTGTCAGTTTGAATGATTAAAAACCTGTGCTTGGGTGGGACTCGAACCCACAGCCAAGCAGATATTTTAAGCACTTTTGTAAGGCATATTTTTGTAATTACTAAAAACACCTGTGGACCAATTCTACTTAAACTCCTTATAATTTTCAGGCCTGTTGTCTGTTTGTTCTTGGATGCCGATTTGGCACCGTCATATTTAGTTAGATGATAGCATTGCTGCGGTTGCAGCAGTGTGGATAAACTAGCTAAAATAAACCGTCTTTTGTTTAAATCAAATCCGCTTTCATAAAATGCATTAAGTTCATTCACAGCTCCACACATTTTCCACTTGAAAATGAAGATGCATTTATTTTACTGTTCAGTTTCAAGTCTTAGCTCTGATTTCTAAGTACTGTAACCGAGTTATCTTATATATTTTATTTCCCTTTCTTTCAGTCTGTGGCTGCTGTTCCTATGAACCACCCATCATCTTGAGATTCGGTGGGAGAAGAAATTTGGCCAGTGTTGACCTAAAGTATAGGTAAGTCACAGTCCATTGTTCTGTTCATCTTTACTGCAAATCGGGTCAATTTTGAGACAATAATTGAAAAAGGGGTTAGTCCAGCAGTTTTTTTGCCAAATTTGTTTAATAAAACATTTACTTTTTAAAAAATGTCTCAGGAATTTAAGCCTGTTTCCAACCTGTTTTGGTACGTTTCAAAGTTAAATTCTGAATCTTTGTTGTCTTTGCTGAAAAGCCATACTGATGTAGGGTCGTCTCTACCATCCCAATCAACTCTGATTGTGAATGTAGCCTGCAGTTTTTACAGTGAACACTCATTGGGGAAGATTCCACTACACATTCAAATATTTGCAGAAATGCCTCTCATCTTGCATTTTAATTTCCATGATTTTAAACAAAATCAGATGTGAATCGTTGTCATCAATCTAACTTGTCTTCATATTTCCAGCCAAATTGAAAAATTGTTTATTTATAACTATCCACCTTTAAATTTTCTCTAAACTTGCAGAATTTTCTAATGATATATTTTCTCCATTGTGACAGGTGAGACACGTTGAAGACATCAAGTGGACTGAACCTTCTGCTCAACCTACCACAGAGTTCCTGAATCTAACAGTTTGTAAACAAACAAGCTGTCCTAAATTTGTTCAAGCCTCTCTCCAAAAAATGACAGTTTGTAAACATTGAATCAACTCAACTGATTATTTCTATCTATGCTTCAGTCAGTTCCTAACCACTATCAGTTTGTAAACATTGAATCTTCTATCCATCCTTCACTCAGTTCCTAAGCACACAACTCTTTAGTGTCTCAAAAATGACTATCAGTTTGTAAACAAACCAAAATTTGCTCAAATTATTCTCTCAAAAAAATGACTAACAGTTTGTAAACATTGACTTGTACTTAATATTCTTGTCTTCATTTAGCAACAACCAATTGTATTTGATTTCTCTTGTAGCATTGTTAAATGTACTTTAACAAATATAGTAATGTTTGTAAACAATCTTATTTAAATAGTGTTATATAGTTAAAGTAACTAACAAAGTCAAAATAAAAGTCACCGACAACAAAAGTTTCAATTGTAAACAAGTCTCATTTTATTCTGTACTCCACTAAAGTAAACCAAGTAATATATTCAAGTAAAATGTTCATTAACTTAATTTATGCAAGGTCCTAATTGCTATTGTCTTTACAGATAAGTTATGAGCCCTCAGGAAAAATTATAAAAAAAAAAAATCGAACAAGGGTTAACCCTTGTCCGATTTTTCTAATGTATTGAGCTGGAGGTTTCCCACCTGTTCAAGAAAACATTAATAAAAATCCTGTACAAAGAAATACAATTCAAATGATTTATTAAACATCACTGTAAAACAAGAAAATATAATTACAAACAATAACTGCAATTTCAAGAAACAAATCAGTAAAACACAACATTTGTAAATCAGAATTAAGTTACAGATTGTCAGTAACAACATGTGATAAACTGAAAATGGACTTTCTCAAGTTTTCTGTCTACATACCCAATTGACTCAAAATACTATCGGCACAAAGACATCACTCGCGAAAAGATTTAAATGCGAATTCCGGCAAGTTGTAGTCGAGTCCGTAACATGCAAAGGATGAGCACGCACAAAAGAATGCCTTTGTTGGATAGCTTGAATAAAGACTTGTGATGGACTCGGCCTCTGGAGCTCCCATTTCTGAAAAAGAAAATTACAAAAATTAATTTCAGATCAACACAATTTACAATGCATTTCATACCACGACAGTTTTCAGTTAAAATTTACCAGTCATGAATACCAAACGAGTTTACGTGATCACAGGAAAATTTCAACATGTTTAGTTTGATTAAAGTGTACAATGTATTGCATATTGGTAATTATTAGGGTCATTCCGTGTCAATTCAACGAGCTTTTGAACCTGACCATCACGGATTGAAATGAAATTGTGTGCTGATTGCACTCCTTGAGAAACCCCCCGAGAACTAAAATTTTATGTAATTCGGTCAATTAATTTTTGAGATATGGGTCAACGAACTTTGGACTAATTAGCATCATGACCTGCTATGCTTGCACAATTATATATCTAAAAGTAATGGACCTACAGGGATAAACTTTACATCATTTTAAAGCTCTTGAAATGGCCTTCATTTTATAATATAACATCAAAATTGTATCTCGTACCACAAACAAGTTATGTGAATTTATAACCTTTGACCTTGATTTGCAAAAATGCATAATTTTTTTTATTTGTTAGCTTAAGATGTAAGGAACATTTCCAGAAAGATTTGGGATGGGCACTCTTACAGTTTTTGAGTTACGATAATTTAAACAGCAAATACCATGTAAATAACATGTAACTGTGTATGTACACATGGTATTTACATGGCATTTATATGTTATTTAATGTTTAAATTATCGTAACTCAAAAACTGTAAAGTGGGCCTCCCACTGTGCGATTTTTGCCACGAATTTTCTACGATTAGCTACGATTAAGTACGATTGTGTGTAGAGTCTACAGACAGTCTCTGGTAATCGTACCAATTCGTAGGAAATTCGTGGCAAAAATCGCACAGTGGGAGGCTTGCTTCAGAGTGCCAATTCCAAATCTTTCTGGAAATGTTCCTTACATCTTTAGCTAACAAATTAAAAACAATTACGCATTTTGAAAAATACACATTTTTTTGCAAATCAAGGTCAAAGGTTATAAATTCACATAACCTTTTTGTGGTACGAGATATAATTTTTATGTAATTTTATAAAATGAAGGCCATTTAAAGAGCTTTAAAATGATGTAAAGTTTATCTCTGTAGGTCCATTACTTTTAGAGATATAATTGTCCAAACATAGCAGGTCATGCTAATTAGTCCAAAGTTTGTTGACCCATATCTCAAAAATTAATTGACCGAATTACATAAAATTTTAGTTCTCTGGGTTTCTCAAGGAGTCCAATCAGCACACTAAATTTCTTTTCAATCCGTGATGGTCAGGTCTAAAAGCTTGTTGAATTGACACGGAATGACCTATTATCTAATTTCAAAAAAAGTTCGGAAAGTCAAGTTTGACTGACAATTTCTCTCTTGTTACTGAAATAATTTGCCTTGAATTTGGTATCATTGGAAAGCCCTGTTATTCCTTTTTACAGTGATACATCATTTGTTATGATTAATCAATTGGGGGATGTGCAGTATAGCGGAATACAGGGGGTGGGTGGAAAGTGAAATGTCACAAAATTTACTGCTTTGGTCATGCAGTGCATTCCCCTTTTAGAGGGGAACATTTCACTTTACACCCGCCCCCGTATTCAGCTGTACTGCACAATTGCTTAATCATAATAAATGACACATCATCGTAAAGAGGAATAACAGGGTTTTCCAATGATGGAAAATTATTTTCAAGGTAAATTATTTTGCAACAAGAGAGAAATCGTCAGTCAAACTTGGCTTTCCGAACTTTTTTTGAGGAGTTTAGAATACATTTAATTATGAAACTCGTAAAATTTTGTAAAAAATGTAACTATCAGAAGTTGCATGGGGTTCATTACCATGCACGGACACCCAGGATTTGCCTTTTTATGATCAACAAACCGTGTAAAAACACAAAAAAAAGAGGGGAAAATGTCTGGATTTACTAAGGAATTGTGTCACAGGCTTAGTGCATGGGGTCCCAGTGGGTGTACGTGCATGGTAATCTTTCCTATACGTGCTCAGGGCCAATTTTACTATGAAATTTGGATATCTAAACAGTCAAGTGTCATTACTCCTGATGACGAACAGAGCACGCTGTTCGAAACGTTGAGTTCACACTCACCGGTTCTTTCCAGAACCACACATATACAAATGAGATTCACATGGTGCTACCGTAAACCCATACACACAAGTGTCATTAACTTAATACCTTGGTTAATGCATAGTTCCGACCCGTCAATCAAGCCAACCCACCGACTAATCACAACAGAGCTAGCAGACGGCGCCCGCATAGGTCAAAGTGATGCAATCATCACACAATCACGCGATTTTCTGCCCATACAGTTTAATTGTATGATGTATGCGCCAGTGACCGGGTGAATTTTGGTTTCAATGTCGGGCGATTCGCTGTTCAAAGGTAGGAAAGCGCATTTTTATGAATATATGTCATCCCTGCATGAATCGACTAGCCCTTCGCTCAGTGTGTGCTACGGTAATTGTCGACCCCAAAACATAAATACCTTTGAGTTTTCTCCAATGAATCTGTGCTTTCCATGCCGAGTCCCGTTGCTTTGTACGTTGTGTCGCCATTTTTTTGCGATGGCTTGTGAGCACATAGCAACAATATCTAAGGGGCGGGGTTAACTGGGCAATCTCGGAACTATGCATTCAAAAGGTTGTAGATGTGCCTTTGGACAAGGCATTTTACCGTAAATTGCCTCTCCACACAGAAAAATTGGTACCTACTTTGGTAGTGAATGTATAAAACTCTAACCTAAGAATTGCCCAGATATTCATGGTAAAATTGGCTCCAAGCACAAACAATCATCTTTAAAGTTACAATAGAGACTGATACTTACATTTAAACTGGACCCTTGGCTGGTGATCAAAACCTGAGGAGAAAAGACAAAGTATTGCTGTTAATGAAATAAATAAAAGGTTCCCAAAACCCTTGCCATGATCATTCAAAATGGCCTCATTTTGTTGAATTATTGTTTTGCGGTAATTTAATTGTTTCTATGTGGATTAAATAAGAGATTTCTTGTAAGAGTTGAGAAGTTGATTATAATTTGTTTCTTCTTTAAAATGTACAAATCTAATGAAAAAAACAAAATTTTGTATTTTTTCTGTAGATAATATAATTTTCAAGGAGCGTGACCAGATCTTTTCCTAAAAATGGATTTATCTCTAACCTAACAATCATATAAAATACCTCCCCAAAAGTACTATCCATGGGAAGAAAACAGGAAATTTGCAATCCCCAATAGACCTTATGCATGGCGTTCATGACAGAGGGCAGGTTTTCATATTCAAATGATGTGACAATAGACCCACAAAGTGCCTACTCGTGCATAACGCACTGTGACAATGTGACTGCCCTCTATCATGGCCGCCGTGCATAAGGTCTATTTGGATGTACGTGGAAGCAAAAAAGTTGATGTAATTACTGCACTGCTTTAATTATCATAAATTAGTTTACTAAACTTGGGTGAATTTTGGACGATATTCCTGGAAATAAAAAGATTGAGGGACGAAATTTGTAGAATGGTAATGAGAAAAATATGACACATATATGGTGTCAAAACCTCAAGACCCATGGGAACAATTTGGGGCTAAAAAATGTGATCTAGGATTACTTGAATTCCACGGATTTGTTTTCATATACATTGAACACGGATTTGGGTGAATTTATATATTGGAATCTATATATAGCTTATTCAATTCTAAGATGTACTTCCCACTGACACTTCCGTCGCAAATGTTGCATTTCCGAGATAAATAAATGATAAAATTACTGCATAAAGTAATGCACAAAATGACGTGCAAGCGGTCTGTGCGTAAGCGCGACAACAGAGGGCGCTGCGTGTGCGCGTGAATGGTTATCTTGTGCACTAACTACATGTACCAATTTTAGGCAATTTTTGAAGAAGAAAACGTGATTTTTCTACAGAAAAGTAACATTTGCGACAAAAGTGCAAGTGGGAAGTATTTTATATCTTAAAATTACATTATCTGTTGATTCCAGGAGGTATTCCTTAAAATCTCTGTTCAATGTAGACGAAAAAAATACCCTTCCCACTTGCACTTTTGTCGCAAATGTTGCTTTTCTGCACGTATTCCTGAAGTCTTGAGTTTAAACGGATTCGCAATTTACCTGTTCGAAGAAGCCACCGTTAATATCCAGGACACGACTCCAGTCTGAAAGAAAAAACAACATTAACTTCATTAGAAAGATGGTTACTTGAATCTTGTTCCTATAATTTGTATAGGCCCCGCCCCTCCAAGAAAGGAATCACAAAACAAGTTCACCCATTTCAATCAAACCACGTATCTTAAATCCCGAACCCCACATAACTACATGGAGAGTACATTTACCTTCTTCAAGTAGGTAAAATACCCAGAAAAAATTAATCTTTACCATTCTTACATAGCATGAAAACATAGGATAATTTGCAATTATACAATCGTCGAATACTTAAATTCAGCCTAGTTTATGTACGCACCTACGGTTTCTACCACCACTAGGCATAGATTGTCGAGAGTCCCGGGCCCGTATCACCAGCATCCTGACCGGCCGTCGGCAGTTCGTCTGTTGCAAAATCTACCTGCTGCTTCCACGGTTCATTGCGTCCGGAATGCGGTGGTTACGTAACCGAAGAATGGACACTTGGGCGGAATCGACTCCGATTTCACTCGGAATCGATTCCATTTTTGTTGGTTTACGGTACCCAAATAATTGGCACCGAATGGCACTAGACATCCATGAAATGATATCGGAAGCCGAGTGCTTTTGTAAAAGCCGTGTATTTTGGCTATGGAATTGCCAGGAATCGGCAGGTCGTCACTATAGGGATCGAATCTAGATAAGGGAATCGATTCCCACTGGGAATCGATTCCTGAAAGTTTGGAATAGTGATTCCGATTCTGAAAGTGGAATCGATTCTATTCGACTCCAGCGTGGAATCGCCTCAGCGATTGTCCCTCCGATCCAACAACCACCTGTTTAGCAAGCCCGCAGGTCGTAAAGAAATGCATGGGGTATTCAAGACGCCGCTCGAATGCGTTTTTTTACTAGTACCTCTATAGCTTACTCGGCACAAAATTGTGAACGGGAATGTTATTGTTGCTGTCAGAATGTTCCTGGGAGTGGGTGTTGGGTAGTGGGGCCCGGGTTAGTCCAGATTCTGGATTATATACCTCATGCGTAGATTCCCGTCATCTGATTGGTTAAAAGTGGGGGCATTGAATCGGCTAGACCCGGCGCGTATATGCCCACCGGGCAATAGTCTTTGCCATGCCCCGGGCATAGTCATTTAGCGGGTTCCGGACGCGCGCATTACATGCGTTAGCATAGCTGTGCACCAACTTATGCAGCTGGGCGCTTCACGTAAACATTCATCAGGACGGTAATGGCGGAATCTCGACGAAGTCATTTTGTCGTCTGTTGTAGATGATGAAGTCCTTAAGAAAGTAAGAGAAGTGGCCTACATTGAAAACTGTGTCAGGTGAAATGTTCTACTAGAGTGCCAGGTGATTATGCTACAAAAGTTTCCTGTAAATATACAACTTTTCCGCCGTAGACCAGCTTCCGAAATCGAAACTCGAAGGACCACTGTCATGTGACTGTATGATGTATCGTTACTTTTTTTAACCAACCAGATGAAAAAAATCTACACATTCGGTATATAAAACAAATATTGACTGCTGTTTATTCGGGTCATGGTTAAGATTATATAGGCCCTCGGTGATCTCGAAGCCATGACTATGCCCCTCGGCTTCCGCCTCGGGGCATAGTCATGGCTTCGAGATCATCTTGGGCCTATAATCTTAACCATGCCCCCCATTGCAGTCAATATTTGTATACTATATTATAGCGATATTGGATCGTAGCGCTGACGACTATAGAGGGCGCAATATCGACATGATTTGGGCAGCGCATAAGTGGCTGCGTTCGGGCGTGTACTCGTGTTAACACGAGTTATACTCCTGCGCGCGTGAACGACAAGAATAACGACACTCGGGTCAGTGAGAGTTAGACTGGTTCCCTGTCCTCATATTTACTTCCCCATGTTTGGCATAAATATCCAGGAATTCCTGGATGTTTATGCAAATTAAAAGGACTGTGTCACGGTTTGCGCAAGCGCCAAGCAGGCGCTCAGAATACAGCGTGTTGCGCGCCTTCGTTCGATTTTGAACAACGGCCGCACACCTGGTGATATTGATGTTTGGCGGCTTAAAAATACGGCAAACAGCGCCATTTCAAGTAAAAAGTAATGTATCAGGACAAACCTGGGCGTTGACGAGTACACCACTGCCAAAATTACTAAAGAATTATAAGGGATGGCAAAGATTGAATTGGATATGCAAAACCCAGTGACAAAATTAACGATTGCGAAATTCACTTGTTGTTGAGCAAACTCTAAAAATAGATCATGCATATATTTAATACAACGACCAATCACGCGTGGTAATACAACAGCCAATCACCCGTGGTTATTGCTCGGCGTGTGCCTGTCCTTGTATAGCGAGAGCAGCGTAGCGCACATGGACAGGGGACCAGTCTAAGTGAGAGTATGCTTTCACTACTCCCCATTAAATGGGGAGTGTGCTCGTACTCCTGTCAAGTGTCATGTGATTTGTACGAAGATGGTGGGATATTTGGTGAATTTGCTCAACGTGTCAACTCAATAACTGAAACAATAACTCACTAAGGTTTGTTTTAGACGGCATCAAAGGTTCTCACGACTTACGGCCTGTATTTCCTCAGTTTCTTGTGAGCAATGAAATGGCATTTTTTTGTGCAGTGATGGCAAGAGACGTCCATATTCACTGATTGCCATTCGCGCACGCGGACTGCGGATTTGCCGCTCGCGTGATGTGACCTGAGTGCAATGCGCACGCATTACTCCCGAGTAACGAGAACTGCACGCTCGAACGCAGCCATATAGTCCAGAACTTAAAGGAGCGTGACCAGAGTTTCTGGAAAATAGTTTTCGATGTAACTTACCAATATTATCAAGTAACTCCCATACACACCTCCCATGTCCCAAAAACATTCGCAATTTCCAGTAAAAAATTTAACAAAACTATCGAGGCGGCTTTCAGCGGATAAACGTTGATCATGGAAAATTAGTTTACAAATAATCGGTGGATTTTCGACGATATCCTCGGAAATATGCGGCCTAGAAGCGCGGGAGTTTCAGTTTCGTAATCAGAAAAATATAACGGATGTTATGATATAAAAATCTCATGACCCATAAGGTAAGTCCCGGGGAGTTATGGGTAAAAAAAAGTGATCTGGTCACACTCCTTTAAGGCGGATACACACTATCGCGGAAAAATCACACTTTTGCGCTGCACTCACCGCATTGCATGAGCTTTCAATCGCCATTATTCCAAAATAGAAAATTCCACTCTGGTAATGTTGGGGCTTCTCTGATATCTCATTGGCTGCGCGTTAGAAAGGTCAGCGCACCGCGGTCAAAGTTCAACAAATCCAGATAAGACATGTTTTGCAATGCACAAAATAATAAAGCAGGTACACAATTCACAAACTCAGCAAACTAAGTCCTCGGTAGTCTTGTTTAAATTAATATTTGACTCAAGAGTCATCTAGTAGTAATGGGATTGTGACCTGAACATTCATTTAACAATGCCACATGGGGTGTGAAGCAAAACTACAATTAAAGGAACACGTTGCCTTCGGGTTGCGCTTTATTGGGCGTTTTTGGGCTATTACAAGCGTTTGAAGTATAATGAGCACTATCTGAAAGATGTTTAAAAAGTAGAATATAATGATCCACACAAACGTGCCTTAGAAATGCTTAAATTTTGCGTAATTTCTCGAAGCAGCACGCTCCGCCATTTATGGGAGTCAAAATCTTGACTCCCATAAATGGCGGAGAAATTATATTAGTCTTATTTCCAGCCTGGAGAAAGAAATTATTTTTCCTTCCTCCGTTGCGTGTGATGTGCCTGTTTTTTTAATTCGTGTCTACAATAACCATTGGGTATAAATCATCCAATTCACTGTAAAAATAGATTAGTCATTGGTGGCCCTAAATTCGTCAAAATGACTATTTTCAGCTAGTCACACTCACATGACTAATTTTTTCGCTTCGTGACTAATTTGAAGTCGCCGGTGACCAATTCAATGTAGTCATTGTCTGATGATATGACTAATTAAGATAAGTCCTTCGGATAGACAGATAGGCTGTTTTTAATGTGAAATCAAAAACAGAGACGTTCCAAACTTGTTTAAACAAAGCTTTTCAACAAAAATCTGATTACTACAACACTTTTTTCTTGAAATACCAATTATTTCCGTCTTAATTTTAAAGGGAAAGTACATTTTACTCGATTTTAAATTGATATGGCGATCGTACGATAGTAAAAACAAGGACTCTGTACTTTAAAAAAAATTTAATTTAAGCAAAATGCGTTTTTTAAGCGAATTGCGTTTAAAATTTGTTGCCGTCTTGACTAATCACAATTAGTCTCCTGACGTTTTCACACATACCCACACGAACTGCGAGCTTGCTATTGGCTGATAAGCCAAGCTGGTACTCCTGCTAGACCGCGCGGCCAGCGTTCACAACACGTGTACCAGTGGAAATTCACGAACGGCTGTGCTGTGCTGGCTGCCGCCATTGTTTTACTGCAACGTGGCGTGACAATTTTGATTGTGAACGTAATACCACGAGCCTATCATCGTCAAAACAAATGAATCGAGTGTCTCAGAAGAGGAATCAATAGAGTAAAAACAAGAGATGTCCTCTGCAGTTGCAAGGTGAGACATTTAAATGATTTTGATCCGATCTGGATGGTTTCAAAAACTTGAGTTTTAACGTATACAGATTATGATAATTACGATGTTGAATAGGTCAACTCGTACGCGAACCAACTCGTACGCGAGCTCGTACTCAAGTTGGTCAAGTCGTACACGTGCCAACTCGTACACACACCAACTCGTACACACACCTGGCCAACTCGTACGCGCACCAACTCGTACACGAGTTGGTCGGCGTACGAGTTGGCACGCGTACGAGTCAACTCGGCCGTTTGCCAATTGACTCGAACCAACTCGACCATTGTACCAACTCGACCAGTGTGAATTTCCTAATAAAACCGCAGTATTTATTACCAAGTAAAGAGTATGGAGGAGGGGAAGTATTTCATGTCATTGTATGTTAATTGTTCTTTTGTGATCTTTCATTTTCAATTTCAGAGGCGGTGTGTTATCATTATAATCACTGGCATTCCTTAGCTACCGAGCGGGAGAGAGAATCAGAGATGACCCATCAATTGTTGCTCTAGCTTTGCAGAATAGAGGGTGAATACATCAGTTTTTCTTGCAAAAATGTGTTTCTGGAGAAAGAATTGGAAAGTTGATCATGGCTTCAGTTCAGACCCATATGAGACCTTTGTGTGTACCCCTAGAACTATGGGGGACTGTATCCCCCATAGGTTATGTTGTTTTTTTTCCAATATGGCGGCGCCTGAACTTTAAGATCGGACCGATACGGTTTAAGCTAGCGCAATAATCCGCTCCCCAATCGCCACCAAACTCCGTCTGATAGTTCTTGAGACACTCACCTTGCGTGTGTCTACGGAATTTCGGTACCATTTGTCCATTAAATTCTCCGAAAATAATGTTGGAAAATGAAGGGGAACATGTGCGATGCATGTGGATGCATGATCGAGGCATTCGGTGCGATGCATGTGGATGCATCGCACATGTTCCCGTTCATTTTCCAACATTATTTTCGGAGAATTTAATGGACAAATGGTACCGAAATTCCGTAGACACACGCAAGGTGAGTGTCTCAAGAACTATCAGACGGAGTTTGGTGGCGATTGGGGAGCGGATTATTGCGCTAGCTTAAACCGTATCGGTCCGATCTTAAAGTTCAGGCGCCGCCATATTGGAAAAAAACAACATAACCTATGGGGGATACAGTCCCCCATAGTTCTAGGGGTACTTTGTGTGTATAACATGACAGGCTGAACATTTTCAAAGTTTTTCTTCACAAAATCTTTTTCCACTCAAAGTTTTGATTTGTTTCCATCAAATCTGCACATTCCAATGCCAGATGAGTCAGCTCAATAGACCTATGACATAATGACGTCATCGCGGTGCATTATGGGTGAAAAGTAGGGACGAAATCGCTGCATCGCTAGTTTGCACAATTATTGCAGGGCCATTTTCACCGCCTTTTGAGGCCTTAAAAGTTAAAACCATAGTTCCGGCTTCCATCGTGGGCTTAAAACTTACGCAGGCACAACTAAGTTGACACGAACCATTTTAGAAATTTACGATGTTTGTTTTTGACGTTTTTTTTGCCAGCGAAGTGGTTAGTAAAGTTTACAAAGTTACGTGCATAATACACAAAGTTCACAAACTAGTGATTTCGTCCCCACTTCTCACCCATAATGCACCGCGGTAAACATCGCGTGACGTCATTACGTTTCAGGTCTATTGGTAGGGCATTTGCATGTTAAGCAGAAGGTCTGCGGTTTGAGTCCCGGTGGACCCAAGTTGCTTTTCACTGCATCCAGATTTCACAAACTCACGGACATTGATCAACATTTGTATGGAATATATTCACCTCGGCAGTCCCTGGGTCATAAAATCCCCCCAAAAAAATCACTTGCTAAAAACAAAAATCTGATCAACTTGCTAACTCTTACCGCTTGAACTGTATCTGCTTTTTGAACACAGTTTTAGATTTTCTGTTTTCTTTTTTTTAAATTACAGGATGATGGAGTGCCTTGTACGTTACGGGTGATGCCACTACCCTCAACCTCGGCACATCAATGCAGTTTTATATCCTTAATGACATCATGGTTACGTCGGCAAGTTCTTTCCTAAAAGCTGCAGTGATTGAATTTAATTGATGTTCATCCAAAAGGTGATCTTGAACATCCAAGACAACACGAAAGTGCATCGCTGTGTGATTTTGTAATTGAAAAGGTTAAACAATCTTCATTAAACCTTAAGGATGTTTGTTTAGCCTTACTGGTCCACCTGTAGGGCCATCGAAAAGTTGTCAACATTTTTACAGTTCCGACTCGGATAGTACTTTTCAAGAACCCCTCCCTCCCCTGAAATACACTACGAAGTGTCCACCTCCTACACTCTAGCCACCCCCTTTCAACGCTTTGCAGAACGTTGAAAATGCTTACAACTTTGGACGGCCTTTGGCTCATTCCGTGTCAGTTTAACTCGCTTTTAGACCTGACCATCACAAATTGAAATGGAATCTGGTGTGCTGATTTCACTCCTTCGAAAAATGGTTAGTTTTTTATTTCTTAGCTTAAGATGTTAGGAACATTTCCAGAAATATTTGGAATGGGCACTCTTACAGTTTTGGAGTTATATGATTATTTGAACATTGGCTAACATGTAAATAACATGTAAATTATAACATGTACATACATGTACACACTGTAATGTGTACATGATGTAGTACTGCATGTAGTACTGCATGTAGTTTACATGTTATTTCACCCTTTAGTGGGACCATACTCGTACCGTAAGTCGTAAGCTTCATTTATTTCAGCCTACCGGCTAAGAAGTTCATTAAACCCATTTAATAAATGTTAATGTGAAACCAAATACTGATACCAACATCATCATTGAGTCTTTGCCTCTATATAGTGGCCACATTGTTCACATGGATTATACTTTGCACTACAAGGGTGAAATGCATGTATACATATCACATGCAGTACTACACATTACACTACAATGTATGTATGTATACTTGTATACTTGTATACTGTAAATGTTTTTTACATGTTATTTACATGTTATGTACATGTTATTTACTTGTTAGCCAATTTTAAAGTAATCATAATTCAAAACCGCAAGAGTGCCCATCCCTAATCTGTCTGGAAATGTTCTTCACATATTAAGCTAACTTATAAAATAAAAGCATTTTTGTAAATCAGGGTCAAAAGTTATAAATTCACATAACTCTTGTGTAAGAGATACATTTTTGATGCTTTTACAGTCAAACTTTAAATAAGATGTCCTTGTATCAGGAACCATGTATTGATCACGTTCACAGACGCCATCTTCGTAGGAAAAAAATGCTACTGCGTATTAAACGATATCAAGACAAGTACGCGCATGCACATGCTGTAACATGTTCCAAACACGCGCGCGTGTTGCTCGAAATTTGTTCGAAATACGGCACAGCCGATGCGCGTCACAAACAAATACGCTCAAAATTCTGATGCACGTTGCGATTTGTAGGAAGTGACGTCATTTGAACGTGATCAATTGTATAGGAGATGAAATCAATATAAAAGTGGATGCTAAATGTTACTGTCTATTATGCATACCGGTACAGTCGAACACTGATTATAAAATCACTGTTTAATACAAAGTAATGCTTATAAAAAGGAAATGTTTCAGTTCCAAGACTTTTCCTTTGTTTTCAAGACTGATAAGGTAATTTACAAAGTCCAAAGGACCTTCTATCGTCAGTGTTCGACCGTATTGTTTTGTGAAATAGAGGCTTTTAACATCCTGCTATATCTTTAAAATGGTTCAATTGTGTGCATCTGCTTTCGGTGTGATGCACCTTCTGCGGGACTTTGATGCTCTGAAAGGATGAATGTGCATTGCACCATAAGCTTGGCCGACTCTGGGATTTTGATATTAGACAGTGTGTGCTACGCAGCAACAACTTTTTACAAAGTATAATATCACCATATTTTTGTAGGGTTATTATATTCAAGGTTTTGTGGCAGTTTGCCCGCCAATCTTTACAAAGACCAGTATTATATTTTTTTCAATAAAAATTTTTCTTCAATGAAAACATGAGACTTAAAACGTCCTTTTTCTAGCACTTTGGAGCATCTACTGTATAGTGTATATTTGTTTATTTTATTCGAGTGCTAAAGAGTATGTATTATTTTTGTATTTTCAGTCCACAAGTATAGTACTTGTATTAATGGAATACATATATTAGTTCATTGAACACTTTTGTGTGTGTGTGTGTGGTTTTTTCGGCAGGGAGGTCTTTAGTCATGTGACAAATTACATTAGTCATCACTTTGAAAGACTAACAGTAAAAGTCACATGACTAGTTGCTTAGTCGTATGAGACATCGCATGGTTTAGTCACAGGACTAACAAAAACTAGTCACATCTGACCAAAAAATGACTAATATTTTTTAGTCACATGATCTCTATGACTAATTTAAGTTAGTCGTATGAGACATCGCGTAGGACTAATTTTTATTAGTCAAAATGACTAATCTATTTTTACAGTGAAGTCCTTTCTATCGGTTTGTCCCATGACAATATTATTACCCTGATTGGCGAGGTTTTCGTTTTTTCTTTTTTGACGCGTCTGCTGTGTTCTCTTGACGATCCATTTTTTGACAGCCAGTCGGTGTGTGTGTGTACATGTGTTTACATTTCACACATGTCTCGGGAGGCGGAGAATGGTATATGGTACCTTGCGTTCATCTGATAGGTTTACCTGACCACTGGCTACGGCGCCAGCCTAACTCCTGTTCGTCGCTGCATTTTGCCCACTACCCGGACGATCGTATTGACGGCTTGAAATACGTATACATTTCGCGGGACATGTAGTGGGGGTCAGAGGTCAGTGTTTGTTTTTTTTAATTACCATTCACTAATTATAACACATTAAATGTGTTTTATTGCAAGAACAACTCTTAATAAGTATAAGGAACACCCTCAAACGTGAGATTTCGTGAAATCTGAAGGCAACGTGTTCCTTTAAGTGAGCAGTCCATTGAATCCATTCCTTCGAATTTGTAAGTCTCATGTATCTGTCTCAACTTCGAGGCACAAAACTAATCAATTATGAGGATGCTAGATTTGATGGTTTTCATTAACATAAATGCACTGATCAACCTGGGATGGATTTTTAACCGGTTAACCATTTAATCGAAAGAAGAAAAAAACGTTCAGTGCCGAGCGTTAAAACGAAACCCAATTTTAAAGAATTTACAATAGTTTTCAGAAGTTTTTTGTAATTACTTAATGAAATTGAAATAAATTTGTATGGAGTCGTAGTACAATTTTCACCAGATAAACATTCAACGATTATTTTGGGGGTATTGTGTGCATTGCAAATGCATCTATAAAGTAAAACAACACCAACGACTTTGGTAACGGCCGAATGGTTAACCGGTTAACCGACACTCGAAAGAATTGCAAGCCGGTATCTGAATTAACCGTAATTGCCCATCACTACTTTTAACAGATGGGAATGTTAATCTGCTAAAAATAGAGATTATTCATCTTTCAGTTGCAATTTTTAACTAAAAACTTGATGAAGACTGCAAAAACTGTCCTTAAAAAATAGTTAAAACACATCACAAGTGAAGACACAGATCATAAGTTTCGGCGACCGGCGAAGAACGCGAAATCCCTGTTTAAATTAAGCTTTAACAATTAACCCTTGCTTGCCTTAAGGTATGGAATTCCATATGTGCCAATCAATCCGCGTCTCCTTTTTATCCCGTCGGGTTTTTTTTCCCGTCGCATTTTTTTTTTTCGTCGCATTTTTTTTCTTTTCGTCGCATTTTTTCTCTTTTCGTCGCCTTTGTTTTCTTTTCGTCGCCTTTTTTTTGTTTTTCGTCGCTTTTTTTTTTTCGTCGCATTTTTTTTTTCGTCGCATTTTTTTCCCCGTCGCATTTTTTTTTCGACTACTGCTACTCACGTCTGTTCAAGGCCCATAGAGATAACGGGCACAGACTATTTTTCTGGGCTTGGGCGCGTGATTCCACGCCGCCGGAGTCGAGTAGAATCGATTCCACTTCGAATCGCGTTTCGATATTTTTTAAGGAATCGATTACCTGTAGAAATCGATTCCCTGTCGAAATCGATTCCCTTTCATCTAGATTCTAGAACCAATAAATGAAATGAATGAAATAAAATTAAGCCGAAGGCATTTTTGTTATGGATCTGACCCCTGAACCACCCTGATGACTAGCTGAACCTGGTGCATCGTTTGTACTGGTGACGCGCCGTAGATCAACCAGTCGTCCAGGTACATGCAAAGGTTAACACCCTGCAGCCTGAGGTACGCTCCCACCGCCCTGTAACCATCGTGAACACCCTGGGCGAAGTGGAAATCCCGAAGGGAAGGCACGTCCATTCGTACGTCTGGCCCAGGATTTCGAATCTGAGCCAGCGCTGGTCTAGGGACGAGACCGGAACGTGCAGGTAGGCATCCTTCAAATCGATAGAGGATGCCCACCTTCCCTTAAGCGGGCAGCGTAGGATGGACGCAAAAGTCTCCATCCTGAACTTGCGGGGCTGTATGAAACGGTTTAAGGGCTTGGGGTTCAGGATGGGGCGCCAGTCCCCGGTCTGCTTGGGAGCCAAGAAGAACGTCAACCAAAACCCCTCGCGATAGGGGGGAGGGGTCGACCGGAGAGATGGCGCCCTTGGCAAGCAGGGCAGAGACCTCTGTCATAAGGATGACATCCTTCTGACCCCCATCCTGTGGATAAGGGGGTAGGTTTCGGTTAAGAAGTCGCTGGGGGTACCGCCGTGAATTCCAGGCGATAACCCCGAGACACAATCTCCAGAACCCAAGCGCCCGGGAGCTGAGATGGCTGGCCACTCTGGACGAACGTCTGTGGGCAAGGAGCATGCCTGGACCCGTGGAGGCAGGAGAAGAGGAAAGCCAAGATCGAGTTGGCCCTTCTCCGCCTACTGCTCGGGCGCACAGGACAAGCCGAGCTTCTCGGCCGCCCTGCGCACCACAGCAGGGGGTACACGCTGGAAGAGTGTCCACCTCCTCTGGGTCCATAGTGGCCGCCGGCGGGGCCAGGACGGATGTAGCCTCGTCAGGAGGATCGTCCGAACCCGAGTCATCCTCACCGCTGCTAGCCTCCGAGACATCGAAGGTTACTGGGCGGTAGGAACCCGCGGAAGACGGGGCAGCCGATGGAACCAAAGGAGAAGGAGCAGGCGCGCATCCATTTGGGTAGAGGGCGCCGTTCCCGATGGACCTGCGGGCTCGTGAGCCGGCACTGACTGGTCAGCCCCAGTACAACGGTTGGGCTGGACCCGACCGAGCCCCAACGATGGCCCAAACCGGTTCTCCGTAGGCTCGACGCCTCCTGTCCCTTAAGGTACGCTATCCGAGGGACGGGGGTCACTTGCGTAACCGCCGTGCTCAGCTCTCATACCTGGGCCTACCGAATCGGCAGTACCCCTTCCTTTGAAGAGAGAGATGAGTTCCCGTAACAACGGTGCTACCTCGCTACCCAGAGGTTGTTCGGTAGCGGCCCCAACTGACCCAAGACCAGGGGGCCGAGCAGCCGGTGGTCGGGTCACAGCGTAGCCAACCAGGCTGGGGTGTATTGGTTACGTACTGCTGGGCAGCTAACTCCGAAGGGACTAGCTGTGGCAGGTACTCAGCACCAGCGGGACCCAGCCAAACTGGCTGACCCGCCTGTGCCCCGGTAGCATAAGCACCAACGTCATGTCCAGCTACCGGGTTCCCCGGCATGATGTGGTTTCAACGTTGTGACGATCTCCTTTGATTTTTCACCTCCTTTGATTTTTCACCGGAAATCGCAAAGACTGTATGAATCCGAATCGAGTACTTTTGAAAACGGCCATAATGCACTGAATTCGCGGCAACTACACTGCGGCAACATTTTTGCACCAGTTGCAGACTACCAGCGACGCGGTGTCATGGCGATATGGTTTTTCTATTACGTGTAGGGTTACCAGTTTATGTCAGACACAGAAATATTTAAAATTTTATTAACTTTTTGCTCAATCAACATTTCGCACACTCGGTGATAAATGAGATTTTAAGGATTTTTATAGTGGACCCCGAATCAGTAATTTTGAGGTGGTGTCAAAATGGTAACGAAACTGTCCCCACGCATGAAAACAAGTTACCACGATAATCAAAAATGAGAGTTTTCGGGGAGCGACATCTCGAAAAGGAAACGTGGTAGCGTACTTTTGATAACAGAATCATGCAGATTAGATGCCAATCTATGTGTATATAAATTTTCAGGTAAACATTCCCAAGCATTTTTGAGCTACAGGCCTCCAATGGCACGGCTACGATTGGGAAAATGTGGGTAGGGTAGGCATTTTCTGGAGGTCATATCCCAGCAACGAGTTGGAGTTGGCCTCTACAATTTTGTAAATGTTTATGACATAGGTTGAAGTATTTTTATAAAATGTTTTGACCAAATCCGAGTCGGACCCCTGACAACCTCTAGGTGATTTCACACGGAATGACCCAGCTATGCGGGGTTTCCTCAGCCGGCCGCCGGCTCACCCAACACCTACCCAGTTTGGGCCGGGAAGCGGTGTGCCGCGGCAGGGGTCTTTCCCGTTCATGGCCCAACTGGCCCGGCCAGTTTCGAACTTCTACACGGGTACACCCGCGACCGCGTTCAGCGCAGGGTATCCTGCACCGTCCCCGACCGCGGGAGACCCGGTAGCTGGACATGACGTTGGTGCTTATGCAGGCGGGTCAGCCAGTTTGGCTGGGTCCCGCTGGTGCTGAGTACCTGCCACAGCTAGTCCCTTCGGAGTTAGCTGCCCAGCAGTACGTAACTAATACACCCCAGCCTGGTTGGAACGTCGGGATGGACCAGTCCGGCACGGGTTTTCTACCATGGCTCTACCGGACTATGGCTACGCCGTGACCCGACCACCGGCTGCTCGGCCCCCTGGTCTTGGGTCAGTTGGGGCCGCTACCGAACAACCTCTGGGTAGCGAGGTAGCACCGTTGTTACGGGAACTCATCTCTCTCTTCAAAGGAAGGGGTACTACCGATTCGGTAGGCCCAGGTATGAGAGCTGAGCACGGCGGTTACGCAAGTGACCCCCGTCCCTCGGATAGCGTACCTTCAGGGACAGGAGGCGTCGAGCCTACGGAGAACCGGCTTGGGCCATCGTTGGGGCTAGGTCGGGTACAGCCCAACCGTTGTACTGGGGCTGACCAGGTCCATCGGGAACGCCGCCCTCTACCCAGATGGATGCGCGCCTGCTCCTTCTCCTTTGGTTCCATCGGCTGCCCCGTCTTCCGCGGGTTCCTACCACCCACTAGCCTTCGATGTCTCGGAGGCTAGCAGCGGTGAGGATGACTCGGGTTCGGACGATCCTCCTGACGAGGCTACATCCGTCCTGGCCCCGCCGGCGGCCACTATGGACCCAGAGGAGGTGGACACTCTTCAAGCGTGTACCCTTTGCTGTGGTGCGTAGGGCGGCCGAGAAGCTCGGCTTGTCCAGTGCGCCCGAGCAGTAGGCGGAGAAGGGCCAACTCGATCTTGGCTTTCCTCTTCTCCCGCCTCCACGGGTCCCAGGCATGCTCCTTGCCCACAGACGTTCGTCTACTGTAGGACAGGTCGGGGGCTGTTCCCCAGAAGTCTGGAATTTTCTCGGTGAAGGGTTTCACCAGATCATTCCGGACTACGGAGAAGGCTTATGACTCCTTCCTGAGGACACCCTCCATGGATCATGACGTCGCCGCTAGGCTACCGTCGACCAAGGGACCTCCAGCGGTCTTCTCTCCCTTCTGGGAGGAACAGCTGCGCCTTCTTGACTTGGCGGTGTCCTCCAGCCTTCGGCTAGGCGCCTTCTCCATGATCGTCGCCCACGACATGCGTCGGTTGTTATGGGCGACAGAGCAGATGCCGCCACCTCGATGGCGCTGACCCTCCGGCGTAAAAATGTATGTTTTTCCCTCTGGTCGCTAAGCTCAGACCTGGCTTCTCAGGTCTCGAAGACCAAGCCTGAGAAACAGGACGTCCTCTTCGGAGGCGCGTTCTGTTCTTCCCTGCTCGCTTTGGCCGAGCGGGTTGAGAGTGAGCAAGCGCTAAAGCAAGCACAGGCAAAGGTTTCTGGTTCCCAAAAAGAAGAGCAAGGGCAAGCGCCCTTCCTGTTCGAGCTCTGGCAGGCCCGCCAAGCAGGAGAAGTCAGGCACTTCCTAGGACACCAAGCAGTCCGGTGCCCCGGGTTCTTCTCAGAAGAATTTCAGGGCCAGGTCTGGCCAGCCTCCCAATTCGAAGGGCAAGGGCCCAAAGAAGGGGAAGCAAAGTCGGTCCTGAGGGCTTGGCGGCCGCGGAATCCCCTCATGTAACGGGATCCCTACCACCTCTGGTGGGCGGCCGCCTTCGGTTGTATGCTCCGGAGTGGCCAGCCATCTCAGCTCCCGGGCGCTTGGGTTCTGGAGATTGTGTCTCGGGGTTATCGCCTGGAATTCACGGCGGTACCCCCAGCGACTTCTTAACCGAAACCTACCCCCTTATCCACAGGACGGGGGTCAGAAGGATGTCATCCTTATGACAGAGGTCTCTGCCCTGCTTGCCAAGGGCGCCATCTCTCCGGTCGACCTACTCCCCCCTATCGCGAGGGGTTTTGGTTGACGTTCTTCTTGGCTCCCAAGCAGACCGGGGACTGGCGCCCCATCCTGAACCCCAAGCCCTTAAACCGTTTCATACGGCCCCGCAAGTTCAGGATGGAGACTTTTGCGTCCATCCTATGCTGCCCGCTTAAGGGAAGGTGGGCATCCTCTATCGATTTGAAGGATGCCTACCTGCACGTCCCGGTCTCGTCCCTAGACCAGCGCTGGCTCAGATTCGAAATCCTAAGCCAGACGTACGAATGGACGTGCCTTCCCTTCGGGATTTCCACTTCGCCCAGGGTGTTCACGATGGTTACCAGGGCGGTTGGAGCGTACCTCAGGCTGCAGGGTGTCAACCTTTGCATGTACCTGGACGACTGGTTGATCTACGGCGCGTCACCAGTACAAACGATGCACCAGGTTCAGCTAGTCATCAGGGTGGTTCAGGGGTCAGATCCATAACAAAAATGCCTTCGGCTTAATTTTATTTCATTCATTTCATTTATTGGTTCTAGAATCTAGATGAAAGGGAATCGATTTCGACAGGTAATCGATTTCTACAGGTAATCGATTCCTCAAAAAATATCGAAACGCGATTCGAAGTGGAATCGATTCTACTCGACTCCGGCGGCGTGGAATCACGCGCCCAAGCCCAGAAAAATAGTCTGTGTCCGTTATCTCTATGGGCCTTGAACAGACGTGAGTAGCAGTAGTCGAACAAAAATGCGACGGGAACAAAAATGCGACGGGGAAAAAAAATGCGACGAAAAAAAAAAATGCGACGAAAAAAAAAAAAGGCGACAAAAAGAAAAAAAAAGCGACGAAAAGGAAAAAAATGCGACGAAAAGAGAAAAAATGCGACGAAAAGAAAAAATGCGACGGGAAAAAAAACGCGACGGGATAAAAAGGAGACGCGGATTGATTGGCACATATGGAATTCCATATTAAGGGCATATAATACCTACTCAGTTACTTTTTGATTTCAAAAAAATTAACTTCTAAAGAAATCATGTTTAAAATTTAAACTATTATATTTTTTAGTTTTTAATAAAAAAATAAATGAATTTAACTTTAAAAATGAAACTTTGATTTTCGATGTTTTATAAAATGTCTATATTTTCACTTTTTAAAAATTAGACTATATAGGCCTATTACATTGATTTTGAAATTTAAAAAACTCGCGCTTATTTTTAACAACAATTATTAATTTCCTTGCGGTATCTGACTACTTCCTAGCCTTGACCAAGGCTTTGGGCTTGTCTTCTAGACGGCCCGCTGAAGATAAAACTGAACAAAGCGCTTAATACGAGCTATACGGAATCTGTTGCACGTATTTTGGCTCACAACGCGCCGCACTATGACTATGCACACATGCACGTACATGTTGTTGTTGTTGTATATTTTATGGCATCTTCGGCAACTAAGGCCCTTTATGCCATCAACTATACGGTTTTAGCTTTAACTATACTATATTATCAACTTGAGTTGCAGTTTTAGAAGTGGGAGGAAACCCCCCAGAGAAATGCCCCAGAGGAAAACCCACGCGGTCAAGTAGGGACTGCAAACCCAATCCAGATACACGCCCCTGGAAGAATACGGACGACAGAATCTCTCAAATTTTCGCGTCTTCGCTTCGCGCATCGCGGCGATAAATAATATGCGATAATAACAGCTAACTATTGAGGGCGTTAAAGACACCAAAACGTTGCGTTCGAGTTGCTTCCTCGAGTCAGCGCTGACCTGAGGGATCATGCAAGGTGTGACGAGTCAGGGGAAAACAAGGAAACGAGGTTAAACACGTGTCGACCCATATCGAATGCCACATTTATTTACAAACACATACATCGCGACGGCTGCTAAAGCGTATAGCCCAACATTTGTCTCTTTTGTTAATTTAAAAAATTTCTAGTTAATTACGTGACATTTTGCACTCTTCAGCGATGGATCCAGGCTCATTAAAATATGAAAATACAATGCCAGGCAGTATCCGAGTACCGCTTGTAATTTACATTGCGTTTT
The DNA here is from genome assembly GCA_037783545.1 of Henricia sp. BOLD:AAB3569. Taxonomy (NCBI): domain Eukaryota; kingdom Metazoa; phylum Echinodermata; class Asteroidea; order Spinulosida; family Echinasteridae; genus Henricia; species Henricia sp. BOLD:AAB3569. Next base: position 846,512 of record JBBELK010000038.1, on the reverse strand, counting down.
AGTAGTTTCATAAGCCTGGATCCACCACTGAAGTTACGCTTGCAAAAACCCGGACCAGGTTCTGCGACATCCCACCAATTAGTGTAGAGCGGTTCGCATATGAACAACTGGTTGATAGTATACACGTATACACGTATAACGCCCAAGTAGATCCTTAACATTTGATTGGAGGATTTCAGGTCACATGATACTTAATAAATACACCATGGATTGCAAGCCCATAGTCACTGTACAAATGCAGTACGCTCGTTTAGATCACATTTGTTCATCTGCATATTGTATGTGCATATTTTCCTTTGACATTTTAAACAATGTCAATTTATTTATTTTTATTTTTACTTTGGAACTTTTTGTGTTATTTAAAACTAATAAGGAATATTTTCATGAACTGCAATATGGAGTGTTCCATTTGACTCAACTTCGCTTCCTTGAATGAAACCTTTCATCAAATCTTGAAAACATTTGTACCACTGAACTCATAAACATTCATTATTTGTATACTACAAAACAAAACTAAATAAAAACAAAGACATTTCTAAAGCACTTTTTGACATTACATGTAATATACAGGAAAACAATGGAATGCACGGGTGGTGCGGGGGTGGGTATCCAAACCCCAGCTTTTCCTTTGTATTCCTGTATTTTAAAAGCAATTGTATCGTTTGCAGTGACCTAAAAGTTTACTTCATGAATTTACAAGAAAAAGAAAACTAAAGGCCCTCTCACACATGGAAAAATCTCGGGGGCGAGCTTCACGAGTTGGTGAATTTGGGAAACTCAGGAAAACTTGTGTGACTACTTGGGATGATTCGTGTAACTCAGGCACAACTCGTAATATCTCTTAGCAACTCGTAGCAGCGTGCACAACTCGTGGCGAAAATTTTAATCATGTTCAAAATTTCGGCCACGAGTTGCCAACTCGTGAGCAACTCGCAACAAACTTGTGCAACTCTTAGCAAACTCATGCGCCCTAAGCATCTTTCTGATGGATACCGGCGCATTACAAATATTCATTATTATTAGTGTATAACTCGTAGGCCACTCGTAGTACAGCTCGAAGCAAACTCGTACAGCACTATATAACACGAGTTTGAATAGAGTTTGATATGAGTGGTCTACGAGTTATAAAGCTTCAAGCACGAGTTGCAACAGTCAGTGAAAATCCAGATGGGTTTGGCGCCAAATCCCACGCAAAATGCCGAAGTCAGGTAAATTGTAGCAGCCAACTCTTGAAGCTCGCGCCCGAGATTTTTCCGTGTGTGAAAGAGTCTTTCCTCAAAAGTGTTGACTGCAAAAACCACATGGATTTATTTCTGTCACAGACGGTACTTTCTGTAAAAAATATTAACAACTGAAGGTGTTTTAAAAAAATGTGGGTACCATTTTTTGGGTGTCGTTGAAACCCGGAGGTCGGAGGTAACCCGGAGGTAGAATTTGTTGTGACCGTGTAGTACATGCTACAACCTACCTCCGGCTTGTTATTTTAATACTGCGTAGCTCCGGGCCACCGTCAACGCACCAACTACACGTTAGCAAAAACAATCTACCTCCGGGTACCTCCGACCTTTATAAATTTCCCCATTTTTTTACTATTCACTTAACTTTAAAACCATGCATGGATTTGGAAGGTTTTCTGAAGCATCGATGTATCTACTGGTATGTCTACAGCTTAACCTTCTGTCGGCTAGACAACCAACATTCCTCTTTTGGTATGTTATGTACTTATTCTAGAAATCCGTAAAAAAAGCTTCTTCTTGCAAACGACACACTGGGCCTGAGGCTGGATGCGCCCTGAAGTGAAACCTAGTATCTACTGTCGTTACCGATTTGAAGCGCTTCACAGAAACACACCAAAGATTCCTCAGTCTCTTTATATTTTTCTTGAAAGTCATTTATCAATTTCCACCTTCCCCGGTCGATATTCTACAAAATGTTCAAATCACTGATGAAAATACGGTGCTACAGCTGGTGTGTCAGGACAAAAAGTTTGCAGTTTTTTCGTTATCACAGTTTGGTTATGTACACTATCTTGTGCACTGATAAGAGACGCTCGGCCCCTAGTTCTTGCACAAGTTATATGCTGTTGATTCTGTTTCTTGTTAGCCCGAGCAACCTCTGCAGCCACAGTGAACACACTCTACAATGCGCCCCTGGAAAGAGAGAGACAAAACAATTAATAGAACTGAATGGTGTTGACTGAATTAAAACGAATTTATCTTGTACACGTGCACTAATCCATCATGGGTTCAGCAAACTCGAGTGCTAAAGTTGCCAACCATGTACTACATGTAGGTGTAAACAAGTTGATATAATGCCCCAGTAGATCCCTGTCATTTGATTCGACGATAGCAGGTCACATGGCGTTAAATAATTTAACCATTTAATTCTACATGTACGTCACCAACCGTGCAATTTTGTTCCATACGATTTTTCCATTGCACGGCGTGCTCGTTTCCATTGCACGGCACGCGCACTGCATGCATTTTTACTGCATGTTCGTATACATGCGTGACATTGCACGATGCTGAAGCAGACGCATTTGCGTAAGACGCGCGTGTGGTAGACGAGTCGGATTCGGTCATTTTGATGCGAGGGATGTAAGGGTACTTTTTTTTCATATTCTCAGGCTGACAATGATAATAATAATAATATAATAATCAATTCTTATAGAGCGCCCTCCATAAAAATTATCTCAGGGCGCTTTACATATACAGTAAAAACACATTAAAATACAGCACATTAAAAAGTACAAAAATATTTGACAATTTTATATCTTCCTAAAAAAATGTGTTTTAAGAGATCCTTTAAAAATTTCATATGAAACGGCACCACGTACTAACAGTGGCAGGGCATTCCAAAGTCTCGGTGCACATACCTGGAATGCCCTGTCACTGTAGTACTTGTTACCGCCAACAGGTTGGAACAGATACAATTCTCCCTGAGAATTCGATCTCAAACAGCGGCCAGTATCACGGACACGCAGGAGCTCATCTAAATAATCCGGGGCCATACCGTTTAAAATTTTGTATGTCAAACAAAGAATTTTGAATTCGATTCTCTGTTGCACCGGGAGCCAATGCAGCTTTTTCATAACTGGAGTGATATTTTCATATTTGCCAGTCTCATGTGTTTTGTACACAAGGTCTAAAGCCATGATCAACTTCTCAATTTTTTCCATTTACTCTAACATAACAAGCCTTTTCCGCCTTTCATGAACTCGGACCTTAATAGACCGTATTCCTGAACGCATGAGGGTGCTCAAACTGGGGGTGATTTGGGGAAAGTCACGTGATACCGTGCATGCGGAGCGCGGGACTCTGGCACAGATTTCCATTAAAAGTAAACGTTTGGAACTTGTACATGTTGTAGCGCGTTTTTGTTCAAACATAACGCGCAATGGGCGCGGGCCACTTGACAGCACCCTCACGCATTCAGGAACCCTCACGCATTTGCGGACAACTTTTTTGTGAATTGCCATAGGAATGCACTTGTACGCAAAGACGTCATTCTTTGCCCAGTATTTTGACAAAATGGCGGCGTCCACGGTGTGACGCATCGCAATAATTTTGATTCTTGTGTGAAGTTCGTATTTGCTTTTCAGTGGGTAATATTTCCTCTTCTCTGCATTAAAATAATTTACGAATTGTACTTGGTATTTCTGAGTAAAACTGACTAATGAAACTTATTTGTAAGTCCAAAAATACAGGGTAAAAAAGTCTCCGAAGTAACAGGGACACCGTATCCCAACTTCATGGAATGACCCATGTGGGTCTTTCCACAGTAAAGGGGGCATTTTGGCAACACAGACCATATTTTTGAGGAAATACCTTTGTCTGGTCTCAAAATAAAAGAAATAAGTTTAAGTTGTTCCGAAGAGATAACTTAGGCCCCAAAAGGGTTACAAATAGTGTGACAATATGCCTTTCTAAAAACCCTGTGTACAAACTTCCAATATACGCTCGTAACCGGGACGGACACCTGTGTTACATTTTAGGCCGTCCCGGTTACGAGCGTATATTGGAAATTTGTACACAGGATTTTTAGAAAGGCATGTTGTCACACTACCGCATTTGTAACCTCTTTTGGGCCCAAATTATCTCTTCAGTTCTTTTAAAAAAGAACTAAAATCTCAAATTCTAGAAAAATACTAGTTTATACCTATTGTTTCACTCAATTTTGATTTGTATTTTGCATGCTTACATGTTGTAGTTTCGCCACTTATTTCATACACCACCATATTGCTAACTTCCCAATAATGCTAAATTAATCTGTTTAACAATTGGTTCCTCCTGGTTTTTAACTGGCTTCTAAATATTCTACCCTTGTGTTAGTATAGGGGTTACACTATTATTTGCAATTTCACTTTATATCATCTTATCGAAAACTAATGTAAAAATTTATATGGATTCCCACACTAGACAAGCTATGCTTTTTGTGGGTTTCCACCATATTTACATGCAACAGTATGTAAACTTACAACATAGTATTGTCAAAATAATAGATTACTGTGTGTGTAAATGCATATATGGAAATAAAGTGAAGTTGATTGATTGATTGATTGATTGATTCAGAACCACTTTTTTCTTTTATTTTGAGACCAGACAAAGGTATTTTCTGGAAAAAATGGTCTGTGTTGCCAAATGCCCCCTTTACCGTGAAAAGACTCATATACAAGTTTTACTGTACTCACCTCTTCCAGTTTGCTCTTAGGCACTCGGCAGATGCAGTTGGTGCCAAAGTTGGTATCTCTGGCTTGGATACAGCGCAGACAGCACAGGTTCTCATAGCCTTGCTTCTTCCACTTTGCAATCAGATTCTTATCAGCGAAACCTTCCTTGAGGCAGTAATCATACAGCTCTGTGCAAATAGATGAATAGGTTTAATAGAGAAAAAATGTATCAATTGCAGATGAAACGTTTTCATGCATTCCTAATAATAGGCAGCGGCGTAGCTACGGGAGAAAAATCGTAAGGACCTTATCAGGATTGGAACCCTCTACCAGCTGAGCTATAAGGCACAGTTGGTATACTCTCTCAGGTTTTCCCTATAGACCCAATTTTGCAACTAGGCAAAGTAACGAACACAACATCTGGTATGGTGCCTGATCACCATTTAAATGAAACAACCAAGTTGTTTAATTTCAATGGTGATCAGAGGACGTGAAAATCTGACAACCCTTCTTCTGATATATGTTGGCAGATTTGTGTACAAATTGGAAAATATGGTATGTATAGTGTTCGTAAGACATTATTTTCCAACAAGAAGAGACACTAACCACGAATGACAAAAGGAACTCCCACTTTGCGCTGGTTTCTACAGCTGGAAATAAAACTAACTTCAAGACCACGTGATTTATCCGAACCAGAAATCTGCTTCGGATACATCACGTGACCTTGATTTTTTTTTTTAAATGCTCAGAAACAGCCAAACTTGATGGTTTCTTTTTTGGGTCTATTTAGCTTATTTCGGAAAGACTTTCAGAATAATGCATGGGTCTATTTCGAGCCCAAAATAGCCCAACAAAGCCTTTAATAACCAGTATGCTAAACAGGCATTGTCATTTCATAAAACCAATGTTCTGCTTAAACACTTACCTCTACTGATAGCCCTTCTCTTGTAGAACAAGTCGTACACATAACGAGATTTCTGGTGATGTATTTTGAAGACTGGCCAGAGTGATTCAACTTTGCGTTTGCCTTCGTGTGTTTCTGTCTCGGCTGTTAAGGGAACAATACAAAGGAATTAATATACTTAAAACGATGGAAATTTGGACAAATGTCTATGAGTTTGGGGAATTTGGATGCAGTGATAAATAACTTGGCTCCCCCGGGATTTGAACCGCGAACCTGATGCTTAACGTGCACTACCAATTGAGATATGAAGCCAACTGGTGGTCTTGACACACGGTATTGGAGCTTTTCCTCATTGGTTGGAATTGGCTATCGTGTGAGCTTAACAGAAGTTTGTTGAATACAGTGAACTTGTGGATAACAAGGTACTGATCGACCAATTACTTTGGAACCCACTCCAGTAGTTCTGTCAGATGTCCAAGTGGAGCCGTTTGAACAAAATTATCCCACAGCAATGAAATGTGACATTTCCTGTTTGTGAGAGGATCCTGTAGTAGGGACTTGTCTGTGCATGGTAATCTTTCCCAAAATTTTACATTTGCTCTTGCTTATATCGCTTAGCATAGAATCTATCAAGAGTTTTTGGGGAACCAGAGTCCGTCTCGTCTTCCAAAAACGCCAAAACCACGACCACCATTTCAACCTAAAAAATGCAAAAGCTCTGTACAGTGGCAGGGGGACAACCCCCCTCCCAATTCCTCCCCCACCCCCCCCCCCCCCAATCCCTCCCCCACCCCCCCCCCCCACATCCCCCCCCCCCCCCCCCCCCCCCCCCCCCCCCCCCCCCCCCCCCCCCCGCTCGGTCACTTCGTTCCTATGGGCTCGGTCGCAAAGCTCTCTCGCTAAATCTTACTTTCATCAATTTCTCAATGTTGGCAGCCCTGGGGACAACTTTCAAAAATCCTACATTTTTCCTCAGTAAATTCATGATACCTTTCCCTCCTAATTTTCCTTTATCATCATCAAACTAATTATCATTTTTACATGGTTTATATGTCATAAAAATAAAAATCCGGGGTGGTTGTGCATGTTAATGAACCCTGCCTAAATACTGGGCAAAGAATGACGTTTTGCGGACAACGTTTTCATGTATTGCCATAGGAATGCACGAAGGACTTGTACGCAAAGACGTCATTCTTTGCTTAGTATTCGGACAAAATGGGGGCGCCCATAGTGCGACGCATAGCGATCATTTCGATTCTTTGTGAAGTTCGTATTCACTTTTCAGTGGGTAATATTTCTTGTTCTTTGCATTAAAATAATTTACGAGTTGTACCTGTTGAGCACAAGGTCTTTTGTTTCTTGGGTACCCTTCTCCTTTAAAAGCACTCGTGGTCGGAGTTGTTTGCGAAAGGTCTATATATACGCCCTTGTGGCCAAGCATACGGAGCCCGCGTACAGTAGTATTTGGCCAGAGAATGAGGCTAAATTAGGCTAGGCTAGGACTAGTTTTAAAGAATGCTAGTCAACTCGTACACAACCAACTCGTCTGCTGACCAACTCATATGCCGACTAACTCGTATGCCGGTCCGGCAAGCGCATGTAGCTAATTCTGTGTTGGGCAAATATCGTGGCCCCCAAACATTTTGTAGAATATTTTGTAAGACAGTTTTTAGCAACTCATTTTCATGAACATTTTTGAGCATTTACAGAAATCTGTGGGGCCCTGGGGGTCATTTTGTTTTTTCGGGAAAACAAGTTGACAAGAACCGAGTGTTTTTTTGGCCGCCCTGGACGGTCTTTTTGTTTTTTTGGATATATTCATTTGAAGAAGTTCAATGAACCGACTTTTTTCCCTTGTATTTTATATCTTTTTTATAAGTTTCTCACTCAAATTCATCAGAAATGCGTTTGTTTTTGTTTGTGGAAGTATGTATTGGTAAGAATTTAGGGTATTTTTTCCCGTATACATTGAACAAAGATTTGAAAGAAATTACCTCCTGAAATCAACAGATCATTCAATTCTATACTTCCCACTTGCACTTCTATCGGAAATGTTGCATTTCTGAGATAAATAAACGATAAAATTGTTGTAGAAAGTAATGCACAAAATTACGACGCGAGTGCTCCGTGCGTGAGCGCGACAAAGAAGGGCGCTGCGTGCGCGCGTTAATGGTTATCTTGTGCACTAACTGAATGCAATATTTAAAGGAGAAAATTTGCAACATTTGCGACAAAAGTGTAAGTGGGAAGTATATCTTAGAACTAGTGAAACTCGATTTTATGTTTCCCGTAACATTTGCACAGGTAGCGCAATGTCTTCTCCAGGAATTTATTGTAAAACACTATTACAAATGTTCGAGCACCGCTGGCCAGCCATGCCGATACTCTGCTTCCGGGTTATTTTTTGTTATGGAAAAAGAAAATTACATTAACATTTTTTGGCGGGAGGACGAGAATGAGCACCTCGCTCGAAATGTGAAATTCGAGCGCTGCTTTTAAATATTCAACAAAAATGGCAGGAGAAAAAATTTAAAACTTTATATTTTTGGGGAAAATACAAAATAAGGAATTGTTTTTGGATTTTGGCATCTCAAACGCGGCCGAAAAATCCAAACGCGGGCGGGTTACGGGAAACATAAAATCGAGTTTTATTAGCCTTAATTCCAGGAGGTAATTTCTTTTAAATCTTTGTTCAATGTATACAGAAAAAATACCGAATTTAGTACATCAATAATTGTATCAATAAGTGCAAATCTAATGAAGAAACCAAAATTTTGGGGGGAGGGGGGTGGGGGGGAAACTATAAAGAATTTACTAGGAAAACTTATAATATTTCCGAGTTGTCCCATAGGCTTAGTGCACGAAGACTTATGTGACGTCCGACTTGTAAATTCTTTCCAAAGACATTCACATTTTGTTAACTAAGGTGTCCAGATCAGAATTTGCGTCATTCAAATGTTTGTGAATATTTTATGTACGTACCCATGGGTGCAGGTCAACACGACCGTCGTACGAACACGACCGTCGTACGAACTCGACCGTCGGGCTCTCGACCGAAGGAGTCAACTCGACCGTTGTACCAACTCGACCTTTATCCAACTCGACCGTTGTACGTTCATTTGCAGAATTATAAAATTAAATTATAATAATTTAAATAAAATTTCGGCACAACTATAGAATACAGGGCCCACTATACTTCAATCTTAACGTCTCCGGAGACGGAGTCACCGTCACGCACTGACGCACATTCATATATTGCGCCCTCTCTAGAATGAAATCAAAACATTCACAGACGTCTCCCGTCTTCGCGTCACCAGATACCCTCTTGCCCAGAATAATCGAGTCACACACGTCACGCACTTACACATTCATATATTGCGCCCTCTTTAGAATGAACTGTTCAAGCCTATATTGCGCCCTCTTTGGAATGAACTGTTCAAGCGGCGCGCTCGAAAACGATCCCGTCGCCGGAGACGGAGTCGCGCACTTCTTTTATTTTAATTACCGACGAACTAATCCCCCCCCCCCCCCCATGGCGGCATGAGAGGGATGTTTTAAAAAAGGTAAATAAAGACCGGAAACAGTGACTTTTTTTTCAAAGTATTTTGGTGTCCAGAGAGGGCGCTTTTCTTTTAATTACCGACGGGATACCCCCACAGTGGATACCCCCCTCGAATTCAAAACATTCACAGCCGTCTCCCGTCTCCGCCTCTCCAGAGACACTCTTGCCCAGAAAAATGGCGGCACAAGAGGGATGTTTTTAAAAAGGTAAATAAAGACAGGAAACAGTGACGTTTTTATTCAAAGTACTTTGGTGTCCAGAGAGGGCGCTTTTCTTTTAATTACCGACGGGATACCCCCCTCCAATTCAAAACATTCACAGCCGTCTCCCGTCTCCGCGTCTCCAGAGACACTCTTGCCCAGAAAAATGGCGGCACGAGAGGGATGTTTTTAAAAAGGTAAATAAAGACCGGAAACAGTGACGTTTTTATTCAAAGTATTTTGGTGTCCAGAGAGGGCGCTTTTCTTTTAATTACCGACCGGATACCCCCCTCGAATTCAAAACATTCACAGCCGTCTCCCGTCTCCAGAGACACTCTTGCCCAGAAAAATGGCGGCACGAGAGGGATGTTTTTAAAAAGGTAAATAAAGACAGGACACAGTGACGTTTTTATTCAAAGTAGCCTACTTTGGTGTCCAGAGAGGGCGCTTTTCTTTTAATTACCGACGGGATACCCCCCTCGAATTCAAAACATTCACAGCCGTCTCCCGTCTCTGCGTCTCCAGAGACCCTCTTGCCCAGAAAAATGGCAGCACGAGAGGGATGTTTTTAAAAAGGTAAATAAAGACAGGAAACAGTGACGTTTTTATTCAAAGTACTTCGGTGTCCAGAGAGGGCGCTTTTCTTTTAATTATCGACCGGATACGCCCCTCCAATTCAAAACATTCACAGCCGTCTCCCGTCTTCAGAGACCCTCTTGCCAAGAAAAATGGCGGCACGAGAGGGATGTTTTTAAAAAGGTAAATAAAGACAGGAAGCAGTGACGTTTTTATTCAAAGTACTTCGGTGTCCAGAGAGGGCGCTTTTCTTTTAATTATCGACCGGATACCCCCCTCCAATTCAAAACATTCACAGCCGTCTTCAGAGTGTCCCTTCTCGGACACTTTGTACTTCGGAGATTTTTTATTAAAGTAGAATAAAGCCCGATAACAATTCCGGTAACGAATTCACGGCACATTGGTGCTTTCGACCACCAGAGGGCGCTCATCTCCCGTCTCTGCTAGATATACGATGTTCGTATTTTGAAAAGGTGCTGTCGCGTGGGCCCTGTATTCTATAGTTACTCCAAAATTTCTCACCTTTAATTAAGATCGATTATAATTCTTAAAGAATAAGAAACTGTTACACGCACGGGTTTCGGGCAGCCGCCGGCCTGGGAAACGGTCGAGTTGACTCAACGGTCGAGTTGGCACGCGTACGAGTTGGTCATGGGCATGGGCATGGTTGGTTCGCATTACGAGTTGACCTGTTAGTGTTTCGGTTTTAATTAAAATCCGGCAAGTTACACCTTACCTTCTCTCATTTTCTGCTCAATTTCTTCCAAAGTTGGCTCGATCAACTCCCAACCCTCAGGAGGAGGCTTCCTGGATCGTTTTACTTTCGGCATCGTAGGCCTAGTGTGTTTACTGCACACAATTGCACAATTTTACAGACAATGAACAAATTTATGCGCAACACGTACGCGTAACGAACTGTACTGTATGTGACAAAACCTAAACGTTTTCATGTATGTAAAGCGCGCCACCAAGAGGTGGTGATAGTCAAGGGTGCGTTCGTGTAACTTTCCCGTATCACTACACCCCCAGATAATTATTGAAAGGTTGCTCGGATCGGGTGAACCACCAGAGCCTAGACAGAACAAGTTACCCAAACGCAAGTACGCCCTCTAGACACTCGCACAAGAAAAGGTCAAGGTTCAGAATTGCGATCTTCACGAAATTTCTCAGTCAGACCATGGAAGACACAGCTAAATTTATTGTTTGCCGATTTACGAAACCATAATATAATTGTTTGTCCCACCCCTCCCCGGGGCCGGGGATACCCCAGGTAGAGATCGTCACTTTTCAAGTGAAAAAATCCCTACTATACTGCTAAAATTTAGGTGACAAAATCCTCACTCAGGACGTGCGGTTTGGTCCAAGATGCACGGAAAAATTAAAGGGACAAACCGGCTTTGTTGGGCTATTTTGGGCTCGAAATAGACCCATACATGATTCTGAAAGTCTTTCCGAAATAGACCGAAGAGAGCCTGAAAAGAAACCACCAAATTCGCCGTTTTTGAGCATTTTTCAAAAAATCGAGGTCACGTGATTTATCGGAGTTATATAGTTTTATTTCCAGCCGTATGGCCGTGTGATACAGGCACAGTTTATTCCTGAAGTTTATTACTGCAGTACTACTGCATCAAACTCAGCTCTGATTTTTTTAAAAATATTTATGAGTATTTGACAAAAGAGACTATTAATTATATTCAGGTTATGAAACAAAGTTAAACGAAATCGAACATAAAATTTTGACACAAAGTCCGAGGATCCGAAGCGAGTTCCACCGTGGACAGTCACACGGCACACACACATGCACCCGCCCAAAATCGGTACAGTGCCGTGGAACTACAATTATATCTTCGTGAAGACAAACCATGAATGTCAGCTCCTCTACGGAAAACGGAAAAACCCAGTCGGTCGTCCAGGCTGTCCAGTGAAATCTTCAGCAGAAAATGAGAGATATCCAAAGCACAAAGCTGCGAAGTACGAGCGAATCGTTTCTGACAAAGTCTTGAGTCTCGCGCGATAGTGAACGGCTATTTACCGTTTTTATTAGTTTTAAGCTTTTGTGGTTAAAGGAACACGTTGCCTTCGGGTTGCGCTTTATTGGGCGTTTTTGGGCTATTACAAGCGTTTGAAGTATAATGAGCACGATCTGAAAGATGTTTAAAAAGTAGAATATAATGATCCACACAAACGTGCCTTAGAAATGCTTCAATTTTGCGTAATTTCTCGAAGCAGCACGCTCCGCCATTTATGGGAGTCAAAATCTTGACTCCCATAAATGGCGGAGAAATTATATTAGTCTTATTTCCAGCCTGGAGAAAGAAATTATTTTTCCTTCCTCCGTTGCGTGTGAAGTGCCTGTTTTTTTAATTCGTGTCTACAATAACCATTGGGTATAAATCATCCAAGTCCTTTCTATCGGTTTGTCCCATGACAATATTCTTACCCCGATTGGCGAGGTTTTCGTTTTTTTCTTTTTTGACGCGTCTGCTGTGTTCTCTTGACGATCCATTTTTTGACAGCCAGTCGGTGTGTGTGTGTGTGTGTAGAGCCGTGTGTTTACATTTCACACATGTCTCGGGAGGCGGAGAATGGTATGGTACCTTGCGTTCATCTGATAGGTTTACCTGACCACTGGCTACGGCGCCAGCCTAACTCCTGTTCGTCGCTGCATTTTGCCCACTACCCGGACGATCGTATTGACGGCTGAAATACGTATACATTTCGCGGGACATGTAGTGGGGGTCAGAGGTCAGTGTTTGTTTTTTTAAATTACCATTCACTAATTATAACACATTAAATGTGTTTTATTGCAAGAACAACTCTTAATAAGTATAAGGAACACCCTCAAACGTGAGATTTCGTGAAATCTGAAGGCAACGTGTTCCTTTAATTGCGGGATATTTTGACGATCTTTTTTCACAAGGACCATCAAAACAATTATTGTCAAGGATGCTGTATCACTAAATTACGTAAAACAGTAGGCCGGTGTTCTTGTAAACAGACATAAAAACATATTTCCAGCAGACAACGTGGGTCTCGCACAAAGTACACTCATTTTATTCGTAAATTTGATTTTTGCACTGGATATATAAGCGTTAGCATACGATTTATTTATTAATTAATTGTCTGGCAGCAAGCAACCCACAATGCTCCGCGGGCCTGTATATGTGACCTTTGCGTCACGTGTTTCCGTCACAGAATTCTGTGCGGGCACTAAGTCTATCCCTAGGCCCAGCGCCCTGTGAGGGCGAGCTGGGTACGAGCGAAGCGTGTACTGTCGTTTTCAAAAGTGGATCTTTTTGTCAACAACTAGAACACAAAACTTTTAACATATCAGTGTTTTGGGTGCACCAAAATAGAACCACCAAACTGCCTCAAAACAAACGTCGCGGGCTGCAGTCCGTCACTAAATTACAATTTTCTTACAGTGTGAGATTTTAGCGAATTTTCTGACGATGCACATTAAGCAAATGCCAGTTGAGCCAACCTGGAGAAAGTCGTCCAGAGAGCTAGAGTCGTTCAGGCACCTATTAAAGGCACAGGCTCGTCAGCAATGCGCGCGCGCCAAATTCGTGCCACGAAATACGCAACTCCATGCCAAATCGTAGCTATCGTTGGAGATTCGTGGCAAAAAATTGCACAGTGTGCCTATAAAATGTAGCAAATGTGGTTGCATTTGCCCACCCTGCTGTTTCAATTAAGGATAACATTTATTGGAGTTCCCTTATTAGCAGCCGCTGTGTAGTTGATGCTGCTCGAAAGCTGTGTGCTTTGAAAATTGAAACGTCAATACCAGCTTTTAATAAACAGGCTTTCAACCATCTGGAAATATTTGTTGAACTGACCCCCTGGCCTTATGGGGCGGAGCATAACTCAGGAATAAGTTCATGTTATTTTTACAAAAAGGCTTAGTACGTTTGACGTATTCAAGTAAAGTCCGGACAACGCACAAAGTCTTGTTTGGTGGATAGACGGACAGGATTACCGTTGGTTGTGGTTTGCCTGGTTTAGAAGTTTTAATAATTTCTGTGATTCTGAACTGAACAGTACTGTTCTCAATTGTAACATTCTTCGAGTTGAGAAGACAGTGTCTGTGCACGTTGTCCTGTAGTTATTGCACAGAGGCACACAAGTTTATAAGTTAATTGTTCCAAACTGATCGTTTGTAAAAGTTCCAGACTATTAATGTATCGGAATAATACACTGATATCCCATGTCGTGGAATAACGAGGTAGTTGCGGCCTCAAGTTGTAGACACCGCGCATAAATCTTACCAAAGGGATGATTCCCAAATGTTCGTTCCGTGTCAGAGTCGGCACCCACTGCCACAGTAAGGACGACAAAGCACTTCCAGCAGTGTTGACTGTGCTGTATACTGGGCACCACTCTCAACTAATTCAGCTAAGAAATTTAGCCCCGAGCCTAAAGGGGCACGACATGGATGAACATGTCATTCAGAGCAGAAGTGTAGCCACTTGTTGAATGCTGAATAGGGCCTAATACTGCCACTTATATAATAGAACTAGAAGCCAGAGGCAAGAAATGCCACAGGCAATTTTTTCCAGGTCAGTTATTGATGGAAATACAATGTAAATGACTATGAGAAACTGATAAATTGATGGATAATATACTTTAATGTAAACAAATAAATTTATAACTTTTCTTTTCAGCTGGGACCATTACACTGTCTTCAGCTTTCAAATCTCACGTGATTCCGAATGGAGGTATTGGTGAGATAGAATCCCCCAATTAATCGATTCTATCGATCCATTACCGAAATGAGGAGTCACGTGACTACCCTCCCATTGTGGTCCTTTATACTTGATGCATTATGCACGTTTACCCACCCTGCCTTAGTGAAGCCAGTGTAATTAAATATTGCTTTAAACACTGCCGGTTAAATGGACACAGTGCCCTTTATATGCGCGCCATTGCTTTGTTTGCTCCAAAGCAATACAATCTCACGTGACTCCTCATTTCGGTAATGGATCGACAGAATCATAATTAAACTTCATTTCTCTCGTTTAATTGGGGGAATAATTGCCACGCATCGCTCCTTTGGAATCGATCAAGTCCCTTGAACTCATTAAATTTCGTTCAGTATTTCCATGTAAATATTGACCGCTTCTCGAGAATGTGTGTGCGCGACTTTAATAATTCAGCGATGAACTGCAGTATATAAGACAGCCAAAGTGTGACATGGCCATAGTAATTGGCTCTAAACATCATGGTCGTCGGAAAGAATTACCATTGCAAAAGCCCGTGTACACGGTTCGGTGATTTTAAGTGCAGAGCCCTTCTACGCAACTAACAAAAGATGACGTATTCACTTCGGCAGTTTATAGACCGTATCGAACAGCCGCCATTTCGTGGGGCAGTTTCTTTGTTCCTTTAGGACATGCATGGTTGCACATAATTAATGTGCTTCCATTGTTGAACGGTTTAGGTAACAAAAGGTGCCCCCACGAAATGGTGGCTATTTGATACGGTCTATAGACGGTGTAGGTCGCGTTTCGGGTCACACTTCCAGAGACCAGTCAGGGAATGGCAATGGGGTTAACGGTTGCGACGATCTTCTTTGAATTATCACTTTACCGTACCGCCCAGACGCCAACAAATTGAAAAGCACCTTAAAATCTATCGATTCTATAAATAAAATGAAGAAAATTAATGTTGTCGGAGTTTGTCACAAACAAAACAAAAAAGTTTGACATTTTGTTTCCGGTTTGCAAGTACCTTTACGAATGGCAGGCTCACTGGCTTGGTGCATCTCAAAAATATTAGCGTTGCTAAATCAAATATCTGGTTTGAACGTGAACTTGAACGTTCACGTCTGTTAAGAGTAAAGTGGTTTAAAGCAGGCCCCCCACTGTGCGATTTGTGCCACGAATTTCCTACGATTGGGTACGATTGTGTGTAGAGTCTATAGACAGTCTCTGGTAATCGTACCAATTCGGTGGAAATTCGTCGCAAAAATCGCACATTGGGAGGCCCGCTTTAACCACTGTGTGATTTTTTGTCACGAATTAGCTACGATTAGCTACGCTTGAGTACGATTGTGTGTAGAGTCTGCAGTCTCCGATAATCGTACCAATTCGTAGGAAATTCGTGGCGAAAATCGCACAGTGGGAGGCCCGCTTTAAGCGGGCCTCCCACTGTGCGATTTTTGCCACAAATTAGCTACGATTGGGTACGATTGGCTACGATTGTGTGTAGAGTCTATAGGCAGTCTGCGATAATCGTACCAATTCGTAGGGGAACAAATAACGTATACATGAACGAAAATCGTACAAGACGGAAATCGCAAAGACCGTCTGAAGCGGAAACAAGAACGTTTGAAAACCGCTATAATGCAACGTATTAGCGCCAAATACACGGCGCCAACTTGCGGACTTCCAGCGACGCGCTGTCATGGCTATGTGGGTTTTTTATGGCGTGTAGGGTTACCAGTTTGTTTCAGAGACGGAAATAAAAAGTCAGATTTAAAATTGTGAACTTTTTGCTTTATTAACCTTTCGCACGGGTGATAAATGGGATTTTAAGGTTTTTACAGTGGACCCCGAATCGGTATAGGTGAAACTGCTAATTTTGACGTGGTGTGAAAATGGTAGCGAAAAAAACGTGTTTTCTCGCTGTCAATTTTCAAGGCGCCTGTGTACGTACGTGTACACGTCACGCGTGATGGGTGCTCCTAAAGGCTGTTGGTTTTGTGCGAATTTACAAGTACGTGATAAACATCAACGTGCAATTTGCGCATGGTGCGCCAAGGGCATACTGTGATGATGCTTGTATAATGTATAACTATTATTTAAATTATTGGTTATGATTCTCATCCTTGGATAAAGTAGTCGTACCGATATAAAGTATTTAAAGGGACACACCGGCTTACTGGTTACATAATGTAGCGATCTAGCATCCTTGACAATAATATTTTGATGGTTGTTGTGAAAACAAATTATCAAAATGTCACGTAATTAACTATAAATGTTTAAAATTAACAAAAGAGACAAATGTTGGGCTATACGCTTTACCAGCCGTCGCGATGTATTGTGTATCATGTGTTTGTAAATAAAGGTGCATGGCGTTCAATATGGTTCGACACGTGTTTAACCTCGATTCCTTGTTTTCCCTGACTCATCACACCTTGCATGATCCCTCAGGCACATCGAACGCAACGTTTTGGTGTCTTTAGCGCCCTCAATAGGCCTATGCTGTTTTTTTCCTCGGATATTATTTATCGACGCGAACGCGAAGACACGCAATGATTCTCTCGTCAATATCAACACCCAGAAACCCTTCTTATATGAAATCTGTTGGCAGATTTGTGTAACATATTGGAAAATATGACTCCGCGCCAAAATTAGCAGTTTCACCAACCGATTCAGGGTCAACTTTAACAATTATAAAAATCCCATTTATTACTTGTGGGAAAAGGTACCGGTAATCGAGCAAAAGGTTCATGACATTTTAAATCTGACCTTTTATTTCCGTCTCTGTGATAAACTGGTAACCCTAGACGTAATATAAAACCCATGCAGCGCATCGCTGGTAGTCTGCAAGTGACACGAAATAAGGGAAAGAATTTTAATTTTTAAAAATCTCATTAATTTTCAAGGCGCCTGTACTGTACACGTCACGCGTGAATAGATTTCGTCCAATGTAGCAAAATAAAATCGCATTTACGTGATAATGAACCTATATTAAACATTAACGTGCAATTTGCGCGTGGTGCGCCAAGGGCATACCGTGATGGTGCTTCTAATGTATAAAATTATTAGTTATGATTCTCATCCTTAAAAGTATAGTCGTACCGATATAGCATTTAAGCAAATGGCAGACATCCATTATTAACTATACACTGTATATACTTTGGATTTTTAAAGGCCATTGTATCATTTTCAGCTACAGATGAAATGTTTTTACGAGTAAAATGCAGAAAGTCCAACAATATTACGTAACTGGAGAATAATGTTGATAATACACCGTGTAAGTTTACCTCGAGAACTTGCGGTACGCTGCCAGATTTATCGACTTCCGGGGACCACGTACAGGAGCTAAAGCACGTGCAGCGACCTTTTTTTCTGTACCATTTTGACTCCACATCAAAATAAGCGGTATCACCAACCGATTCGGGGTCCACTTTAAAAATTCTTAAAATCCTATTTATTACTTGTGGGAAAAGGTAATCGAGCAAAACATCCATGACATTTTAAATCTGACCTTTTATTTCCGTCTCTGAGATAAACTGGTAACCCTGGACGTAATTTAAAAAAACACGGAGCGCATCGCTGGTAGTCCGCAAGTGGTACGAAATGGGGGAAAGAAAATTATTTTTTTTAAAATCTCATTAATTTGAACAGACGGGTGATGAAAATAACTGCCCCAAGACGAACTAGAAACGAAAAGCATGGCTATACGACGTCTGACCGACATCAACATTTGCTAATTTGAATGCAACAATCGTCAAAATGTGCCCAAAAAGGTAATCTCAGAATGCCAGAAAAAAAGCATTGAATGCACCAGAACGAAATGGAATGCACAAAAACGAAAACAACTTACGATTAAAACGGGTGCCTCAAAATTGAATTTGAAACCTCGGTTTGATCGGGTGTGAAAGAATTACGTGAAATTAAATGACCAATAACGAAAATGATCAGAAAAATTGGCCGGGAAAACCTATATAAAAACCACGCAGTGCGCGCATCGCTGATAGTCCGCAAGTGGCACGAATATTTTTGCGCGTGTATTTGACGCGAACACGTTGCATCATATCCATTTTCAAAACCACTTGATTCGGCTTTAGACGGTCTTTGCGATTTTCTGTTCGGGCCGTGTGTACTTTATTTGTTCAGGTTTTTGTTGGTGGTTTTTATCTAGTCTCAGCAGACGTGAACGTTCAAGTTGACGTTCAAACCAGATATGTTTAGCCGCGTTAATATTTTTTTCGGAGATGCACTAAGCCCGAGCCTGTAAGTCGTAAAGGGTACTTGCAAACCGGAAACTAAAGCTCAAACATTTTAAATTGTTTGTGACAAGTTCGGACAGCATTTTCTCCATTTTATTTATTGAATCGGTAGAATTTCAGGTGTCTTTTTCATTTATTGGCGTTTGGGCGCTTACAAACGTGGTACGTTAAAGGCACAGGCTCGTCAGCAATGCGCGCGCGCCAAATTCGTGCCACGAAATACGCAGCTCCTTGCCTTTGCTATGGAGCTACGTATTTCGTCGCACAAAATGGACGCGCGCGCATTGCTGACGAGCCTGTGCCTTTAAAGTGACAAATCAAAGAATATCGACACATCGTTAAAACCCTATTGCCATTCCCTGGCTGGTCCCTGGAAGTGTGACCCGAAACGAGATTTACACGGTATATTTTAGAAATTTCAGCCACACAGAATGTAGCAATACTTCAAAAAACTTTAACAAATTCATGCATGGTTTTTGTGTTAAATGAATGTATATATAAAACATTTTTTCCTTTTTTTCAGTTGGCAATTTCTCCTACAAACTTAGGTATATGCCTACTATTATTTTTACACCGAAAAAAAATAATGTGGTGTTTGTTTTCATAGTCGTGTTCTTCTTGTCAACTCATGAAGTAAAATGTTGGGTAACTGCAACATTTGATGTACGAGGGCTTTAATCAAATGGCGATTAAGCCAACCCGGAGAAAGATGCAGTGTGGTACAATGATACTGTACTTTTCGTTTCCAAGGGAACGCCGTATTACCAAAAACGTCGCCTTGCAGCCTTCTCTTGAACTCATTAATCTTGTATGTAAATATTGATGTATTGAGAGTGTGTGCATGTTGATTCAGCGGTGAACTGCAATATTACAGCGGATACAGACAGGTAAATTGACTAACGTCAGTCACTGGACACTTCAACCTCTGACGAGAAAGATGCAAAACCGAGGAATAGTTCGCCTCTGTGCCATCTTCAGCCTGATGTGGTCCCGCACTTCAGGCTTCGCACCCCGCCCATCTGATTGGGAATTCCACGGTGGGATTGCGTACTACGTACACTCGCCTCCGCTGGTCTGGGCCGACGCCAAACAGTTATGCCTGGCGATCGGCGGCAATCTTCTGATGCCGAAATCAGCGAATGAGAACACATTCGCCAACTTGTTGCTCGTCAAACACGGAGCCACCGCGGCTTGGCTCAACTGCCACCGCGATGCAGGCGAGTGGCAGTGCTTGGTGGACGGAGTGGCCCGGTGGCCGCCTTACAATAACCCCGCTCCGGACCAACCCCAACTTGACGGGAACTGTGTTACCGCGACGGCCGTGGACGGCATGTGGCGGCTCAAATTCTGTGACGAAAAGGCGACTGCCGTGTGCGAGAAAGGTGAGAAGGATGTAGGCCAGTGCAGGATCATCGGTCCAGACGGCACAATCCAGATGGACCGCACTCCGTAGAGACTTCTTAAACCGCGTGGCGAATCATTGCATTGCGTGAGGAGTCATCGAACAAGAAACCACGTACTCGCACACGCAAGCAATAATTACAGCTGGAGTTTTTTCCCTCATATTTAAAGCCCGTGCATAAGATTTGCAACGTCCCAAAGTTTTAATCAACCATGACGGAAAAACCCTACTCAAATAGAATACAGAAGTGGTTCCGACTGTCGATGTCCAATTAACGCAATGATTCCTCTTGGGATAATATCTTTTTATACCCACAAAAAAAATTAGGATGGATGTGTGTAGTCTGGTACCCGGACCAAAAATTATTTGACTAGACTGAATTTAAGGTCCGGCAGCCGCCAATTCCGCCATTTTGAAACAGGAGGAATTCCTCCTTTTTCCGAAGGTTCCCGAAGTTACCCGAATGCACGTCCGGTCGTCCGGACGTTACCGTTAATCGTCGGGTACAATTCGTCATTGTTTTGAGAATTTGAATTGACGTCGCGTGCACGTACGCGTGCCGCGCTGCGTGTGTATTTATGGTGATCAACGGATTTTAAACTACGCAGTGGCTATCAGTGGCTATAGTTACGGTAACCGTGTGAATGGCTATATTTACGTGATTGCAACAGCGTGATTACAATATGGAGCTCACTGAGTCATGCAGACAAGGTTTGAATTTTCGTTTTGATGCTATTAAAATGGGCATATTTAATATTTTAAGGTTAATATATTAAATTTGTATTGGTCAAATATGGAATAACCCCTTTCAAATTGTTGTACACTCATGCCATATAGCGCGCTTTAAAAATTAACGGTTATGTGCGCCTAAAAATAAATGCATGACGTAATGCTTAAAGTGCTATTTTAAACACCACAGTAGCCGGTCCTCATATTCAGTCGTTATATGTGGAGCGGGAACCAGTCTAGGATGTGTGGACACGCACATTTGTTTGGGTCATTCCATGAGGTTGGGTATATAAACAAAATCAGTGTCCATGTCGCGTTGGTACAAGTTCTTTTATTTAAAGACTGGAGAATTATTTATCTGGTGAAATATTTGTTGTACTGAATATGGCTAGGTGTCCCAATATAATCATGTTGTTTTCACTGACCAATCTCTCACAGATCATGAAATATTTGTTTTACCTACGCAACATGGACACCACATATGTTTAACACTACGAGTACATTTTGGAGGTCTGTAGTTTTGTTACAATGTGATGTAAATACTTCTATTGTAGTGTAACATGTGTTTCTTTATGAAATGAATATACTTACTAAAGTAGCTGGGCTGGAATGTTACTGGTATGTCAGTCACAGCTCCTGACCACGGCCCCGTTGTTTGTGCACTATGACCATGGAACCAACCTAAATAGGACGGCGGGTTCGCACAAATTTTGGAAAGCATGGAGACAGTTTTTCATTGTACATGTTTTCTCTTGACGTATAAATGGGGTTCTGAGCCGACTCAGTAGTTCTGAGTAGTTTGTACACAAGTTGGTTTTACACATCCCTTATATAAATCACATATGGAGATAACGCTACTTTTAACACTTTTTAACGTGTAATCTGTCTTCAGAATAAACCTTATCGACGTTCTCAAGGCATCATGCGATTGGGTGACAAGTGAATCTGGGAATTTTCACACAAACCTATGGGGCTCTGGAGACATGACAACGTTTATCGATTTCATTCTCATTTCTGTGAAACGATTGACATGTGATCTTCCCACACGCTTTTGATCAAGGAAAGATGCAATTTTTGACAAATATGATTTTTATTTTACTTGAGTTTAGATGAAATAAACGTTTTGAACGGTGCCAGTTTGTAGCATTGTAGAAGGGCTGTCAAGATTGGTTGAGTCAGGGTTGAGCTACCACGTTAGAGCCAATCAGGTGCATTATTTTGTAAAGTACAAACTGGTGCTGTGCATTATTTTATATTTTCTCATTTTATTTCATTACTACAGTTAGAATAAAAATGATATTTGTCAAAAATTGCATCTTTCCTTTATAAAGAACGTGTGGGAAGATCACATGTCAATCGCTTAACAGAAATGAGAATAAAATCCATGAACATTGTCATGTCACCAGAGCCCCATAGTTTTGTGTGAAAATTGCCAGCCTCGTTTATCATCCAATCCCATGATGCCTTGAGAACGTCGATAAGGTTTATTAGTGTCGAACCACCAGTTCAAAAGGCTCGGTTACGCTTACGAAAAAGTTAAACATGTTATGATGTTAGATCTAGCATTAACGGTTGGAATTAAAATGCTACAATGTATGTTAAATACAACCAAAACAAATGCTGGATGTAACATTTTAAACTGTCCCCATCTATTTGCAATATGCTCTTTACGTGCGGGGCGCGGTACACGTCACTCGCGACACGCACTCGCTCGGCTTTACGGATTACCGTGACAACGGGTTTCGACAGTCATCTCAATTATTCCACCCCTATATACGCCGATATAATCCCCAAAAATATACAGTGGGTTGAATATGTTCGCTGGTAATATAGAGCTCAGTGAGCTAGCTCTATAATTACCAGCGAACATGTGTGTGAAAAAAACACAATTTCGCCGCGTTTTACGAGTTTGGCGCGGCTGATAGCTCCACTCACTTGCCAATTCTTACACGAGAAGATTAAACGCCGAGGCACATCATGCACTGCGCCATGTACCGCGCTCAGTGAATTATGTGGGGGAACCGTAAAGGTACGTATAAACTCGTAAAGGTACGCAGCTAGCTCCACAGCAAAGCTGCGTATTTCGTGGCACGAATTTTGCCTCACGCGCGCATTGACGAGCCTCTGCCTTTAAGGCCCATCCTATCTGTTGCTCTCGAGGTCAACTGACTGCCCCTGTCATGGCCGCCCGTTTGCAAAGGGTCTATTTATAAGCCCTGGCTATTGACATTTTTTCCGCTGTCAGTTTTCAAGGCGCCTGTGTACACGTCACGCGTAAGTGCTCTTTATAGTCCATGAGCCACGGAAAAAGAAGGTACCACCTCGAAGGACTAATTCCCTTTCGATTTTTCAAGATGAGAAAAATACAAAAAGTCCGAAAAAAACGTGATAGACTTTTCAAAACGGTAGCTGAAGCTACTTTTAGCGATTGTTTTAACGGCAGAATTCAACATTGGCGGCCTCTTACTTTGCCTATAATGCCGACGGCTGTTTAAGAATAAGATACACAGTAAAATGACCGCCACAGATTCAATGTATTCTCAATCGAGTAACGATTCGTGCAAACAGAAAACAGTCGTATTAGTCCATGAGCCACGAAAGAAGAAGGTACCACTCTAGACTGGTTCCCGTTCCACTCAGGCATGTCGGGAGACAAATTCTCTTATGAATTGTCAAGATATAAACAAAATATGAACATTCTGAGAAAATGTGATAGACCTTTTGAAACGTTAGCTAAATGTGTTTTCCTACCTTTTCTCAACTGTAAAATTAATATTCTCGGTGCCTTACTATTTTTAACAAAGAACACCGCGGCAGATTCAACGTATTTGTATTCGAGAAACACATATTCTTGTGCATGGGAAACAGTCGTAAATGCTGGACGATCGCTACATGTTTGAGGTAGTTTTCTATGGGCGGACCGAACTATAAGCAAGGATCGTTGCGCCGAGATCATACAAGAGAGAGTTGAGAACTGATCGAGTGTGCAGATTGTGGAGAAATTGCCTGTCATCGTCATAAAGGAATTTAGACTATCTATATTGTGAAAGTGGCCCTATTTTGTACAAGAGTGTATTGCAAAATGAACGCTTTGTCCGTTCGGCACTTTTCACTATGGTATAGGGATGTTTTATTTCATTGGCAAGAAATTTGCACTTCATTCCAGCACTATAGACCATAACGAATAGCCGCCATTTCGTGTGGCAGTTTCATTGTTTCTTGAGGGTATGGTTGCACATATTGTGCTTCCATTGTTGAACGGTTTAAGTAACAAAAGGTGCCCCACGAAATGGCGGCTATTCGATACTGTCTATACTTAGCAGTACAAAATGCATTTTATTGCACTGTATTTAACAATGATTCGTTATATAGGCCTACACGGGAAGTCCGTCACTTTTATTCATTACTTTTACTTGAAATTAGCCAACCATATACCAGAGTGGAAAGTGCCGAACAGACAAGCGTTCATTTTGGAACACGCTTTTTTGCAAAATAGGGCCACTTTCACAATATGGATTTTCCAAAATCGTTCATCTGAAAAAACCAAACACCCTGCATAAAGATGACGGACAATTAATTCCTCACTAGATCACACTCGAGTAGCTCTCAACTCTCTCTTTGCATATAGTTCGGTGCGCCCATAGAAAATTCTTCCAAATACGAAGCGATCGTCCAGCATGTAAAAACATTACGACTGTTTCCCGTGTAGGCCTACACGATTATGTGCTACTCGCATAAAAATGCGTTGAATCTGTTGCGGTGTTCTTTGTTAAAAACTGTAAACAGCCGTCGTCGTTTTTGGCTAAGTAAGGCACCGACATATATGAGCAACTGACAATGGAAATTGGGCACACACCGTTAATAACGCTTATAGTGCGAGAATATTAATTTTAGTTGAAAAAAGGTAGGAAAAAGCACCTTTAGCTACCGTTTCAGAAGGTCTATCACATTTTCTCATATTTTTCATATTTTTGATATCGTGAAAATTCATAAGAGAATTATAGTCCCTCGAGTGGTACCTTCTTCCCGAAATTTGAGACTTGGCTCATGGACTATAAAGGCTATAATTATAAATGGTTTTGTGCAATCTAGCAAAATAAAATCGCATGTGTGCGCTTAGTACGTGTTAAACCATTCTTGTGACGTCACACTATTGAACAAACTGTAGATTATTTTTACGAATCTACAGTCCACTGTAGATTCGTAACAAAGCTGTCGATTCGTAAAACAAAAGATTCTACGAATCTACACTTTTTATTACGAAACTGTCGAGAGAAAAAACGACACACAGATTGAGGAAAATGCCAAAACTGACGTAATATCTCCATTTTGTCTTATCGCATGAATACAATTTGAAATTATTCAGGAAATTAGTGAAAATGAGAAAGTTCTGATACTTAATACCAACAAATATCTAAATTCTAGTTAAACTTGTTCATGAACGAGAAAACCAAAAGGTAGTCGAGAAATTGCCGTTTTTCTGGTGAAAACGTTATATAAACCACTTTTATAACTGCACTTTTAACCCTATTATATGCACAAACCCTATGGATGTAGTCTCCAAAACGTTTTTTTTCACTATGAAGATTTCTTTTCAGAATTACGTTTTGTGGTTGTAATAAGGAAATATCATGCAGGTATTAACGTAAAATCTTTCAAACTTTGTAGAGTTTTCCCATGGTGTCCGTGTATGGTAAACTTTCAAAAAAAGCTAGTCGCCCCAAACCCCGTTTCTTTGGAATAATCATGCTTTTTGGATGGTTATAAAGTCATATACATGATATAAGGAAAGAATTGCGTAGGCCTACTTGACCGTGGATCCAGACTTTGTATACAAAACGTATGAGTCTGGCTGAAAACAATTCTTTTAAATTTTCCGGTAAGAGTTGAAAAGTTGATCAGAAATGTTTTTCTTTAAAACGACTCTTCAAGCGGAAATTTTGAGCGAGAAAAAGTTAGCTTTTGTAAGGAAACACTTATAAATTGTTCAGCCTGTCTCATATGTTTTGTACACAAGGTCTGAAGCCACGATCAACTTATCAATTCTTTCCAATTTTCCCTAGTTTTCACGTCTAACTTTGAGTTTCTCTTATCATCATTCAAATAATACTCACAGGGAATATTTTACGAGTTGGTTCGCGTACGAGTTGACCTGTTTCTGTTTCCCTTGTCCACGCCGTTTAATTTCCAAAAAGTCCAGTTTCATTGTATAAATCCCGAGACAAATCCGCTTCTGTCGTATCCAAACTCCAAAAAGACTACATAGTTTTCCTTGTCCACGCGCACGCCGTTTAATTTCCAAAAGGTGCAGTTTCACTGTTCAGTATAAATCCCGAGACAAATCCGTCTCCAAACTCCAAGAGCAAGTTCGAGCGGGCGACTATATAGTTAACTAGACTAACCAACACGCCCCCGGGGCTTGGTTCCTCTAGTCAGACTATAGCTATAGTGGTCAAACCCAAACCACGCAGCGTTCGACTCGACATCGAGAGCAATTTCGGGCGGGAGACTATAGTTAACTAGACTAACCATAGTCGATCTAGATGTCACTCGAACGCTGCGTGGTTTGACTAGATAATTTGACGAGAGGAACCAAGCCTCGGGGGGTAGGTTAGTCTAGTTAACTATAGTCAACTTGCTCTTATATATCGCCCGACAACATTTTTCGACGTATGCCAGCGTATGGCTCATACGTCCCGCATACGAGGGCCATAAGTTATGCGATCGTTGACGCACGTTCCCACACGTTACTTGTAAGTTACTCTCGAAATACGTCGAGATAATGTCTAGCGTACCCAAAACTTATTTCTAACGTGCTTTGAACCTATGTCGATCTTATCTCCAACGCATGTAGACGTATTTGACGTGTTCCGGACGACCACAGAACTTACTAAACGTGTTTCTAACTTACAGCTACAATGGCGTATTGGCAGCGTTTAGGGGAATTGGTATATAAAAATGGGGTTCACAGGAGGAACCCGTCAATACTCCTCAAGACTCCATGGTCTAGTGCGGTTATGATTTGAATCGTCGAGCGGCAGCCTTTTTATAGGCTATACGACGCGTGATCGTCGGCATACGCTGGCTAAATCGTCAAGGTGTGACAGGGCTATAATGTATAACTGTTATTTAAATTATTGATGATTCTCATCCTTGCAAAATCATTGGGTAAAGTAGTCGTACTGCTATAAAGTAAATAAGCAAATGGCAGCTATACATCAATTAGTGTATACTTTGGATTTTTAAAAGCCATTGTATCATTTGCAGATGAAACGTTTTTACGAGTAAAATGCAGAAAGTTCAACAACATTACATAACTGGAGAATAATGTTGATAATAGACCGTGTAATTAAGTTGGCCTCGAGAACTTGCGGTACGCTGCGATATTCATCGACTCGAGGGACCACTATTAGTAGCAACAGCACGTGCAGCGACCGATTCTTTTTTTCTGTACGTGTACCATTTTGAGTCCGCGCCAAAATTAGCAGTTTCACCAACCGATTAAGGGTCTACTTTAAACATTCTTAAAATCCCATTTATTACTTGTTATATGTGGGAAAAATTAATCGAGCAAAAAGTTCATGACATTTTAAATATGACCTTTTATTTCCGTCTCTGTGATAAACTGGTAACCCTGGACGTAATATAAAAACCACGTAGCGCATCGCTGGTAGTCTGCAAGTGACACGAAATAGGGGAAAGAATTTTTATTTTTAAACAATCTCATTAATTTGAACAAACGTGTGATGAAAATGATTGCCCCAAGATGAACTAGAAACGAAAAGCATGGCTATACATCTGACCGACATTTGCTAACAATCGTCAAAATGTGCCAAACGAGTAATCTCAGAATGCCACACAAAAACATTGAATGCGCCAGAACGAAATAGTAACCTATTTGCACAACGCCTTTGTTTCCGTCCGACTCCGGCATCTATAGGGTTTAGATATGGGTTAGATGGATTTCGCCAAAACCTGCCCTCTTAGGCCGCCGAGAACCCCCAAACCTGCCCAAATACATCCCAATCCTTACCCAAACCTCAAACGAAAGCGATAGACTGTATCAGATAGAAAGGAAAGAAAAACTGGACTAGTTGTCTTGCTGCCTTTCTTTCATTTTATTTTCTTCTCTTTTCTCAAGCTGTCGCTGCCTATAAAATTGATTTTAAAACAAAATGGGTAGTTTTGTTAGTAGGTGATGGCATTTTTAGACATATCAGCTGCATGTAGATGGCGGGAAAGCTACGCGGGCCCCGAGGCCCGAGTTCAGACGCCTATAGAATTGTCCGACGATATCTGCCATTGGACTTTGTTCAGCTGTGGAGACGGCGTCGCGTAATACCTGGACCGTGCTCTGACGCCTCATAACTCTCTCAACCTGGGTATAGTGCTTGTACGTCTTCCGCGACGCCCATTGGCAGTGGTCCATCACCTGCTCGTCCGATGCATCCAGGAGCCGCAGTGTGGTTGCTACCCATGGCACGGCTGTTGTGCGCTCTCAAAAGCTGGTTTTCAGGGTTGTCTGTTGCGGCAAAATACATCTTCAGCCGTGAATTCGGTCCGTTAACAGGCGAAGGGTTTGTTTACGAGGACTCTGCGATTGGCCGCCAAGGGGCGAAAGATCAACCAGACTTTGAACTGCGCCGACTGGATCCATCTTTCCTTGGTCCTGCAACTTTGGAATCATTATCAATGATGAGTCACCCTCACTTACCGTCTTGCCAATAGTGTGGCTGAATAAAAAATCGCCTCCTTCGATCCTTGTTATTTTTCAGGTTCCGATTCCTCCTAGGTCACCAGCTCTGTCTCCGGCCCATTATAGGCAGAGGAAAAGGGCCAAGTCTCGTTGTACCACGTAGCGCTAGGGGAAAAGACCTTAATTCGCCTTTGCCAAGTCTCCAGGATCGGTCAGTGATCTCTTTCACCGACCATCGTAACTTATCAGAAAACAATGGAATTGCCTGCTTTGAAGTAATGTGAGACTCCGCCTGCTCCAGCTGCATTGCGTTCATGTATCTACGAACTTGGTGAGAGATGCAAGGGTTTGCGAACTTTTATCCCACTCGCCAGACTTCGGTCTTACCGAATGAGTTAAAGTATGCCCTTATCTGCCCAACATAAGAGTCCACGGTGCATGCCGCTAATATAAGCGGGCACCCACAAGAGCGGCAGCCGATTTCACGAAAGAGTGCGCAGCTTGCGCAACTTTTGCAAAATGGCGCAAGCCCTATAGCTTGCGTGTAATTTTCACAGGAAAGTTGCGCAGCCTACGCAATAAAATGTTGCGCAAGCGGACTTACGCAGTGCGTAAGGATTCGTGAAATCGGCTGCAGATCCCGTGCTTACCCAAATTTTTTCACCCTAAGCCGTGAATCTGCGTGCGACCTTCTGAGTCACGATCGATCAAAAAGCATAGGATGTCAAGTGATGTCACTGACTCCAGATCCTCCCCTTCAGTACAGCATCATTTGCTTTGATGCTCCCGCAGAAATCGGTCTAATGCTGCAAATAAGTCTGCTCTTTTGCACTCCATATCCCTGCGTATCCAACTCGTTTCCTAGTTTTGTCAGCCTGGTTGCCGCACTGATCATCTTCAAAAAGATACCAAAACGCTCTCGTGAAGAAGGGGAGGGCATGATTGAAGAAGAAATTTAGCATTGTATCGCAATTCCCGAGGGCAAGCCCGAAACGGATCTGAAAACAGCCGCAGCCTGCGCTGGAGCTTAGATATCCCATCATCGATAGGTGCACAATGTCCGCAAGATCCTGCTCCACGATGTAATCGTTCGAGAAAAACTGCCAGCTAGCATTCATGACAGACCTCTTTCAATAATGAGTTGACTACGGCGACTGAGCGATTGATGTCCACCATCTTGGTTTGGCACCTTGAGGAAAGAACAAATATGCATATTGGGAATTTTCTCCCTGATCAGTTGGGCAACAGCGCGAAAAACCCCTACCACGTCAAGTACACCCTGCGAAGGGTCGGTCAATCGGCTGAAATCATTTATGCCTCCGCGCAGAACAGCCACCTCCGGCTGAAAAGCCCTGCAAGATACCACCAGATGTCTACATAACGGGGCCATTGTTGTGCCTCCGTTGGCTAACATTTGCACGCTCAATGCCTTGGGCCCGCCGAATCCTTTGAACCCTCTGAACATTGAGTCGGACACAAGGAGAACATGGTGACGCTTAGCGTAAGCGATATCCATTCGGGGGGTGACAATACGTGGGAAGTAGCACTGGAAGGCCCAGAGCTGAAACCCCAGCCCTTGAAAAATTCGGGACATATCCCGTAGAAGACGGGTATTCTAAAAAACCCTGCTTGACCTGCCTCTGACAGGCGAAAGGAAGAACTTGAGTGGAGACCCGTTCCTGCGCGCCGGGACATTTGACGAAAGTGCCATCAAATCAAAGGTGAAAACCTGTGGGACTACCAGATGGGACCTAGGTCAACTTGAGCGAAAAATTTGCCTCCAAGGAGAGGGCAAAACACAAAATTAAACTTCAACATTTTTGAAAGCGGTTTAGACCTAGCTCGGAGGCTAGTCCAAGCATCCACCACATTTCTGGAATCTCCAACCACATCCACCATCAAGTTCCATAGCGAATCAAAGACTGAGAGCCACACAAAATATAGATCAAGGGCCTCCTTGCGACACATACCCGTGTGTCCCAAAATGTCTGCAGACCAGTAATCTCAGAAACTTACACTACCGTCTGGTAAGACTAGGGTACCGCCCTATTTATAGCCAGATGCGTCTGCCGACAGTGCAATGCGATAGCAAGGTGGCGGCCTTGACTTTAAGGGATCAGCTGCGAGAAGCTATCGACAAACCTCCAAAATAGAATCTCCTCCCGCACTTGTGGTGACAGAGGCGTAGGCACGAGATCATATCAAGTGTAGATATGAAGGAGGAACATTCCCTCAGAAACAAACAAACACCAGAGCAAAACTTTGGCCTTTGCCCACAAAACGTTGCATCTGTTTTTAGAGCATTTTATCCTCCCGCAAAATTGTCTCTCGTACCTCAGCGAATGATACCTTTTTATGCTTAGGAATCGGAAATGATAGGGTTTGGAGCAGATGCCGAACCCGAGATGCACCATGCTGTTCGATGGCTGCCGATGACTTTTCTTTAAGTTGCTGAACAAGCCGAGCTTTGACTGTATGTAGCGTACGACGTAAACGGCCCTTAGAGCTCTGATGTAGGAACCGTCCCCATGCATGTCCTGTTCACACCGCAATAAAACAAACACGAGTGAAGTGTTGTAAACCTTCGTATACTTTGGCCCTCCATCGCTGGGATGGCACTCGCCAATGAAACGGTCGTCTATCCAGATTTCTGTATGTATACCTCTGTTCTTAAGCCATGCAGGAAGACAAAAGCCAATAGATGAGTAAACTTATGCACTTTTTTTTGTTTTTTTTTTGTTTGTTTTTTTTTGTTAAACCAAACCCACTCGAAGCCGAAAAAGGTTCTGGACTCCTTGGTCAAGAAGATTTGCTTGTATCCCTGGCTGTTGTCGGTACTTGAGAAAATATCGCCTTTGGTTATGGGTCTGACAACATTGCCTAAAGGTACCACACTGGTGATTGTGTCTATGAAAAAGGCGACATAATCTTGACAAATGAGCGCATTTAAAATACCTTTCGGTGGGCAATTATAAACAGCAATTCCTGCCCCTGTATCTGCCATGAAACGACTGGAAAAAATCATACAGACTAATTCCATGATGAAGCCAACCATGAACTTCGTCCCTATTGGGTGACTCTGCTAAGATATCGTCCCAAAGCACCAGGATCCTTGCCTAATGTGCCGGCTACAAAATAGTTGGATCTCTGAATCCGAGCGCCTATAAATCTACCTGTAGTCTACCAGAGAGAACTTCAGGCGGGGTGGGTGTAAAAGGGACTGGCAAGCCACTTGGTTTGCCATTGAAAACTACCCACTGGGAGGTGCCTCGTTTCCGCTTCGCTGCGTGCGTAGCGATGGGATCAAAAGATTGATCAAAATCTCACTCACACAGATGACTCTCCAGCATTTTCAAATACCACTGGTACTCAAATGTTTTTCCTTTACATCTTCGGCAAAAAAAGGCTCGAACTCGTCCACGTATTCTCTAAACACAGACATCACGTAGACAACCTTGCGATCATAGCTCGTCTCCGTGCCCGCTTGAGCAGCTGCAGGCGTTTTTGTTTGTTTGGTTTTTTTTAGCAAAACTTTGCGAACGGGGTACTTGAACTTTGGGATTCACAAAATGGCACAAAGAGGTGCCCCTGGACCACATTAAAATTAGCGTGCTAGCGAAGGCCCATCAACATGGCATACAGAGGCCCGCCCTCTGCCAGGTACAGAGTACATATATGCGAAATAGAAGTACACTGTACCCCAAACATGGCATTCAGAGGCCCGTCCTCTGCCAAATACAGAGTATGCGAAATAGAAGCACATTGTACCACAAACATGGCATTCAGAGGCCCGTCCTCTGCCAGGTACAGAGTACATATATGCGAAATAGAAGTACACTGTACCCCAAACATGGCATTCAGAGGCCCGTCCTCTGCCAAATACAGAGTATGCGAAATAGAAGCACATTGTACCACAAACATGGCATTCAGAGGCCCGTCCTCTGCCAAGTATAGCGCGCATATGTGCAAAATAGAAGTACATTGTACCACAAACACGGCATTCAGAGGCCCGTCCTCTGCCAAGTACATTTGTACCTTAAACATAGCATTCAGAGGCCCGTCCTCTGCCAAGTACATTTGTACCATAAACATAGCATTCAGAGGCACGTCCTCTGCCAAGTACATTGCACCATAAACATAGCATTCAGAGGCCCGTCCTCTGTCAAGTACATTTGTACCACAAACATAGCATTCAGAGGCCCGTCCTCTGCCAAGTACATTGCACCATAAACGTAGCGTTCAGAGGCCCGTCCTCTGGCAAGTACATTTGTACCTTAAACATAGCATTCAGAGGCCCGTCCTCTGCCAAGTACATTGCACTATAAACATAGCACTCAGAGGCCCGTCCTCTGCCAAGTACATTTGTACCACAAACATAGCATTCAGAGGCCCCTCCTCTGCCAAGTACATTGCACCATAAACATAGCGTTCAGAGGCCCGTCCTCTGGCAAGTACATTTGTACCTTAAATATAGCATTCAGAGGCCCGTCCTCTGCCAAGTATATTGCACTATAAACATAGCACTCAGAGGCCCGTCCTCTGCCAAGTACATTGCACCATAAACATAGCATTCAGAGGCCCGTCCTCTGCCAAGTACATTTGTACCACAAACATAGCATTCAGAGGCCCGTCCTCTGCCAAGTACATTTGTACCACAAACATAGCGTTCAGAGGCCCGTCCTCTGGCAAGTACATTTGTACCTTAAACATAGCATTCAGAGGCCCGTCCTCTGCCAAGTATATTGCACTATAAACATAGCACTCAGAGGCCCGTCCTCTGCCAAGTACATTGCACCATAAACATACCATTTAGAGGCCCGTCCTCTGCCAAGTACATTTGTACCATAAACATAGCATTCAGAGGCCCGTCCTCTGCCAAGTACATTGCACCATAAACATAGCATTCAGAGGCCCGTCCTCTGCCAAGTACATTTGCACCATGAACTTGCGCGCATCTGCTCACTGAGCTCCGTGACCCTACGCTCAGCGCAGGAAAATGACACGGAAAACAGCCCCTCACTGCGAACTTTTGTGAGTACATAAAAAAAGTACGTCTATGTTTCTCCCCAACTCGCTATGCATTTCAAAGTACAGAGTATTACCTTTAGTTTGGTTATTATTTCATAAATATATGATGCACGGGGGAAAAGGGGGTTTTTTCACTCAAAGAACGGGTGTTGAACCTCAAAATCGGCGAAGTCAATGGAGGTCAACACGATTACTGATCATTTTTCAGTGGGTTGTCTCACTGAATTGAACGGCACGGTCGTTCTCTGTGACACACAGATTCAACTCGCACTGATGAATAAACTACATAAAATTCCCGTCCCACTCATATATGAATCATTTTGATTGGACAAGGGGAAAAAGGGGCTTTTTTGCTTCAAATCATAGAATGTCTCTCATCTAAGACCATGACCCGATTGTAATATGCAACGTGTTTCTATAGTCTGGCTACACATATCCTCTTATAATCACGCGTATATTGGTAGGATGAACGGGGAACTAGATCAGGCCACGTATTCGTCTCGCCGAAACAGAAGCACGTTGGAAAGCTGTTCGCTTTGTCCTCCTGATTGTTCGTTTTTTACCGATTCATCGCCTCAAAACTACATTTTTTAGTAAATGAATATGTCTTCATACCATAGGTTTTCTGTTATTTTCGTAACATTTACTGGATATCGGTAAAACGAGGTTTATTTGCCGTCAATGCTAGTCAGACCAAAGCATTAATCCTTGGAGGGGTGTAATATACATATTACGTGAATAAGTGGGTTTGTTTATCAAACCTTGCATTCATACCGTTGTTAATGTGATGAAGAAAACATCAGTACTTATGAAATAAAATTTCATTTAGCTGAACAGTTTTTAAACTCCAAAAGTTATCAGCCCCCACTTGGCACCAAGAACGTAAAAAATCCGTCAAGGACCAACGCCAGTCGATCAAAAACAAGAAACGACCAAATGGCTGGCAGGTCACCCAATCGACAGGGCCATGACGCAAATGCACATGTGCGCGCACATGTGCGCATTGCACACACACCATGTACATACGAGCGCACGCGCACATGCACAACATGAAAAGCACGTTTCAAGAAAAAGGCCTGCATCTCCAACTCCCGACGTCGGAAACTTAAGTTTTTGATATTTTTCGTTACAGAGACACGTAAGCTTTATAAATTCGTTCGCTTGTGTAAATTAATTTTTATTTTTAATCCTTTCACCGAAACACGGGCAATGCAACTTTAAGCTTGGTATCCCGAGGCCCGTCCTCTAGCACACGCGCCATTTATGGGTATATTACACTTGACATACAGGGACCCGTCCTGTGCCTAGTACCTGTATCTGTACACATAGAAAACATGGGCACATTAAAATTTGGCATTCATAAAATTGATTTTTATTGAAATTTTGAATTCAGAGACCCGTCCTCTGCCTATGTACACGCCCTTATGTACCAATACCAAATAAGAGCGCATATTAATAGAGATACGCTAATTCAGAGGTCGGCTGTCTAGTAAAGGGTACCCATGCCAAAATTAGCGTCACATCAGAACTTGGCATCTCAACTTGGCATTTAGAGGCCCTCCTCTGCCTAGTACACATGCAAGCTATGAGCATATTAAACTTGGCATTGGGAGGCCCGCCCTCTATCTAGTATATAGAGTACGTGGGCAATATTTACTCGGTCCGTCCTCTGTCTAGTACCGAGTACATGTGGAATATGTATTACCACTTAGCATTCAGAGGCCCGATCTCGGCAAGTACACATGTAATCCATGGGTACTTTGAACTTGCCCTTTAGAGGCCAGTCCTCGGCCTATACAGATTCTGACTAGGGTTATGACGAAACTTTAAGTATTGTCAAGCCAAACCCCCAGTGCATCTATGCTTGCTGCCTAATGACGACACATATCTATCATTCAGTCTAATTGACGTGCTCACGAACCACAGCATAGCATTCAGAGGCCCATCCTCTGCCTCCTCGAAGGAACTGGAAATTAAGACATGCATGGGCTATTTCACAATGAGTGTACACTTTCAGTCTCACTGTCCAACTCACAAAACTTTGTTGATCTAAAAACTTCAGGATGTATACTAATAATTCAAAAAATATCAGAGCGTGGCATTATGATTAACGTGTTTATTTTTTCCACTGAAATAATAATTTGTAATTGGTTGTCTGGAGAGGACATTTTGTTAAACACAGAATATCACAATATAATGGCCAGACTAAATGTTGAAATGGTAATGCCATGCACTGTCCTGTTAGAAGGAATGGTACTGTTAATTTTACAAACATAACAACGAAATATTTCAATCATGGTTGACATGTTATATTACAATTGAATGCTGTCCTGGAGAGGACAAATGTTTAACGGATTTTCCACAACCCTGAATATGATCTTGATAAAATTTACTCAAATCTCTTCTACGATCAAATTGTCATATTTACTCCATCAAATGTGTCATGTGATGATACAAACATCTTTGTGAGTACATATCTCCAAACTATTCCATTGTGTGGAATACCTTGACCTGGAGAGGACATTACCATATTTTGTTTAACGGGAAATTCACTTTATTTTAAAAGGTTCATAAAATTATATATATTTTTTTTTTGACCGAATTACACCAACCCAAGTTTCACAATATTGTTGAACACTATATATCCATGATTGATCACCAAATGATCACCACAATAATGCATCATCAACAAATGATTGCACTTAAACTAATGCAAAACTTGAAATGAGACTCCAAAATGGTGTTAAAAGTGCATGTAATTAGAGAAATTCAAAACGAATAACTCGTAGAATTATGTAAAAATAGTTCTGTAGCTTGTCCTTCATATTACCCGTCATATAAAATCACTCATAACATGTATATGCACTGATAAAGTTGTCCAGGATGGGTTATACTGTAATCTACTCAAATGACCACCCACTGTGAAATAGCCCACATGTACTCAGGGACCAGTCCTGGTCCATAGAAATACGATCTAGGCCTTGATACTCGGAAGCCCAACCCGTGCTTCGTAAATTGCCTAACAAAAGATGCGCTTAAACTGCGCGTTTGGGGGCCCGTCCTCCACTTCATACATTTAGTAAGCAAGAGTCCATTCACTTGCCACTTAGGGCCTGTTCCATTACCTATGAGGGCGCTAACACAGGTACCTTGAAACAAAAGGCCAGAACCAGATTTCCCAAATGCTAGGCTGACTCCTTTTTTATTGCTATATTGCGCTCGCTATACATGCTCGAGCAATAACAAAACAAGAATTGTGAGGGCACTTTCCGAACTACGAATCTTGAAAGAGGCCCGCCCTCTATCATCTAACGAACCTGCCAAACTGGTATTTTAATT
The DNA here is from genome assembly GCA_037783545.1 of Henricia sp. BOLD:AAB3569. Taxonomy (NCBI): domain Eukaryota; kingdom Metazoa; phylum Echinodermata; class Asteroidea; order Spinulosida; family Echinasteridae; genus Henricia; species Henricia sp. BOLD:AAB3569. Next base: position 809,445 of record JBBELK010000038.1, on the reverse strand, counting down.
CCCATGATTCAAGGGCGTGCCCCGTTTATAAACATGCTAGCATTGCACCCTGAGCCTTGTTTACCCGTTGGAGCATTCGCTCCAGATCTCGGCGTTGTCCTCCATATAGATCCATAGGACGCCAAGGTGAACAAATTCTCCCTCCAGCGGTCTTCCAGACCTTGCAATTGGTCGATGTCTTGCCAACCATCCTTGGCATCCGCCGTTTCCTATAGGGAGCACGAAAAAAGCAACAAAGAAAGTTGAAATTTCGGAAACTGTTTGTGTAAACGCCTATTATCGAAAACATTTCACCTGCCCATGCCTTCTCCGACCCACGCTGTACCTTGGCCGCCTGGCTCCATGAAAAGGCGGAGAAAAGCACTGTTTCGGAGACGCGTGTGTTAAACTGCCCTTTGCCTTTTTTGTTTGGTTTTTTTTTTTTTTTTTAATTGTTATAATGCGTACTTGTGCATGGTGGGCTTAGTAGCCCAAACTTAATTAAAGAGTCGTATGCATTTGTATACGTACAAAATATTTGGCTGTATACCTGTATACCTGTCGAATGACTGGGCCCCCGTCGCCACACGGGTGATACCTATAAAATACGAGCCTGAGACTACTAGGCCTAATTCGCCATATTTATGGGCCTGACAGATGTTTTACCAAAACTGAATAATATCTTATGACATATAAAGCATTGAAGCAATTCGTACCTCAACTAAGGCGTAAATCATGTCCATCTTCAGCACATTCAGCAAACGAGTACATGTAGTTGGAAACTTGTCCGGTACATAAAACACGACGAGGCAGCATAACCCGCACACAGCATATTGGCACTATAGCCTATAATACACACGCAAGCCCAATGAGGGGTGCATTGCTTAAGGCACGCGAAAATTCAAAGGGAATTACTGGAGCGCGCTCTACCATTGTTGAGAAAGAGCCAATTTGACTATGTACGTACGTGTAGGCTTACCCAACGTAGTGCCAACCATGCGTGCGGTAACGGCGATTGCTTGAAGCTGCGTAATGATACTTTCTTCCTCCATACTTCCGTCAGAAAATTCATTTCTTTTCTATTTATACCTCATGTGAGACGAGAAAAGGACAAAAACAGGTCAAATGTTTCCAATGGTGAACAGTGGCTAGGTCGTTGTGTGAACCTTGCTGTTCGATTTATTTTAAACTCCGCTAATCAGCTTGATTAGGATCAAATTATATGCACAAATGTAATTGTAATGTACCGAGTGGGTATTTTAAATGAATAAAACAAGCACACAATTCTGATGAGTCGAGAGAGAACTTTATTATAGAGCGAACAAATATAGACTGAGTCTTCCGGCTCAATACAACTATGTCTACGTGGCACAGGCTGGTGAACGATACAGTGATATATCATATATACACTAGCATAGGAGATCAAAGATCAAATGCTTTTATGGCTGGCTTATACTCTTGAGATCTTGGGGGAAAGTTATGATAGGAAAGTGGAGTACGAAACACCTGTTACATATATCAATATATTACACTCCTCCTCCCTATAGTGTGACTTATTGTCAAATGTCCAAACTGTTCAGAGTTCTGAGGCCAGTCCTTTAAAACGATATCTATTACATGTATTTTGCTCACGACTCGTGTTTTTGATGCAACTAATTATACTAAACATTTTATTTGTGAATACACAATGCATCTAATCTAAACAACATAACTGTGACTATATTTACAAGTGCAGGGGTGGACTATCCTGACTTGGTACAGTATTACACAAGGGATTATTCTGCCCTAGCAGTGTGCAACTGCAATTAGTGATCATTTACTTGGAAAACCAAAGCGATTCGGTGGGTGACGATCGCGGGTTGGATATTTATGATCGGGTTCAGATGGTTGTGAACCAGATTGGTCAGTAGTGGGCGGAGCTTGTGGGTTAGGAACCGCGGCTGTAGGGTTGCCGTGTATTACTATTGGAGGGAGTTGAGGTGGTGGTTTGGTATCAAGTCTAATGTCAATGTCCTCAGTATCACTCTGCGCATGCGTAGCGGGTTGAAATTCGGTTGGCGGTTGTTGTTTACTACGCAGGTGGTCGGCGTGTCGATCGATTATGCAATCATTGTGTTCTAGGCGAACTTTGTATGACACTGATCCGATACGACTGACGATGGTACCTTGTAACCACTTGTAACCGGTTTTGGTGAAGTTGCGTACGAAAACTTTCTCTCCAGTTGCGAATGAACGTGGCTTCGCGCGTTTGTCGTGATGTTGTTTTTGTTTTTCTTGATGAATGTCCACGCGTTTCCCAACATCAGGACGCAGTAGGTCAAAGCGAGAGCGTAGACGTCTTCCCATTAGCATTTCCGATGGTGATAACCCGGTAGACGTATGCGGGGTTATCCGGTAGGAGAACAGAAACCTTGAGACTTTGGTTTCGACTGTCCCCGAGTCCATGCGTTTCATCGCGTTCTTAAAAGTGCGTACTGCTCTTTCAGCTAGTCCGTTGGAGGACGGATGGTATGGTGACGTGCGAATGTGGAGAATTCCGTTTCTTGTCATGAACTCGCGAAATTCGGCGCTCGTGAATGGCGTGCCGTTATCGCTTACGATTTTCTCCGGCAATCCGTGCGTTGCGAAACACCCTCGAAGCTTTTCGATGGTCGCGTGTGATGTTGCGGCGTTAAGTGGGAAAACTTCCATCCACTTAGTCGTTGCGTCAACCACGATTAAGAACATTTTGTTCATGAATGGTCCAGCATAGTCGATATGCAATCGCGACCATGGGCGAGCAGACCACTTCCATGGATGCAACTCATTTCTTGGCGGCATGGGCTGATCCTGCTGGCAATTATGGCATGCTCGAACTTGATTCTCAATGTCGGCGTCCATCTTGGGCCACCAGACAACTCCTCTGGCTAGGCCTTTCATGCGGGCCATGCCTGGGTGACCTTCGTGGAGATACTGCAGCACTCGCGTTCGGCCTTTCGGTGGGACGATCACTCTATTGCCCCACATGAGACAGCCATCTTGAACGGTAATTTCGGTGCTACGGGTTGAGTACGGTTTCATTTCCTCCTCCACAGCTCCATGATGTGGGGGCCATCCCTTCTCTACCAGCTGTAACACTTTGGACAGTATTGGATCTCGACGTGTCCAAGTGCGGATGTGCGAAGCGGAGAGCGGAGATGCGTCAATGTTCTCCATCAACAGCACAGTTTCAGCTGGGATTGGAACCTTAGCTGGCATGTCTGGCAATGGTAGGCGACTCAGTGCGTCGGCATTCCCGTGATCTGTTGTCGACTTGAATACAAGTGTGTATTCGTACATGGCTAGCGTAAGAGCCCATCGTTGAATACGAGCTGATGCTTGCGGAGGTACTGCGCGTTCCTCGTTAAACAGACTCAATAGGGGCTTGTGATCAGTCACTAGCGTAAAATGTCTCCCATAAATGTAGCTGTGAAATCGCTTCACACCAAACACGCATGCTAAACCTTCCTTTTCTATTTGCGAGTATTTCCGTTCTGCCGGTGCCAATGTGCGAGAAACAAACGCGATCGGTTTCTCCGAACCGTCTGACATTCGGTGCGACAGTACTGCTCCAATGCCGTACTGTGATGCGTCACAAGACACGATAAGTGGTTTTTTCGCGTCGAAGTGAACGAGTAGATTCGATGACAGGAGAAGTTCCTTGGAAACCTTGAATGCTTTCTTCTCGTCAGGACCCCATTTCCACTGGGTGTCTTTGCGAAGTAGTCGGTACAAAACAGCAAGTTTTGTAGATAGCTGTGGCATGAACTTCCCGTAATAATTGAGTAGCCCCAGGTAGGCTCTCAACTCAGTCACGTTAGTCGGTGCAGGAGCATTGCGGATTGCGTTTACTTTTTCCGCCGTTGGATGCAGTCCTTGCGCATCGATCCTGTGGCCCAAGTACTGTACTGAAGGGGCCATGAAGGTACATTTACTGAGCTTTACTCGTAGGCCGGCTTTCTCTAGGCGTGACAACACAGTGGCGAGTGTTGCCAGGTGAGACTTGTCGTCAGGGCCGGTAACTAAAATGTCGTCAAGATAGACGGACACACGCGGAATCCCCTGAAGGATGTTGTCCATAGTGCGTTGAAAAATCGCGGGTGCGGACGCTATCCCGAACGGTAGACGAGTGTATCGGAACAATCCACGATGGGTATTGATAACCACGTATGCTCGCGATTTCTCATCCAGAACGAGTTGTTGATACGCTTGGGAGAGGTCCAGCTTAGTGAACTTGTTTCCACCCGAGAGAGAAGTAAACAAGTCCTCGATTTTCGGTATTGGATACTTGTCCAATTTCGATACTTGATTAACGGTCAACTTGTAATCACCGCATATTCGGACGGACGACTTGTCAGGTTTCAGAACTGGTACGATCGGCGCTGCCCATTCTGAAAATTCCACAGGCTCGATAACTCCTGTAGCTTGTAGTCGCTCAAGCTCCTTTTCGACTAAGGTGCGCATAGCGTAGGGTACAACTCGAGCTTTGCAGAAGCGCGGTTGAACATCCTTGTCGATGTATATCTTTGCCTTTGTACCTTTCAGAGTTCCCAACTCATCCGTAAATAGCGTCGAGTGGGCTTTCAGAAGCTCATTCATGCTGCTTGATGCATGTAGTACATTGATTTGTTGCCAGTCAAGCTTTATCTTCTGTAGCCAGTTCCGACCCAGAAGACTTGGACCGTCGCCTTTGACGATTAACAGCGGAAGTTCGAACGTCTCCGTCTTGTACGTAACTTCCACGTCGAGACTGCCAAGTACTGGAACCAACTCTCCAGTGTAAGTACGAAGTCTCACTTGTGACTTTTGCAAGACTGCGTTTGGCCAACATGACTGAAAAGTCTTTTCCGAGACGATTGATAGTGCAGCTCCTGTGTCGATTTCCATAGTGGTGTCGACGTTATCGATACATAGCGTCGCTTTGATCGGCCGCTGTGCGGATGTGTCACTTGAGCTGCTGAACAGCGAGTACACCGGGGTGTTCGCGTATTCGTCATCATCAGTGTCGCTGTTTTCCGGAGTGGCAGTGACATTCTTAACTTGGCTTCGTGGCGCTGTCGCTTTGGCGCTGCGACATACGCTGGCAATATGGCCTCGTTTCTGGCAGTTGAAACAAGTGTTATTTTTGAATCTGCATCTATCAGCTGTATGACTTTCATGACCACAACGATAACAGGTTTTCTGCTTGGCACCTTTCTGCTCAGTGGGCCGTGGCTTACCTGTCGCCTTCGAATTTGGTGGCTTCCGTGTCGTTGTGTGGCTCCTCGTCATTTTATTCAACGCTTTGTCGCTCTGTGGCTGCGTAGCATGGAGGTCTTTCACATTTTTGGCCGCTGTTTCCATGCTTTGGGCGATTGCCATGGCCTTTTCCAGAGTTAGGTTCTTTTCTGCCAACAAACTGCGTTGCATGCGGTCGTTGCGCACACCACACACAAGGCGATCCCTTAGCATGTAATCAAGGGTGTTGCCATAGTTACAGAACTCCACCAGGGACCGTAGAGCTGCCGCAAACTGTGCAACAGACTCCCCGTCTTCGCGAAATCGGCTATTGAACTTGCATCGTTGTACGATTTCCGACGGCATCGGGTTGTGGTGCTCTGTCATGCATTTTACTAAGTCGTCGTAGGTTTTCTGCCCAGGTTTTGATGGAGCTACCAAATTGCGAAGCAACTTGTAGGCATCGGCACCAATGACGGTCAGTAGTACCGCTTGTTTCTTAGCCGTGTCCGTGATGTCGTTGGCGATAAAATAATGTTCAAGCCGTTCGATGTATTGCAGCCATTCTTCCTTCCCTTCTCGAAATTCGTCGATTTTTCCGATGAGTGCAGCCATTGTAATCCTCGTCGCCAATTTGTAATGTACCGAGTGGGTATTTTAAATGAATAAAACAAGCACACAATTCTGATGAGTCGAGAGAGAACTTTATTATAGAGCGAACAAATATAGACTGAGTCTTCCGGCTCAATACAACTATGTCTACGTGGCACAGGCTGGTGAACGATACAGTGATATATCATATATACACTAGCATAGGAGATCAAAGATCAAATGCTTTTATGGCTGGCTTATACTCTTGAGATCTTGGGGGAAAGTTATGATAGGAAAGTGGAGTACGAAACACCTGTTACATATATCAATATATTACAGTAATATCCTTCAAAAGTGGTTGAAAACAATAATTATACACGTTTGGTGTAAGCCGTATTAAAGGCCTATCGATTTAGAGGCTAGCATCTGAACCAAGTTTGATGTATGAATTACGAGCTGTAAACAAATAAAAAAAGTTCACAGTATCTAGGTCTCGACAATAAAGTGTCGAAGTTCAATAATTATCACCGTGCTAAACATCGGTCAGAATCAATCAAGCCGAAAGAGAAAATAAAACACGTGTGTCGGAACTGAAACTGAATTCGGGTCGAGTGTCGGACCAGCACTGTGTGCTGGCGCTCGGTGGCCACGAAAAACCCCCAGCCATTGGAGGAAACGTGGGTGCATCCAGGGCACTCGACAGGGGTGCACTCCCCCGGTCCGAATTCCGATTGAAGTGGGAAAATGGGGTGGGCGGGATTGTACAGCAAAGTTGACACGATTGACCGAGAGTGAGCTACTGAAGCGAACGTGGCTTTTATATAGCCAGTTGTTATGTAATTCTATTGTGTTCAGTGTGAATACACTGGCACCTGTCGTTCTAAAACGAAAAGAAATTCCACTTTCTTCCTCCATACTTCCGTCAGAAAATTCATTTCTTTTCTATTTATACCTCATGTGAGACGAGAAAAGGACAAAAACAGGTCAAATGTTTCCAATGGTGAACAGTGGCTAGGTCGTTGTGTGAACCTTGCTGTAGTATATAGAAGGTCGCAAAAGAAAGGGCAAAGGGGAAACAAAAAACAACAAAGGTAAAAAGGTATTAAATAACAAATTACGATTGCCAGTTCCGGTGTGGAAAGATCAACAATTAAGCGTTGTGAGATTAAACTTTGAACGATGTGCTCGATGCCAAATATTGGACGGACAAAAAATCCGCTGTCCCTCGAATCGAATTCGATACCAAACGATCGAATAAAATGTGTTATAAACTCAGTGCCATACGACTGGGTATACGCAAATGTCTATGCCGCCTCAAATAGACGTTTATTGGCCTTCGGTGCACGCGGAACGCGGAAAAAACAACAAAGGTAAAAAAGGTATTAAATAACAAATTACGATTGCCAGTTCCGGTGTGGAAAGATCAACAATTAAGCGTTGTGAGATTAAACTTTGAACGATGTGCTCGATGCCAAATATTGGACGGACAAAAAATCCGCTGTCCCTCAAATCGAATTCGATACCAAACGATCGAATAAAATGCGTTATAAACTCAGTGCCATACGACTGGGTGGACGCAAATGTCTATGCCGCCTTAATTAGACGTTTCTGCGATGTACTCTTTCACAACTCCCCAGCCGAGATCAGAACGGTCAGCAAGTCGTATGAGCTTTTGACGTTCCTTGATGGACTTCACGGCGGCGTTCCAGTCGGTCTTGGCCGAGTCGATGTCAAGGCTGTCAATGTTCTGAATGGCCGACTCGACAAGCGAAAGAAGCTTCTCGCAGTGCTTGTGCTGCTGTTGATGCCGTCGCGTTTGAACGTCGGAACGTCTGATAAGCGTTGCTTCTTGCAAGCCGATTCGACCTTGAAGTCTAATGACTTAGAAAGGGCCTGGATAGCGTTCAGTATCTGATCACTGCTGGTACCGGACTCCGAACCGCCGACGCCCGGTTCGAGGGACATGTTCGATGCGGTGCGTGAAGACGTGTGTAGAATAGGATTGTACAGCAAAGTTGACACGATTGACCGAGAGTGAGCTACTGAAGCGAACGTGGCTTTTATATAGCCAGTTGTTATGTAATTCTATTGTGTTCAGTGTGAATACACTGGCACCTGTCGTTCTAAAACGAAAAGAAATTCCACTGGTGCGCGGTGCTGCCCACACCTCGCAAATGTTTAAATGCCTCTAAATTACTCTGGTTACCTGATTTCGCCTTACAAAACATCCCAAACTAGGTAACACACTGCTGCACTTTCATTTTCCTCGAAATATATCAGCTAATGGATGATAATTCAAAACCATTGATTATCCCGAGCGATCACACACACGTCCACCCGACGGGTTGGTATACTCGAGACTGCGTAGATTCCTACGCAGCCCTCAACGTCGGCGGTTGTGCAAATAGAATGCACAAAAACGAAAATGAACGATTGAAATAAATTGTTGGGTGCCTCAAAAATGAATTTGAATACCCCGTCCATGAAAGAAAAAAAACACCTCGGTTTGATCGGTTGTGAAAGAATTACGTACAATTCAATGACCAATAACGAAAATGATCAGGGGAAAAAAATAGAAAAGTGGCACGAATATTTTTGCGCGTGCATTTGACGTGAATGGTATAAACAATATATTCTTCTTTTTTTCTCCTACAAACGTAGGTACTATTATTTTTACACCGAAAAAGAAAAATCATGTGGTGTTTGTTTTTATTGCTAAAATTTTGGTTAACTGCAATGATGTACGGCAGCTTTAAGCAAATGCCGATTGCGCCAACCCGGAGAAAGACGCAGTGGTACAATGATACTTTTCGTTTCCAAGGAAACGCCGTATTACCAAAATCCCTCGCCTTGCAGCCCTCCCTTGAACTCATTAATCTTGTACAGTATTTGTATGTAAATATTGATTTATTGATTCAGCGGCGAACTGCAATAATACAGCGGATACTGTCAGGTAAATTGACTAACGTCAGTCACTCCACACTCCAACCTCTGACGAGAAAGATGCAAAACCGAGGAATAGTTCACCTCTGTGCCATCTTCAGCCTGATGTGGTCCCGCACTTCAGGCTTCGCACCCCGCCCATCTGATTGGGAATTCCACGGTGGGATTGCGTACTACGTACACTCGCCTCCGCTAGTCTGGGAAAACGCCAAAGAGTTGTGCCTGGCGATCGGCGGCAATCTTCTGATGCCGAAATCAGCGGATGGGAACACATTCGCCAACTCGTTGCTCGTCAAACACGGAGCCACCGCGGCTTGGCTCAACTGCCACCGCAATGCAGGCGAGTGGCAGTGCTGGGTGGACGGAGTGGCCCGGTGGCCGCCTTACAATAACCCCGCTCCGGACCAACCCCAACTTGACGGGAACTGTGTTACCGCGACGGCCGTGGACGGCATGTGGCGGCACAAATTCTGTGACGAAAAGGCGACTGCCGTGTGCGAGAAAGGTGAGAAGGATGTAGGCCAGTGCAGGATCATCGGTCCAGACGGCAGAATAAAGATGGACCGCACTCCGTAGAGACTTCTAAAACCGCCTGGCGAATCATTGCATTGCATGAGGAGTCATCGAACAAGAAACCACGATTTAATCAACCATGACGAAAAAAAACCTACTCAAATAGAATACAGAAGTGGTTCCGACTGTCCAACGCAATGATTCCTTTTAGGATAATATCTTTTTATACCCAAAACAAAAAAAGGATGGATTAGTGGACATGCACATTTTTTTGGGTAATTCCATGATGTTGGGTAGGCATATATATAACCAAAAAAAGCGGTGTCCATGTTGCGTTGGTACAAGTTCTTTTATTTAAAGAATTTTTTATCTGGTGAAATATTTGTTGTACTGAATATGGGTAGGTGTCCCAATATAATCATGTTGTTTTCACTGACTAATCTCTCACAGATCATGAAATATTTGTTTTACCTATACGCAACATGGACACCACATATGTTTAACACTATACGAGTACATTTTGGAGGTCTGTAGTTTTGTTACAATGTGATGTAAATACTGCTATAATTGCAGTGTAAATACATGTGTTTCTTTATGACATGAATATAGGCCTACTTACTAAAGTAGCTGGGCCGGAATGTTACTCATATTTAAGATCTGGTATGTCACACATTTTGTACCCAACCTCGTGGAATGACTCTTTTACAAGGGCGCTCTAGCTCCTGACCACATGTCAGCCCCGTTGTTTGTGCACTATGACCATGGAACCAACCTAAATAGGACGGCGGGTTCGCACAACTTCTTGAAAGCAAGGACACAGTTTTTCATTGTACATGTATTCTCTGGACGTATAAATGGGGTTCTGAGCTGACTTAGTAGTTCCGAGTAGTTTGTACACAAGTTGATCTTGCACATCTCTTAAAAATCACATAATTATGGAGATAACGCTATATACTTTTAACACTTTTATCGTGTAATATGTCTTTAATAATAATAACGAACCACCAGTTCAAAAGGCTCGGTCCCTAACACCACTTTAACATGTTTGTCCAATGTTACGCTTACGAAAAAGTTAAATATGTTAATATGCTGTTAGATCTAGCATTAACGGTTGGAATTAAACAATGTATGTTAAAGGCAGTACACATGATTGGTATCCCGAAGAATCAGAAATGTTCACAGATTTACATATAACTTACACGATATAAACATGATGACGGTAGAAAACTTCCACTGAAATGGTTTTGTCTGAAGTGATATAGTCTTTGAGAAATGAGCAAAACAATTATTTTTCGTCTCGCGAGACGTAAATTCAATTCGCCCCAAAACAATTTTCGTCCTGGACCACTTCGTCCTGGTCCACTTCGTCTGAGTGCCATTTCGCCCCAATAACCACTTCGTCGAAACACTACCTCGCCCAAATGCCACTTCACCCCAAAACAACCTCGTGCACAGGCCGTGGTTCAGGGCGAAGTGGTTCTAGGGCAAAATGACTAAAAACTATTTTGTTGCTGTTTTTTCAAAAGTTAGACGAAGTACGGGGCTTGTTTTTACTCAGGTTGGTTTTTATCATGAATATCTTCAATCACACAGGGGGATAAAACTATTTGTAACAGTTTACCAAATATCATGTCTACTATCTTTAAATACAACCAAAACAAATGCTGGGTGTAACATCCATCCTCTTGCAATATGCTAATACGTGCAGGGCGCGATACACGTCACTTTGTTCATTGAGGGCATGCATGAGGGCATATTGTGCTTCCATTGTTGAACGGTTTAAAGGCCAATGGATCATTTGCAATGACCCCAAAAAGTAATCGACGAGTTTACAGGGGAAAAGTTCTGAAAGTAAAGATTGAATTAATAGCAACTATCCAATGAAAGGTTTTCGCTCAAAATGATATAATTTACCAGAAAATAATCCGTAAAGATGAAATTATTTAGATCGTTTGCAAACGATTTACTTATTTTTGGTTCGCATCTAGTTCTACGCGGTCCAAAGTGCATGGGCGCTGTGTACTGCGTGTGCGTGTTCCAACGCGATGCATTTTTATGGATCGCGCGCACACGCAGTATATGTGCGCCACAGCAGAGTGCATGACGCAAGTCACATAGTACCCGATCAACTGAGAACGAATATTTGAAACACCCCGCCAAGACCAGGAAAATGCATATGGATTTTCATGTTTTTTTTAAACGCGGTACATTTGACAAAGCTGAAATTTCTTCGGATAAGTTTGTTGATGTCTTTCTTTTGATTTATAATGGATTTATTCGCAGAATCGCTCAAAAACAGATCATCTACAGGGCCTTTAAGTAACAAAAGGTGCCCCACGAAATGGCGGCTATTCGATACGGTCTATAAACTCAGGGAACCTCTTAAACGCTCCTTTAATAGTTTTAGAATTTGCACTTTTGGAGAAAAAAAATTCCAAAATAAATATTTAAATTTGGTACAAAAGGCATGGAGCTGCGTATTTCGTGGCGCGCATTGACGAGCCTCTACCTTTAATGCCTATATATCATATCTATGGGCTGGACTCTGGTTATATATGATCGATACCAGATTTTCATATAATAAATGACATTGGGCTTTCGGGCATGATCTTTGAAGTAACTTACCAGCATGCTGCAGCATGAACCCCATATAATAAGATCAACCTTCCATTGTGTTAGTTAAACCTGAAGGAGTTACCATGGGGATGTTTGCAGGGGTCAATTTCATAAAGCTTTTTAGCATAAAAATTTGCTTAATCCAAAATTTGTTTGCTTTATAAAAATTGGTTTTCAGTCAAAATCTTATATGATGTGTATTGCAATTGACTAGTGTTCTGCTATTTTTCTTAAAAATAAAAGTTGACATACAATGTCGACTATTAACCCATTTTTATAAAGCAAACAAATTTTGGATTATATACTCTCCAACAAAAGAAACTGTGCATGGTAAAAATTGCTGTATTTTTCAAGAAGGTGGAAAATAAACACCAAATTCACAGACAATATGCTCTGACATTGTTAGAAAAAGGTTATGCACTCAAAACCTGCTCATGGCATAGTGCAGGACTTAGGCATGCCTGGGTGTTGATTTCACAATAGGGGTCCTATACAGGTTGTTATGTAACAGAATTCCATAAAGTTCAGGGCCCATGTGCATAAAAGGCTACTAGTTTAGCTGCCAACTAGTGCTTAGTAAGATTATAAATTCCCTAGTTTATACCTACGGAGTTGGCAACTAATTTGTGTTGCATAAAACCTCACTAGGCACATTGCTTACTAGTTGCATACTAGGACAATTTGGTTTGTAACTGATTTGGGTGCTATGGCCTTGGAGAGGAGGTGATTATGTCAGATACAATAGGCTTGTAGACAAGTTTATTGTGTTTGAGCTTCGAACCACATTCCAACTGAGCATAACTCATTTCTAAGGGTCTTTGTAACATTGCATTACTGCCCAGTAATTACAAGTAATCCGTCATTGTGAAGCAAAGCTTAGGCACAAAGTTGTTTAGCTCCATGATTCTACGAGCCATGTTGTCCAAAGGCAGACTGATTAGTTGTCATAGTGACTTAGAGGTACCCCAGATCAACTCTAACTTTTGCCAGAATTTTAGAATGTTACTATATCTAGTTGGGTTTTATGCATCACAATTAGTAATCAACTAGGCTTAGTAAGCAACTTAAGTCCATTTTAGTTGCCAACTAGGCCTAGTAGCCTTTTATGCACATGGGCCTCATTAGCAAGCCGAAAAGGACTACCCAAAAGTCAATATTCTCTTTCATGCGCGTGTCATTGGCTCCATGAGGCGAAGATGCACAGCAGTGATTAATGCACAAGGGGGACACACTCGATACTGACTTTGAACAGATTTTGCGCGTACATCGACACATTCAAACGTATCACGTGCATAGCTACGCCATGGTTACTGCTATTTGCATGTAAATTCCCGCCGACCCGGTACTTTTAATTGGGACAATACTCCAAAATCATAAAGTTGAGAGATCTAAAAAGGTAGGAGGCTTGTATTATATTCAATCATAGACTATCGACTGGTTCAAATAAATCGCAAGACCCAGTTATCGGACAGTACAAACTCTGATTAAGATGCATCGAATGTAAACGTGCACGGATCACAAGAAGCTTGTTCAGATTTTATTCCAAGAAAAAAATAAATTTTGTTCTAACTATATCCGTGGGAAGAAAACGTAAAATTAGCTATCTCCAATTTGGATATGGAAGCAAAAAGGTTGGTGTAATCGCCCACTAAATCAGACCCCATTGAAACCAATGCTAAATGCCAAATATTAAACAATCATTTTAAAATACATGAAACTCTCACAGCGTCTCGGGACAATAAACAAAACACTCGTTGAAGTCTCATTTTTTGTTCACAACTTTATAGAAGGAATCTGTCACTTTTATTCTTCAAACAAACGTGGACAAATGTCCATGAGTTTAGTAAATCTGAATGCAGTGAAAAGCAACTTGGCTCCACCGGGATTCGAACAGCGGACATTCTGCTTAAAGGCACAGGCTCGTCAGCAATGCGCGCGCGCCAAATTCGTGCCACGAAATACGCAGCTCCGTGCCTTTGCTATGGAGCTGCGTATATCGTCGCACGAATTTGACGCGTGCGCATTGCTGACAGCCTGTGCCTTTAATAAGAAAAAACCCTATTCAAAGTGTTGATAGCAATGGCAACAAACACCGCATGGATATATATTTGTTTGTCAAAAATTGTAGGCCTACTTGTGGATGTGTCACAAGATCAGCTAAACACGCGTTGCCTGGCAACCTATATTGCCGCAAAGTGTGCTAACGACGGTTAATTGATCGTTTGTTGAGTCGGACAAGAAATTCATTGATCAATTTTAGCTTTACCACTTGAAACGTGGTTGGGGATAATTTTGTAAATTGTCAAGGCCTAACCTAATTGTCCACTTCAGATAACAATGACCGCCGCTGTCTGCATGGCAACTGCATTGAGGCCTTTTCACAGTACCCAATTCCGACCCGGGTAAAGGGGAGTTCACACTATCGCGGAAAAATCATACTGTGCTATTGGTTTGTACACAAACTGGTTTGCCGCTGGTGCGCTTGACCGCGGTGCGCTGACCTTTCCAACGCGCAGCCAATAGATCACGTTCCAATGACGTCACTTCCTACATATTGCCACGTGCATCATGATTTTGAGCGTATTTTGTTGTGACGCGCATTGGTTGCGCCGTATTTCGAACAAATTTCGAGCAACACGCGCGCGTGTTTGGAACATGTTCCAGCGTGTGCGTGCGCGTACTTTATGGCGTTTAATACGCAGTAGCATTTTTTCCTACGAAGATGGCGTCTGTGAACGTGATCAATAAGGTATCAGATAAGCCCCAAGTTACCAGAGTGGAATTTTCTATTTTGGAAAGATCGGCGATTGGGAGCTCATGCAATGTGGTGAGCGCAGCGTGGCAGTGTGATTTATTTCCGGGATAGTGTGAACGCCCCTTAACAGTTACTTTCTACCCGGGTAGCTGTAGGTTAATGGCGAAGTGCCACTGGGCGAGGTGTGCCGTTTGGGCGGAATGACTGTATAATCATGCGCCATGAGCATCTTTTTTGATGGATACCGGCGCATTATAAATTTCCATTATTTATTATTATTATTATAACCCCTTCGTTGTTTTTTTCCCGGGTTAACAACTTTGTAAACATGCGCGCTGCTAGGACGAGTTGATACGAGTTATGTCCGAGTTACACCATCCCGAGATGTCCCAGCGAATTCACCAACTCGGGGAGTGAAAGAGACCGAACACGGACTCGTCTCAAGGTTGGCCTGTACAAATCCAGCGATCAGGGTCAAGAGAATGGACTGAACCCCAAATCTGGCCGATGCATTAACAACCAGCAGCTTGGTTCCAATTCCAGGGGTGTTAAAACTGGAGGCAGGCTCTAAAACCTGTGTGATTCAGTGTTGAGTTATTATTCACTTATTGCTTGCATGCATGTAGAAAAAGGGCACTTCAGAGCATAGCAATGGGCCCAATTTCATAAAATTTGTTTTATGTTAAAGCACTGACGGAACCAGTACATATTTGTGTTTTTTTTTTAAATTTCCGGAGTCAAGAAGTAACTCAATAAGTGGTAGACAAGAATTTCTGTGGCAGAGATAATCAAGCTAGTATTGTTTGCGCACCCCTATTTCGTCCGCTCCCTAATTCACTGCTCAACTTGGCGATGTTTCCTGCGTGACATCACCCAAGACCTGGGCTGGATAACACTTGCCATGATTGGCGAGATTCTGTCACCTGACGCAGTAAACGTGTTACCTGACTGTCGGGCCCAGTAAACAAGGGAACGTGAAAACCACGTCAGATTCGCGTGAAAAAAAAAAAACATTAATTTGGTGCGAGTCACGTTCATAAGTGAGGTAAAATGAGCGTGAATAGCGTTAATACGTTTTCACCAGTTAGCAAAGTTTATGTTACACGGGGAGATAACTGCAAAATAACCCACAGGAGAACGTCATATTTCCGTTATTATACCTCGTAGGCCTACTGTTGAAACGCAACAATAACGTGAAAGTCTCGGCATTTTTGAGCCACTATAAGTAACGTTATTCACACGTGAAATTCACCCACCCATTTTGGTGTGACGTTTGGCAATTGCGTGAAAATCACCTAAAAGTTGGTAATACGTTTTCTCCAAATCTTCACGTGATTTAAAAACAGG
Source organism: Henricia sp. BOLD:AAB3569 (assembly GCA_037783545.1). Classification (NCBI taxonomy): domain Eukaryota; kingdom Metazoa; phylum Echinodermata; class Asteroidea; order Spinulosida; family Echinasteridae; genus Henricia; species Henricia sp. BOLD:AAB3569. The sequence goes on along the minus strand of JBBELK010000038.1, from coordinate 793,466 downwards.
AATATTACTGAAGGAATAACCATAACTTTACGTTGTATCCACGTTCCTATAAAGTGAGGTAAAATGAGCGTGAATAGCGTTAATACGTTAGCAAAGTTTCTGTCACACGGGGAGATAACTACATATTAAAGTTGCACTGCCCGTGTTTGGGCCGATTTGGGCGTACAATTTTTTTTTATAAAGTTAAATAGGTATTTTTCTAGAATAGAAAAAGTTATCAGCTTTCATTTGGTACCAAGAACGTAAAAATCCGTCAAGGATTAATGCCAGTCGATTAAAAACAAGAAATGATTAAAAGGCTGGCAGGTCATTTAATCGACAGGGTTATGACGTAAATGTACATGTGCGCGTACATGTGTACATTGTACACATACTATGTACATATGAGCGTACGCGCACATGTACAACATGTGAAGCACGTTTCAAGAAAAAGGCTTGTATCTCCAATTCCCGACGTCGGAAATTTAAGTTTTTGATATGTTTCGTTACAGAGACACGTAAGCTTTCTAAATTCGTTCGCTTGTGTAAATTAATTTTTTTAATCCTTTCAACCGAAACACGGGCAATGCAACTTTAACCAAAAGGACAACGTTATATTTCCGTTAATAAACCTCGTATACTGTAGAAACGGAACAATAACGTGAAAGTCTCAGCATTTTCCAGCCGCTCAGAAACGTTATTCACACGTGAAATTCACCCACACCCATTTCGGTATATAATAGTCACGTTTGGCAATTGCTTGTAAATCACGTAAAACTTGTTTTACGTTTTCTCCAAAACTTTTGAGCCCGTACCAATGCTGTACGGTGCGACTAAAATGGTCACATGCTAAAATATCGCGCATCAAAGTGTCCCAGAAGCCAAATGGATTTTACCAACATCTACCTCACGCGTGCTTTAAGTCAGTTTTGCAATGCAGAATTTGGAGAAACTGGCACAAAGAATAACATGTACATGTATACTGAATCACCCCTGTTGTTTATTCGAGTATCAGTAGTAACTAGGTCTCGTCTCTTGTTCTGCTCCAGGTGCAACAAGTGAACATACCAGGGACATCAAGTGCTGCATTCAGCAGATACTACATGTACATGTGAATGGAATGGACTGTACAAGAATGGAATGTACTTGATTAAATCTACTGTTTTGACATGACTCTACTGTGATGACATTGGCGTACTGTGACCTTGCGGGAACATTCATCTGTGTAATCTTTTTGTGTGTTCCCATTTGCCGTTCGTTTTCATTGCGTACCCCAACCGGGCTTAGTGTACGCCAATTGGCATACCCGAACCAGGCTTTATAGGGTACGCCAATTAGTCTTTGTGAAAGACGGTCTAACGTTGCTTGGTTTGTGGACAGGGAACTAGTTTATGCGCCGGCTGGGTGCTGTCGGAACCCAAATGGCGCATAAACTAGTACCCTGTCCACACGATGCGATGGAACCCAAATGGCGCATAAACTAGTACCCTGTACACACGGTGCAATGTCGACCGCGCGCACGTACACGAACCACTGCAAGCAACGTTAGACAGTCTTTCACAAAGACTATACGCCAATTGGCATACCACAACCAGGCTCCAGGCACCGGGCTTAGGATATACGCCAATTGGCATGCCCCAACCGGGCTAAGGGTACGGCAATTGGCGTACCCTAAGCCCGGTTGGGGTCCACCAATTTTGTATTCTACCTCACAATCACCTCCATTCGGAACCACGTGAGATTGTATTGTCTGGCTGGTTGCATACCACACATTCAAAGTATAACAAAGAAAATTCCAACCCCTGCACAACTATATAAAGGGCTACTTCGCAAGGCGTCGTCAGTGGGGGCGGTCGGGTTGGCGTACGGGTTCTTTCCTCGCCTTTCACCTCTGGGGTCCCGGGTTCGAATCCGGGGCGTGTATGTGGATTGGGTTTGCAGTCCCTACTTGACCGCGTGGGTTTTCCCCTGGGGCATTTCTCTGGGGTTTTTCCTCCCACTTCTAAAACTGCAACTCCTTCTTCGTCATCTCAAGTTGATAATATAGTATAGTTAAAGCTAAAACCGTATAGTGATGGCATAAAGGGCCTTAGTTGCCAAAGATGCCATAAAATATACAACAACAACAACAGCGTCGTCGGTGTATTTTTGGTGCAGAATACCACCGGTCGCGCGATACAGCAGCGCGTTTTTTCAGGCTTCATTCGTTATGGCGGACGAAGCCATGATTCAGGTCAATCCGTCTGAAGACGATACCATTTACGTGCAATTTGAAAAAGAAATTGCCGATGCACAGCATGCGAGCACTAGTTTTGCCCAACGGCCCACTACACCGGCCAAAAAGCGTCCTTACAAGCGTAAGAATGTGACCACTACTCCCTCCGAGCAAGTTCAAGCGTCCGGTTCAGATCCTAACTTGCATATGCAAACAACCTTAGGTGAGTTGCAGCAAACTGTCGCTTGCCTGGCAAATGCGTTCACTAGCTTCACTCAAAGTTCTGCTGCTGCAGCGCCTAGCGTGCCGGCTACACAGTACTGGGAACCCGAGGAAGGAGAAATATTTGAAGAGCCTGTACTCGAAAGAGACAATGATGGCTCGGTTTATGGCACTATCGTACCCGAAAGGGGCGACAATTTTTCAAATCGTGACGTAGAGGTCTTGTTGGGTCAGGGAAATCAAAATGATCAACTTTTTTTCGGAATTGGCTGCCCTGGTCAAAAATGACGAAAACAGAAGGGCAAGCCATAAACGACCAGTTGGCCAAAACTGTTGATGCACTTGTTAGAGGCAAAATTCAAACAGAAAAACTCGAGGAAAACATTATTTTGTACAATAAACCCAAGAATTGTACAAACATGTGCTTGACACGATTGATTTGGTCAATCTTGAAACTTACTACTCGAAAACACGATGTTAAGCTGCAGAAAATACAAAATGCTGATGAGCTTCTTAAAGCCCGTACCAACAAGACCGAAGATGACCTCGACTGTGCCAAACTAATTCGCAATCTGATAGATGCGATAGCTATTTTGGGGCATGGCAATTCATTGCTCAATTTGCGTCGACGTGACGCCATTAGACCCGATTTGAGCCAAAATTACGCTCCACTTTGTTCCTCTCAAGTGCCATGTACCAGTCTTTTGTTTGGAGACGACCTTGCCCAATCCTGCAAAAGTATTCAGGATTCAAACAAGATTGGCGCTAAAGTTCAAGGTCGCATTAGCAATCGCCGAAAGCGAGGCTTCTCGTTCGGCTCAGATTGGCGAGGCGCAAATTCAGGCTGCAGCTGGCGTAGCAAAGACTACGGAAGAGGCTCCTACAATCGCCGATTGAGGGCGCCCTACTATCGTAGAGGTCGTGGGTGGTCAGGAACTAGTCTGGTACCCGGACCAAAAATCTTTTGACTAGACTGAATTTAAGGTCCGGCAGCCGCCAATTTCGCCATTTTGAAACAGGAGGAATTCCTCCTTTTTCCGAAGGTTCCCGAAGTTACCCGAATGCACGTCCGGTCGTCCGGACGTTACCGTTAATCGTCGGGTACAATTCGTCATTGTTTCGAGATTTTGAATTGACGTCGCGTGCACGTACGTACGTACGCGTGCATAAATGGTGATGCCATGGATTTAAAACTACGCAGTGGCTGTCAGTGGCTATAGTTACGGGATTGCAACAGCAGATTAAAACTACATGATGTACAATATGGAGCTCACTGGGTGATGCAGACAAGGTTTGAATTTTCTTTTTGATGCTATAGCCTACATGTATATTAAAATGGGCATATTTAATATTTTAAGGTTAATATATTAAATTTGTATTGGTCAAATATGGAATAACCCCTTTCAAATTATTGTACACTCATGCCATATATAGCGCGCAGCGCGCTTTGAAAATTAACGGTTATGTGCTTCTAAAAATAAATGCATGACGTAATGCTTAAAGTGCTATTTTAAACACGACAGTAGCCGGTCCTCATATTCAGTCGTTGTATGTGGAATATGTGGACCGGGAACCAGTCTAGTCAGGAACTAGCCCCGCGAGCAGTGCTTCGGGTGGGGAAACCCTCAGCCCTGTCTTCTAATATACACCAAATCTGTGGCAAACTCACGCAAATGAAATTTGGCCCATGGCTCTGATATTTGCTCAATAGGTGCACTCACCCCAGTTTATAAATATTCCGAAGAGTACGCATCGATCCGATGTCTAGTTTCGGTGAAATCGTGGGGACAGTTTGAGACCTTCCTTGCGATGAAATTCCCACTCTTTGACCAAAAATCAAATATGCGCATGCGCGAGGGCGGAGAGGTCAACATAATAGCGCCATCTCGCGACGGCGTCGACACTTACTAGTAGTCTGGTACCCGGACCACAAAATTCTTTGACTAGACTGAATTTAAGGTCCGGCAGCCGCCAATTTCGCCATTTTGAAACAGGAGGAATTCCTCCTTTTTCCGAAGGTTCCCGAAGTTACCCGAATGCACGTCCGGTCGTCCGGACGTTACCGTTAATCGTCGGGTACAATTCGTCATTGTTTCGGTAATTTGAATTGACGTCGCGTGCACGTACGCGTACCGCTGCGTGTGTATTTATGGTGATGCCACGGATTTAAAACTACGCAGTGGCTATCAGTGGCTATAGTTACGGGATTGCAACAGCATATTAAAACTACATGTACAATATGGAGCTCACTGGGTGATGCAGACAAGGACAAGGTTTGAATTTTCTTTTTGATGCTAGCTAGCTACATGTATATTAAAATGGGCATATTATTTTAAGGTTAACATATTCAATTTGTATTGGTCAAATATGGAATAACCCCTTTCAAATTGTTGTACACTCATATGCCATATCGCGCGCAGCGCGCTTTAAAAATTAACGGTTATGTGCTTCTAAAAATAAATGCATGACGTAATGCTTAAAGTGCTATTTTAAACACCACAGTAGCCGGTCCTCATATTCAGTCGGTGTATGTGGAATATGTGGAGCGGGAACCAGTCTACACGTACTAGCTGCACAGCGGCTGTTTCATGAGAGAGCACATCGACTCTCTCGCGCGGTACGTTCTACATGTACATATCTATTAAATCGTCCGTACTATTTTCAGGTAGATATCGAAGTTGTTCGACATCATATTGCAAAGATAACTTTGATTTGCGACGTCTCTTGTACGCCACCATAGAGTCGATGTGCTCTCTCATGAAACAGCCGCTGTGCAGCTAGTACGTGTCGACGCCGTCGCGAGACGGCGCTATTATGTTGACCTCTCCGCCCTCGCATATTTGATTTTTGGTCAAAGAGTGGGAATTTCATCGCAAGGAAGTGGAATTTCTTTTCGTTTTAGAACGACAGGTGCCAGTGTATTCACACTGAACACAATAGAATTACATAACAACTGGCTATATATAAACGCCACGTTCGCTTCAGTAGCTCACTCTCGGTCAATCGTGTCAACTTTGCTGTACAATCCTATTCTACACACGTCTTCACGCACCGCATCGAACATGTCCCTCGAACCGGGCGTCGGCGGTTCGGAGTCCGGTACCAGCAGTGATCAGATACTGAACGCTATCCAGGCCCTTTCTAAGTCATTAGACTTCAAGGTCGAATCGGCTTGCAAGAAGCAACGCTTATCAGACGTTCCGACGTTCAAACGCGACGGCATCAACAGCAGCACAAGCACTGCGAGAAGCTTCTTTCGCTTGTCGAGTCGGCCATTCAGAACATTGACAGCCTTGACATCGACTCGGCCAAGACCGACTGGAACGCCGCCGTGAAGTCCATCAAGGAACCTCAAAAGCTCATACGACTTGCTGACCGTTCTGATCTCGGCTGGGGAGTTGTGAAAGAGTACATCGCAGAAACGTCTAATTGAGGCGGCATAGACATTTGCGTCTACCCAGTCGTATGGCACTGAGTTTATAACACATTTTATTCGATCGTTTGGTATCGAATTCGATTTGAGGGACAGCGGATTTTTTGTCCGTCCAATATTGGCATCGAGCACATCGTTCAAAGTTTAATTTCACAATGTTTTAAAAATTGTTGATCTTTCCACACCGGAATTGGCAATCGTAATTTGTTATTTAATACCTTTTTTACCTTTGTTGTTTTTTCCGCGTTCCGTGTGCACCGAAGGCCAGTAAACGTCTATTTGAGGCGGCATAGACATTTGCGTATACCCAGTCGTATGGCACTGAGTTTATAACACATTTTATTCGATCGTTTGGTATCGAATTCGATTTGAGGGACAGCGGATTTATTTTATTTTATTTTATTTTTGTCCGTCCAATATTTGGCATCGAGCACATCGTTCAAAGTTTAATCTCACAATGCTTAATTGTTGATCTTTCCACACCGGAACTGGCAATCGTAATTTGCTATTTAATACCTTTTTACCTTCGTTGTTTTTTGTTTCCCCTTTGCCCTTTCTTTTGCGACTTTCTATAGACTACAGCAAGGTTCGCACAACGACCTAGCCACTGTTCACCATTGGAAACATTTGACCTGTTTTTGTCCTTTTCTCGTCTCACATGAGGTATAAATAGAAAAGAAATGAATTTTCTGACGGAAGTATGGAGGAAGAAAGTGGAATTTCTTTTCGTTTTAGAACGACAGGTGCCAGTGTATTCACACTGAACACAATAGAATTACATAACAACTGGCTATATATAAACGCCACGTTCGCTTCAGTAGCTCACTCTCGGTCAATCGTGTCAACTTTGCTGTACAATCCCGCCCACCCCATTTTCCCACTTCAATCGGAATTCGGACCGGGGGAGTGCACCCCTGTCGAGTGCCCTGGATGCACCCACGTTTCCTCCAATGGCTGGGGGTTTTTCGTGGCCACCGAGCGCCAGCACACAGTGCTGGTCCGACACTCGACCCGAATTCAGTTCCAGTTCCGACACACGTGTTTTATTTTCTCTTTTCAGCTTGATTGATTCTGACCGATTTTAGCACGGTGATAATTATTGAATTTCGACACTTTATTGTCGAGACCTAGACACTGAACTTTTTTATTTGTTTACAGCTCGTAATTCATACGTCAAACTTGGTTCAGATGCTAGTTTGATAGCCTCTAAATCGATAGGCCTTTAATACGGCTTACACCAGACGCGTATAATTATTGTTTTCAACCACATTTGAAGGATATTACATTTGTGCATATAATTTGATCCTAATCAAGCTGATTAGCGGAGTTTAAAATAAATCGAACAGCAAGGTTCGCACAACGACCTAGCCACTGTTCACCATTGGAAACATTTGACCTGTTTTTGTCCTTTTCTCGTCTCACATGAGGTATAAATAGAAAAGAAATGAATTTTCTGACGGAAGTATGGAGGAAGAAAGGTCTCAAACTGTCCCCACGATTTCACCGAAACTAGACATCGGATCGATGCGTACTCTTCGGAATATTTATAAACTAGGGTGAGTGCACCTATTGAGCAAATATCAGAGCCATGGGCCAAATTTCATTTGCGTGAGTTTGCCACAGATTTGGTGTATAGGGGGACGCAACTTTACCGGAACATCCGGGGTCTGTGTGACCTCGGGTCACAGCGCGGTGAAAACAAACTCACCGTGCATGCTGCACAGAGTCACATACGGCCTACGTGGTACACACGCGAAGCTGTTTTTCCCCGCAATATTTCCTGTATTTCATGCATGTGTGTATTCCACCCATGCATGGACAAACGTACTACTGACGCAAAACAGCGTTACAGAGCTAAATTGGATGGAAACTGGACTGGAAAAGTGCCCGTATGGACATGTTGGATCGATCGATCCTAAGGCTTGGCCGCGCATAGAGTATGCAGAGATGTCTACTAAAGTCATGGTAACTTGGAGACTTGGGATTTACCTGTACACAGTGCATTATAATGGACAAACTACCGTACACAATCGCCTAAATTTTAACATTCTCACAATGTCTGTTTTGACGAAATGGATTCAGGTCATAGGCCTAAATGTTTTGTGGCCTGATAATTGATATGAATTTCAACCCTACCATTTTGGAAAGAATTGGGAAGCTGATCATGGCTTCATACCTTGTGTGCAAAACACATGGTACAGGCTGAACAAGTGTTTCCTCACAAAATCTAATCTAGTCTGCATCTTCCAATGCTATACGAGTCATTTTAAAGAAAAAAAATCATCAACTTCGTAACTCTTACCGTGTTTTTTTAAGTTAAGTTGCAAGTCATTTTTAAAATTTTATTATATATTTTGTTGTTGGTCAAGTAGTGAATCTGGTACTCATTTTACAGTCAACACTAGACAACAGGAATGGTGTCAGATACATGTACGTGTAATACTGTAAGTGACTATTGTTAATTATTCTTTTTTTGTATCTCTCCTTTTACATGTTTTCTGCAGGCCCCTTCTAGCTCTCATGCTGCTATGAAAAACTTACACAGCCTTGAAGCACATCAGCAATTCAGGACTGGATAGGTGGGGACAGCATTTCACCAACAAACATTGAAAGGACATTTTGTCTTTAAAATCACTGTCAGGAACCCTATAACCAATCAGATGACAGTGCAGGTGGTGCCATGGTCAGTTGTGATGGAGCAAATATGAGTGGGTTCACATGCGAGGCATCCTCCCTAAAAGAAAAACACTCCTAAATGGGAAATGGTGCTGCAAGGACTGTCGGAAACATTTATTTTGCTTTCACTGAAAAACCCAGCAGAGAAATCTATTTTTTTATCAAATTTTATTAATGAAAATCATAAAAATCATATATTTATTAAGATATTGATTAATGATAAGATTTGACATTATTGGGTACATATGTGTAAATTATAAGTAATTTATTAAAATGTAATACAAAAAATTATCATGAGAATCAAAATAAGCAAAATACTTTTCTGCTGTCCCACAATGGCAAAGGAGTAGTACCACATCATGTGTGGCCACATCATGAGACAAATAGGACTATTTATTTATCATCCCTACATGTACATGTAGGATCATGTAGTTGTACCAAATTGATACGTAGTCTAAATCTAGGCCCAATTTCATGGAGCTGCTTTAAATCACATTAGGTCACATACTCCTTTGCAACCATGCAACATTGAGAGACATTTCTTATTTCTTTTTATATTATTTTTTTTACAGTAAACTCTCATTATAACACCCCCTGATATAAAGCTCTTCTCCATATAAAGCTCTTGTCCATATAAAGCTCTTGTCCATAGGTCCTAGCCATTATTCCCTGCATTGTGTATGCACCATTTATATACATGTATAGCGCTCTCTGGATATAAGGCCAATTTATTTCGATCCCTTGATCAAGGGACCGAAGGGACCTTTATGAACAGGGCTATAATGAGTTTACTGTATTTCAATGGTGATTAGACATCTACATGTATATTTAATACTGCATTCATACTGATGTACTGGAACACTTCCCATTGAAGAAATGGCAATTAAAAATTACAGAAGATTTTGCAAGCCCCAGTAAATTTTGATAACTACAACACAAAATAGAAGTTAGACCATTTGTGTTGTCGAGGTAAAAACTCCTTTTCTAAATAATACACGTGTTAACAGGAACATAAAAGTTGAAATTGAAAGATATACAGTCCGTGTATTTTGTGTGTGGCAATTCGAAAATTTGTTTTTTTTAGGGATGGGACGTTTTAAAACCCAATTTAAAAGAATTTAGGCCTAATTTTTTAAAATTTGTAATGAGTAAAAGTGGACTGGGATTAATTCAATGCCCCGACTGGGATGTGAACCCAGGTCCTTGGCTTACATGGCCAATTGCTTTATCAGCTATCTGGGCATCCCGCTGGAGCACCACAACAATCTCGTGATTGGTTCTGATAATGGTGTGTGTTTCTCTCTCCACTGAAAACATTGCAAGTCCCTTGCCTGTGCTGTTTGGAATGTGCGGGAAATTGGTCGGAATGCAGTCAGGATGACTTGACTGCAAAACAGGGGCACCTGTATATATAAGACCACAGAGGGAAAAAATAGCAATTCAAAATATTTTGTGAAAGGAAGAAAAGAATTAGGTAGTTGCTGTTGGTCATGTACAAAATATGAGACTGACATCTTTTTTAAACGAAATTTTACTTTTTTTCATCCTACTATAAATTTGGGGTTTTTCTTTTTAAGTACAATTAATCACACTTGATTAGTAATTTTAAGGAAAACAATTATTTAGCCTATAATTCTTTTACAAAATTAAGCCAGTGTAAAGAGAGATAGAGAGAAAAAGATATACTAGTAATAATACCACACCGGTCACAGAAAAAAAATCCACACACATCGGCCATGTATTATGTAAACTAAATGCATGATTGAACTAGGATGACATGAAAATCAAAAGAAAATCTTTAATGTTTTACTCCTAAATAAATTCATGTTTCCTTGTCAAATTAACACTTTCTAGATCATGTCATTCTAGAAAACAATTATAATTGAATTATGAAGTTCAATCAAACCCATGATCAAACGAAGGAGCTAGGGTCTTACGTCATGTACGTCTTGCTATACCGTCTTGAGGCTGTGCATGCTGTGCGTGTTTCCCCTGGACTCCGTCTTCCTGTTCTGGTTAGTTTTCGTAGAGTGTTTTGATGGAAATTTGTAGGACAGTTTTTCCCCAATACCAGGCTTTCTACTGTGACTTGTGCAAAACACTGTCTCGCAGGTTTTTGGCATATTTTGTGGACGACAACTTGACATCGCCCGCGAAGTGCGTGCGTTTGTGTGTGTGTGTCTGGTTTGTTTTCACCGCGCTGTGACCCGAGGTCACAAAGATCCCGGATGTACCGGTAAAGTTGCGTCCCCCTATATTAGAAGACAGGGCTGAGGGTTTCCCCACCCGAAGCACTGCTCGCGGGGCTAGTCAGGAAGGTGTCAGGTCAAGTCGACCGTTTGCCAACTCGACTCCTACCAACTCGACCGTCGTACCAACTCGACCGTCGTACCAACTCGACCGTCGTACCAACTCGACCGTCGTACCAACTCGACCGTCGTACCAACTCGACCGTCGTACCAACTCGACCGTCGTACCAACTCGACCGTCGTACCAACTCGACCGTCGTACCAACTCGACCGTCGTACCAACTCGACCGTCGTACCAACTCGACCGTCGTACCAACTCGACCGTCGTACCAACTCGACCGTCGTACCAACTCGACCGTCGTACCAACTCGACCGTCGTACCAACTCCACCGTCGCGCGCTCGACCGAAGGAGTCCACTCGACCGTTGTACCAACTCGACTCCTACCAACTCGACCGTCGTACCAACTTGACTCCTACCAACTGCAGAAGTACAGCCCGTGATCGATTCAGGATTGAACCTCTCAAATTTCTACCTCAGATGATTTTGGTTTAATAATACGTTTAGGCCTATAGGCTACATGTACTAATAATTCAAATTCAGTTTCCCACCTTTTAATAAAGATCGATTAGGTATTTTTTTTCCCGTATACATTGAACAAAGATTTTGAGGAAATTACCTCCTAGAATCAAAAGATAATGTAATTTTAAGATAGGCCATACTTCCCACTTGCACTTTTGTCGCAAATCTTTGTTCAATGTATAGGCCTATATACGTACAAAATACCATCGATTATGATTCTTAAAGAATAAGAAACTGTTACAATTATGTTATTTAACGTGTGATTGAGGATGTGTAAAATAAAACCCTACTGGTGTGTTTTTCGCGTAGTACTCGGCGGGCCGGACACGCACTGGCCCCGGGCACTGGTCTCGGGCATCCGCCGGCGTGGGTCGCCGCGGGCGCTGGTCAAAGTGATCGGCATACGGCCTGGCACGGTGACGGCACAGCCCGTGATCGTTTCAGCTCGCCAAATAGGATTTACGTCTCGAAATTCTATTGATCGTATAGTTCTTATAGAATAACAAACTTTGACAATTAGGCCTACATGTACGATATTTCCATGCACGTGTGATTGAGGATATGCCTACATGTATAATCTATGATTATAAAACCACTGGTGTGATTTTCGCAGTTGCACCCACCCCGGATGAAAAGCCCTGCTTAGACAGCCGCTGCCGTCGCGGGCCGGTCAGCCTTGCACGGTGAACGGCAGCGGGGCGCGGCCCGTGACCGTTTCAGCTCGCCAAATAGGATTTACAATGTCAAGTAAAATGGGGGGTGGTGGCGTTCTCCCATTCAGAGACATATGCGTTCCGGTTGACTTGTTTTGATTGTTTGAAATAAAATATATTATTTTATTCCAAAGTTTATTTGTATCCAATTTGTACCGTTTTTGCTGGGTTTATTGTACATTGGTGGTGTGGGAGAGTTTCCCCGGTTTTTGGTTGTGAGATTAAAAGAACGTTTTTCAGTTCCTTTAGGTTTAGCAAGAGCTAGCTTTCTGGGCTTCCGTCTGCCCTTCATCAGTTGCGGGTAGATTCAAAATGAATCGGATTATCTCGCATTGGGTAAATCTTGAGAGCGATAGAAACAGCTTTATTTGTATTGTTTTAGTTAGAGCAGGATTGTTTAGTGTTGAGTGACTGCTCTTTTTATAGTTCAGGTTTGTTGCTGGTATTTTTTATGGATATTAAGACTGAGTGGAGTTTCGTCTTTTTTTGAGGTGTCCTTTCATTACTATGATCTGTTGGCGTGTTTAGGTGTGTGCCGGCATACCTTCTTTAAGTCGCCGATTGGTATTAGAAAGGATTTTTGCGTGTTTAATGGCCACTCTCATTTATGGGTGGTTTAAAGTTATCTGCCTCTCGTAGATTTTAATCTTGGTGGAACACGCCACTGATCCTGTAAACGATATGCACGGGAATAAAAATACAAATTCGTTATCAAAAATAATCCCAAACATATACAATTAATCGGGATAGCCCAAATAAATAAATAAAAAATCAGGTAATTTACCAAAAACCCACACTCAAGGGTAACTATTGAAATTGCCAAAACAAAACCTATACCTCAAAAATAGCTATCCCACCCAACGGATTTTGAATTTAACGTGTACGAATTACACAATCCCAAAAATATAAACTGTGGAAATAAAAAATAAACAAAATAACACAATACATCGGTAAAACTCCAACTATAAAGGACCACAACACACTGCAATTTACTCGATTGTAACTGCAAATACCCGAAAAAGGTCTTTTTCCACAAAAAAGAAACACAATCCGATGATAAATGTCCACCTTTGGATCAGGATTTTCCTCGCTGCTGAACACGAACGCTCATTGGACAACGGAACCAACCCATGGGAGGTCACGCAGAGCAGGATGCATCCACAACGCATAAAAAAGCCCAACCAGGCCATTTAACTGCAACAATGACGTGCCAGCAAAGTGTCTGAACTTAACTGTATACACAACAGACAACAGACACATCACCAACTTGATATGACAGCCCTTATACCAACTAAAAGCAGAAAACGCGCAAAAGAGGCGCAAAAAATAGATCTCTAAACTCAAAACATGAAATAAACACCTTGACCCAAACTATACCCAATATATGTCAAGGTTAAACAAAACTCGAATAAACTAAGAGAGCACTAAACTTCGAAAAAAAGCAATGGATGCGAACGCAAACTGAAAAACCCCTACGAGAAACAACCTGTGAACAACTACCAACCTATCCAAAGCAAATCCTTCAGAAACTGAAAAATATACCGCTTTGGGTAAACTACTGTAACAAGTTTTTGTTCCGACAATTACTAAAACATTGGGAAAATCTACGAGCGGCAGATAATTTTAAACCACCCATAAATGAGAGTGGCCATTAAACACGCAAAAATCCTTTCTAACACCAACCGGCGACTTAAAGAAGGTATGCCGGCACACACCTAAACACGCCAACAGATCATAGTTCTGTAATGAAAGGACACTTCAAAAAAATACGAAACTCAACTCAGTTTTAATATCCATAAAAATACCAGCAACAAACCTGAACTACAAAAAGAGCAGCCACTCAACACTAAACAATCCTGCTCTAACTAAAACAATACAAATAAAGCTGTTTCTATCGCTCTCAAGATTTACCCAATGCGAGATAATCCGATTCATTTTGAATCTACCCACAACTGATGAAGGGCAGACGGAAGCCCAGAAAGCTAGCTCTTGCTAAACCTAAAGGAACTGAAAAACGTTCTTTTACTCGCACAACCAAAAACCGGGGAAACTCTCCCACACCACCAATGTACAATAAACCCAGCAAAAACGGTACAATTTGGATACAAATAAACTTTGGAATAAAATAATATATTTTATTTCAAACAATCAAAACAAGCCAACCGGAACGCATTTCCCTTCTGTCTTCCTTACGTGATGCACTCCAAACAGCGCCCTCTGTCTGTGGTTTATTGCAATGAAATCTTCAAAGTTGAAAAAGGCCACCTTTTATTGATTTTACATCCAAACGAACAATAGAATGTCTTGCTGAACAAGTAATCCGTCATTATGAAGCAAAGCTTAGGCACAAAGTTGTTTAGCATGTCACATGCCCTTTAAACTTCATTTCTCTCGTTTAATTGGGGGATTATGTTTGTCGATGTACTTGGCTTTTGTAGATCATCCGTTCCAAATTCCTGTTGTATTTGTTCCCTCATTTGGCTCCGTGATACATTATCAACATTAAGAATAAATTGCTTAAGATTATTATGCAGATCCCGTATCAAAGTGAAACCAGTAGTTTTGTCATGATATAGTGGTGATTGCCCTCTCTTCACTTCCTCATCTTAGTTCTCACTCGTGTTAGTTGAAGGGAAACGTGATTGTTGATTGTTGTATAAAACTGCATCTCCATTTGAAAGTGAAGATTTCGGGGCGACCTATAAAGTTACACGCAAAATTGGTGGGAGTTAACTTCTGTTTTTAGCACCGATTGGCGTAGATGTATTGGTAAAATCAAAAATACGAGGGCATGAGAGACCCACGTTTGCCGCCGCCTTCTCTACGTTCAGCACCCTCTGTAGGTCCAAGTCATACCATCCGTTTCTGTAGTATTTCTTTACATTCCGATAATGTTTCTCGATAAGTTCAGTGCATCTTTTTTTTCCTTCTGTTGGTTTACACCACGACTCGAGATGATCAGTTTTCCAGCGGGTGATTTCAAATTCAAACAATTGAAAGTTGGTAATGTTCTGGAATTCTTTGCAGTGGTTAGGCAGTTTATCAACGGCTTCCTTTGCCACACAGTAGCCCTGCTTCAGCGCGTTTTTCCGACGTTTTTGGTCGTAGTTCTTGTCATGTACTGTGACGTGCAGATCTGGAGTGGTTTCATTCGGTGAAACCTTGTAACCAGGCTCCACGAACTGAGCGTTGAAACGGGGTAGGTTGTTACTGACATCAAAATGCCAATCGTAGCGGTCATGCTCGTAGTAGTAGGCATATGTCAAGATAGTGCATACTGGACTGCTCTTAATCCTTGGTGGTCTGTGAAATATTTTGAAAGCGTCATCGAAGCTTGAAACCTGCAAACGCACAGATAAACAAAGAATATAAATTAAAGGGAACACATGCTTTGTTGGGCTATTTTGGGCTCGAAATAGACCTACACATTATTCTGAAGCGCTTTCCAGAGTAAATTAGATATATCCTGAAAAGACGCCTTTAATTTGGCTGTTTTAAAATTCAAGGTCACGTGACTTTTCGGAACTAGATTCTGGTTCCGAAAAGTCACGTGGTCTTGTAAGTTAGTTGTATTTCCAGCCGTAGAAACCAGCGCGAAACCGTTACTCGGTTGGTTTCTCTTGTTGGAAAATAATGTCCTATACGAACACTATGTACATACCGTATTTTCCAATATGCACACGAATCTGCCAACATATTTCATAAGAAGGGTTTCTGGGTGTTGATATGGACGAGAGAATCTCAGATTTTCGTGTCTTCGCTTCGCGTTCGCGGTGATAAATAGGCCTACTTTTCGAAGAAAATACAGCATAGGCCTATTTGAAGGGCCCCTTATTTAGGATTTTTATCAATGAAATATATGTTTTAAAACCACTCTACTCAGTTAAAATCATAAAAATCCGATTTGGAGCTTGCTTTGGGGGTTAAAACAAAGGTTTTTAGTTTTTATGCTAATGTGAATATGCATATTCATGACCAAGGTCACGATGTCACAAGAGGCAAACACAGGAAAATCACATCCAACTGTGCACAAAAGATTCCACCTTTTTCTCAATTTTCCTGAAACTTTTGTAATCCATGGCTGTTTGAGTTTGTTTTACATGTTGCCTGCTGTAAGCCATGACAAAACTGGGGGTAGAAACTGCAGCAATTTGCCACAAGTCCAACTTAAAGTCTTATGTTTTTTCTTAACTTTTCCCTTCTGTCTTCCTTATGTGATGCACTCAAAACAGCGCCCTCTGTCTGTGATTTATTGCAATGAAATCTTCAAAGTTGAAAAAGGCCACCTTTTATTGATTTTACATTTAAACGAACAATAGTATGTCTTGCTGAACAAGTAATCCGTCATTATGAAGCAAAGCTTAGGCACAAAGTTGTTTAGCATGTAACAGGCTCTTTAAGGGCGCTAAAGACACCTAACGTTGCGTTCAATGTGCTTCCTCGAGTCAGCGCTGACCTGAGGGATCATGCAAGGTGTGATGAGTCAGGGAAATCAAGGAATCGAGGTTAAACACATGTCGACCAATATCGAACGCCACCTTTTTTTACAAACACATGATACATAATACATCGCGACGACTGGTAAAGCGTATAGCCCAACATTTGTCTCTTTTGTTAATTTTAAACATTTCGAGTTATTTTTTTTAATTACGTGACATTTTGATAATTTTCTTTCACAACGACCATCGAAATATTATTGTCAAGAATGCTAGATTGCTACATTATGTAAACAATAAGCCGGTGTGTCCCTTTAAACTATTTGATCCGTTTTTAATTACACATTAAAACATTATAATTGTGTATAGTCTAATTTTAAGATATTTCTATTTCTGGACGTGTCAACAAACGTTAAGTTAAGCATACACTGCAAAGACGTTGAGTAAAATTTTACTCAACATTTTACTCAACGTTGTCTAAGTATGCAATCGAGCAGTTGTTGAGTAATAAAATGTACAACCCTGTTGTCAAATATGTTTACACATTAGTTGATTAAATAATTTAACCATGCAACAGTTGAGTAATTCTAGTACTCAACAACTGCGTAATTGTAGTACTCAACAGTTGGGTGACTTAAAAATAGTAGCCTATACATGATTGGTAAACTGTTACAAATAGTTTTATCCCCCTGTCACGGCGTGGCCCGCCTATATGTCAAAAGTTGAAGAACATGAGCGCCATTGGATGAAAACGGATCCAAACTTGAAATTTTACAAGGAATTTATTTTTGGTGGTCTCGCTTTCCGGAAAAACCGGGAAAGTTGTCTAATTTGCATAATTTGAATACATTTGCATAAATCCATTGATTTCTCATGTATTAAGTCATATTACACATTAGCTATAGGGTTTCAAGAGTCGGAGGTTCTATTTTTCACCTCATTTCAGTGATTAGATGATGCTTATGAGCGGGTATAGGGATACATCAAGTCTAAGTATCTTATTTACTCGCGATATTACCGCAGGTGCTGTTGGATCCTTTGTCGCAAGTGACAGGTGATCATGTTTAATGCGACCATAGGAATCAGCTCGCCAGGGTTTACCTGCTTCTTGGTAAACATCATTATGTAACAAAAGTAACCATTAAATGTGCTCAGGCAGGTGGGTGATCACCTGGCCGTGGGAATTTGTCAAATTGACGAAACTCACGTGAGATCGCGTTTAATGGCTTTCTCCAAAAACTGGTAGTTTCATTGAAGTTTTGGAAATCCGGGTCATATCGAGACGATGGACGATTTCTCAGAAAATGATGACCATCTCGTGTGAAAAAATAATGTCATTGTTTCTTCCCACGCAGAATAATGGCGAGAAAAAGTGACATTTATTCAAATGAAAGTAATTGGTTTTTAATTATTTCAAGCTATCTTTAAAACTGCTGAGGCTTTCAATTAGGCCTATAGAGATATATTTAAATACCATTTATAAATACCTTGGACAGTTTACGCATCCCTATTGGCTGAGAGCACGTCACGTGGCCAGTCTTAAACGGACGATAAAGACCAACCAGTCTTAAACACCTTTTAGGCTGGCACGCGCCCGCGCCCTATTCAGCACTTATGGAACACGCACACGCACACAGAAACTGCACGCGCCCGAAAGCAAAATGTGCACTACAAGTACCCGGTCATGTGCGTGCGCGTACAACACGCTTGGAGTACGCGTAACGCGCGCACGAAGAATTACATTTTCGCGGACAAATTCGTGTACTCCGATAGCAATAACTACAGAGCTCTGGAAATGCCACCCGACTTTTTATCGCAGATCGACGACATATTCAGAGTACAGTGTCGTCATCCTGTAATAATTATCTTAGGAGAACGACATCCAGAATGTAGGATGACGGCATTTTGCACCGAATATGTTGTCATCCTGGAATAAATTATTTTAGGATTTTAACAAGTTAGATGGCACTTCCATAGCTCCGTAGTTGTTCCTTCAAAACAACCCCTTTACTTTGAATATTAAAATGTCACTTTTTCTCGCCATACTTAAATATAATTCTGCGTGAGAAGAAACACAATTGAGACATTAATTTTCACACCCGGCGGTTATTATCATTTTCTGACTGGATTTCACCCATCATCTGGATGACCCCGATTCCCACAACTTCAAACAATGAAACTGCCAGTTTTGAGAGAAAGCTGTTAAACGCGATCTCACGTGAGTTGCGTCGATTTAACAAGTTCCCATGCCCAGGTGACCACCCACCTGCTAGTAAGTGTATTCAACTGTTAAGATGTTTCCCGAGAAGCTTGCCAGGTAGACCCTGGCGACCCGATTCCTATGGCAACATTTAAAGTCAAATTTAAAATGATCATTGTCACTTGGGACAAAGCATCTGCGGTAATATATAATTAGACTCGATGTATACCTATATCCGCTCATTCGCAATATCTAATCACTGAAATGAGGTGAAAAATAGAACCTCCGACCCATGAAACCCTATAGCTGATGTGCAACATGGTCTTATAGCTGAAAGACCAATGGATTGCGTGGATTTTTGGAATTTTTGCGATTTAGACACATTTCCCGGTTTTTCCGGAAAGCGATACCACAAAAAATTAATTCCTTGTAAAATTTCAAGTTTGGATCCGTTTTCATCCAATGGCGCTCATGTTCTTCAACTTTTGACATAGGCGGGCCACGCCGTGCTGTGTGATTGAAGATATGCATGATTAAAACCAACCTGAGCAAAAACCAGCTCCGTACACTGCAAAAAATGGGATGTTAAAATCTACACCACTGGTGTAAAATTTGATTCTTCGTTGGTATCCATTTTGGGCAAGGATTTGGGTGTTGAGTAACACCAATTTGGGAATTAATATTTCTTAACACCAAAAAGAGTGTTAAACTTTAACACTCCCATCCGGTGTCAACGTATTCTTCTTGGTGTTTATTTTGGGCAAGAATGTTGGTGTTAATTGACACCTGAATGTGGAATTAAATTGTAACACCTGCAGTTGATTTATTCTTACAGAATTAGAAGCCGACACCAATGCATAGTTCCGATTTTGCCCAGTTAACCCCGCCCCCTTGGATATTGTTGCTACGGCTCACACGCTATCGTCGAAATGGCGACACACAACGCACAAAGCAATGGGACTTTCAACGGAAAGCACAGATTAATTGAAGAAAACTCAAAGGTATTCATGTTTCAGGGTCAACAGTTATCTTAGAACACACCGAGTGAAGGGCCAGTAATACAGGGATGTCATAGCATCATGAAACACATGCTTTCGAACCTTTGAACAACGAAACGACCGGCCTTGAAACCAAAAATTCACCCGGATCATCGCATACAACACTACAAATTGTTATGGGGCCGTCATAACATATCGCGTGATCATGTTGTTGTGAGACAGTGCACTTTGACCTTGATGTGGATGACATCTGCTAGCTCTGTTGTGATTGGTCGGCGGGTTCGGTTGATTGACGGGTCGGAACTATGCATTGTTGTAAAATGGGAGAACCACTTTAAAATAAAACACGCACTGCAAAACCTCTGGTGTTAAATTTAACACCCATGGTGTAAATTAACACCAGCATTTGGTGTTAAAATATTTTAACACTGATCTGTTCGTGGTGGAACAGTAATGAAATTAGCAAAATACCATTATTTGCATCATGTTTTTTTTAAATTTCTTCACAAGGAGTAATGATGATATCATAGAGAAAAAAAATTAAAATTGTCTAGCCATAAGTACAACGTCGTGATTACGGGTTTGTTAGACTGGTTCCCGTCCACATATTCCACACAGGAGAATATAAGGACAGGTAAAGGGCGCTTTATCTTGATCTGTAATTGGTCGTCTTTGCGCGTGCGCATTGTGTTTTTTATATTTAAAAATTGGCCAAGCCCTTTGCTTTAGGCAATGTACTTTATTTATATAATTGGATATGTTCGACACGCACGGCCAAGTTACAAATGTCACTGCAAAATCTGCACACTTACTAAAAATAAATAAATAATAATAGCCACGTGACGGGCAGAATTCTGCCCGTCATGGCTGCCCTTTACCGATCCCTATATTTTCGCAATAAGCGAACTAATCTATAGGGATCGGGAACCAATCTACGGGTTTGTATGCTCAAACGCGGTAAAATGATCAGAAACGTCTGTATAGTCAATCAAATAGCTGGATTTCCGCGCATGCTCTCTTGGCATTATTTTTCAACTCCAAAATTTTTGTTGGCATGTGAACACGTGACCGGCATCCCATAATTTTCTCGAGATCAACCAATGGAATTATAGAATACTAAGCGTCATGCATTGTGATCATGCGCAGTTTATCAAGTTTAACACCATGCAAATTCTACACCACTTTTTCTGCTGTTAATCTATTTACACCGGTGTTCGTTTGACACAAATGTAATACCCAAAGAATTAAACAACCTTGGTGTTAGAAATTTAACACCGCATTTTTTGCAGTACCCGCCAGCTCGGTTGGCCGCGTTGTTTCGTTAATTTCTATCCTACAAAATGCCCAACAACAACACTACTATTCACGCTCTAAACGGCCACGAATATACTTGACACACAATCTCAGCTACAAGCAGATGTCGAGTTTTCAGTTGAGTACAATGATTTACTTACATTCTTTCAAAACGTGCAATTTTATTTCGTCCGATTTTAAGACTTTTTTGACACGATGACTTGAGTAAAATGCATGCTTACTGCATTGCGTGTTTCCCGTATCACGACGTGTAGTTGATCCGAAATACACAAAGCATTGGCAAGAACTACATGTTGCAATATTTTTTTGGCAAGCACACGCAAGCCGAATAGGCCTAATGAAAAAAAAGGTCTCGAAACAGGCGGAAAATTTCACATTTTGTGCAAATTTAAGTAAGTCAATGTATCTCAGCTTAAACCTCGTAGCTCACATAGCGTGCCAAGTATATACGTCATTATATTCTGAAGGTGAAAATTGCTGTCATCGTCCGTCATGTAAATTTTTGCCATGCCTTGCAACGGTAAAAGATGGGAAGTTTGACCGAGTTCCGCGTTTTGGCCGCACGTGTGCGGCAGTCGTGACGTCATTAGTGCTGAGCGCTTTTCTCCACGAACATACACCGGACGGAGCGGAGC
Organism: Henricia sp. BOLD:AAB3569; assembly: GCA_037783545.1. Taxonomy (NCBI): domain Eukaryota; kingdom Metazoa; phylum Echinodermata; class Asteroidea; order Spinulosida; family Echinasteridae; genus Henricia; species Henricia sp. BOLD:AAB3569. Next base: position 771,815 of record JBBELK010000038.1, on the reverse strand, counting down.
AACTAGCTGTTGTGCGACAGTTCAGTTCATTGCATGTTATAGTACTGGTAGCTCCCATACTAGTGTTGGTAGCAGTGTGTGCACTCAGGCTATTTGTAGTCTTTGTTAAAGACGTTCTTACGTTGTTTGGTTCGTGTACCTGCCCGCGGTCGACATTGCACCGTGTGGACAGGGAACTAGTCTATGCGCCAGCTGGGTGTCGTTCTAGATTGGTTCCCGATCCCTATAGATTGGTTCGCTTATTGCGAAAATATAGGGATCGGTAAAGGGCAGCCATGACGGGCAGAATTCTGCCCGTCACGTGGTTATTATTAGGTGATCGGGCCAACAGCCCGATCACCTATTGCTCTCGTACGATTTCTTTATTTTTTTTTTTTTTTTTTTTTTTCTTTTTCCACTCAAACGTTTCCAGAGGTTTTCTTCAAAACGGTTTAAGCTATCAACTTAAAACTTGGTAGGAACATCAACCCCAATGTGAAGATGTGCATACAAGTGTGACGTCATTGTGACGTCATTAGGTATCAAATTACAAACCAAAAATGACCAAAATATGCATGTTTTAAAATGCTTCCGTCTGGAAAACCACGTGACCCATGATCTTCGTATTTGACAGGCTTATATATCAGATCATGGCCTACAATTTTCTTCGTGTGGGCATTTTCATCTGACCCTTCCTTCTGGGGTCAATCTGAGGTCAAAGTTCAACGAAAACGAAAATCTCAATTTTTGCACTTATTGAGCAACAATGCCCATCAAACCAAGCTGAATCTTTAAGAAACTAAGTACAGGCATAGGTCCTATAGCAGACTTTCACCAGCGTGTTTAATATTATGATGGCATCAAGCGTGACGTCATCGTGACGTCATCAAGTATCAAATTACACCTCCCAAAAAACCAAAATATGCATATTTTAAAATGCTTCCGTCTCGAAAACCACGTGACCCAGGATCTTCGTATTTGGCAGGTTTATAGATGACATTCTGTGCTACAACTTTCTTTGTGTGGGCATTTTCATCTGACCCTTCCTTCTGGGGTCAATTGGAGGTCAAAGTTCAACGAAAACGGAAATCTCAGTTTTTACACTTACCAGTAACAATGCCCATCAAACCAAGCTGAATCGTTAGTAAATTAGATACAGACATAGGCCCTACGGCAGACTTTCACCAGCATGTATAGTATCATGACGTCATCAGGTGTCAAATTACAAAAATTCAAAGGTTATTATTTTCAAAATTCATATCTCAAGAACCGTAATACTGTTCCACAGACGGACTACTTCTGTTATCGTAAACAGAGAGCCCCATATACTCCACACACAGCGCCCGTGGTTACTGCACATTCCTATGGGCACACACAACTTCCGGCGAGTTCGTGTCAGTGGTACACACTTCAACGCTAAAACGAATCGGGCTAAATAAGATCGGAACACTTCGGGTAAAGATTTGCGCGTTCTGATTGGCCGGTTGGCTTAGAAACGTCATCATCGGAAAAGAGTATGCTTCCAGCTAGCCTGGGGTCCATTCGCGTACAAAATCGACCGCGGGTTGCAACTTTTGCGATCAAAAACATTTTTTTCTCGTCCATAAAGCGATCCATAATCAACGTGAATCACCAAGCGACAAGGTATGTATACAAAAGTAGACATTAAACAATCCTACCATACTGACAAAAAGTCCGTAAGGCCTACCATTTGTCGCAAAAATGTACTTTTAGGAGGGCATGTTGAGCAGGAATCCGAGACTTCGCTCGCGTGCAATGTCCACACCGACGTACGACCGAGTTCCACGCCGTGTGTAGGGCCGGGACGTACGGCGGTGGTGTGCCCACTGCATACGCGATGATCTCGTAATTCCCGTGAAACAAGCAATGATGCAGCGTTAGAAAACCTGCGTTTTTACGTCAATCTGTGCAAAATTGTGTGCCAATTTTGTAACTGATATTGAATTTATTAACATTCAAAGACAATACGTGATATCAGATACACCAATTAAAGATATTTAGTTGTTACTTAACAAATGAAGGCAAATAATTTGTTGAGTAGTATTATTCTTTGTCAATTATTTTTGCAGCTTTTCTGTGGTCCTCGTCCTGTGACATACCACCAGTGAGCCTGAAGATGAAAAAGGGTAGTACGAGTCCCTTGATGATGCAGAATCGTCATCCATAGTTGAGCCTCCTGCCCGTAGTAACATCTGTAATTACTATTATTTGTAAAGATTTAAATATAACCTCTGGGCTCCACATCCGTTTGTTTTGATCAAAACATAAATTATTTATCTCTGAAGAATAATACGTCATTCTCTTCTCTGTTTTGTATTTAATGTAACTTTGTAAGCAATTTGGAAAGTTGTACAGTTTGTGTGTGGATGCGCTTCCTGTCATTCTTTTTTGCTGCCCTCAATCCACACCTCTCCAAAATAGTATTGGCTTGGTAATTAACACATACAGTGATTGATTATGTCAATTAAATTATTGATGCAAGTCCCAATCTTGACAATAGACAGATTTGATTATATCAGTATCTCTTATCAATCTATTTTTCAACATTAATTGGGGAAAAATAAGGTTCCCTTAACAATCAACATTTTTGCATAAATTATGCAAATTATGGGATTTCAATATAAACTAATTATCTGTAGTTAAGCAGGTTTGATTATTACAATGTCTTGCATCATTTAATTAAAGTAAATACTTTAATTAAATGATGCAAGATGCATTGTAATAATCAAACCTGCTTAAGATAAATTTGAGAAAAATGAGTTTTCCCTTGAAAATTGACCGTTTTTGCATAAATTATTAATTTATTATGCAAATGAGGTATTTAAAATATAAATTAATTATCTGTCCTTGTACATATATTAATAACTGTTGTTTGTACCAACTTTGGGCCATCCAGGATAGAGTTGAGCAAAGAGATATAACCAAAAGTATAAGCCACAGTGACCATTGTCGGTGCCAAATTAGAAATAAAGAAAAACATGGGATAACCTTTGACCTGCCGATGAATTTTTACCCTGTTTTCAATTATCCAAACCGACTGTAGCTTCGCAATGCAAAATCCGATTTGAAAAAAATAAACAGATTTCTTCTAGTCAATAACCACTCTTTCAATTGACACTGATTTTAAATCGATGTGGGCTTTAAAATAAAAGGGTTGAAACTGCCTAAATTATAATTATAGATACTTGAACAATTCTTTCACAACATGATAAGTCTAAATGAACTGAACAAATCATACGATGTCATGACCCCTGTGTGACGCCTACTTCCGGTCCAAACCGGAAGTTCTTCGAAAATGTGCAAATTTTTAGCATTTTTAATGCAAATAGATTCAAAGTGGTAGTGAATTTGACCATATTTCTACGGAACGAAATGTTTCCACACATGTGGACCTTTTGACTATACCATTGGTGACGTCATGACATGGACGGTGGTTACGTAATGTGGTGTCAAATTACGCAAATTTGGAGCTGAGATGTTTTAAAATGCTGTATCTTGAAAACTACAACAGATATTGGTATGATTCCTTCGCCACATTTAAGAACTTGATGTTCAACATATTGTTCAACAATTTGTGCACAAAATTGTGACGTCATGATGTCGTCACAGGTGTCACATTACAAGATTTCAAAGATTATTATTTCAACAATTCATATCTCAAAACGGTGCAAGCTATCAACCCCCCAGCTATGGCGGATATGCAGGGAGGAGATATTAGTTACCGGATTAGTGTATACAGCAGCCGATTTCACGAAACTTTACGCAATTGCGCAAGTCCACCTACGCCATAAGTTATTGCGCAAGTGATGGCGTAAGTAGACTTGCGCAATTGAGTAAAGTTTCGTGAAATCGGCTGCTGAACTTCCATTTTTGCCATTCCACAGGTGATAACAACGTCTGAAATTCATCACAAAATGTTCATTTACCCCGATCACCTGGCGTTTGTAACAACAAACGTCATACCTCTAGTTATTTTTATTTTTTTTAGTAAGTGCGCAGATTTTGCATTGACATTTGTAACTTGGCCGTGCGTGTCGAACATATCCAATTATGTAAATAAAGTACATTGCCTAAAGCAAAGGGCTTGGCCAATTTTTTAATATAAAAAACACAATGCGCACGCGCAGAGACGACTAATCACAGATCAAGATGAAGCGCCCTTTACCTTAGACTGGTTCCCGTCCACATACTCCACACAGGAGAATATACGGATGAATGAAGGTCGGACTCTCGAATCAAACGTTTAAGTTCGAATTGTCATACTTAGGTTTAGCTTTGTTTCCTGTATGAATAGTCTCTCTTTTTGTCAATTGAGGAAAAATCAGAGTTGAATTGGGTGCAGTGCTGCAGTAATAAACGTTCATGCGGCTGGACACAAAACTAACTCGGGAGACCATGTGATTTTTCAGAACGTAGGTCGGAAAAATCACGTGACCTCCGTTTTTTGACAATTGCTAAAAAACGGCAAAATTTCGTGGTTTCTTGTCAGGATCTGTTCAGTTTGTTTGGGAAGGGCCTTCATAATCTTGTATAGGCGCAGGCCTATGGGTCCATTTCGAGCCCAAACTTGCCCAACAAAGCTGGTTTGTCCCTTTAACCCATTTAACAGACATCCCGCAGGCATTTATTTACACATACACATATGGTGAACGTTCATGAACCTGTTTTATGCTTGCCATGAATAATTCACGAGCAGGTTCAGAGTCTATTGCTGATTGGCTCCCCCGGATTTCCAGGGGAAAATAAAGAAAAGCAAGAATTGCCTGCCAAGATTGCCAAGACCTTAAATTCGTGAAGGTCCAGTATCGTCCGCACCACTATCGCTACGAATACATCAAAGAATCGATTAAAATGTATGAAACTACGCCTAATTCATTCGTTTCGCGCACTGTGGGAATTTTGTCTCGCAACAACAAAAACAAACACGAAGGTCTCGCAGCCAAGACTATACTTGGTTACCGGATTGTGTAAAACAAACCGAGAGACCCAATCTCCGTACTTACATTCAGATGTTTAAGGATGAATTTTCGGCAGTTGATAAACGTGTCTCTCCAGATGTAGCATGGAAAATAAACCATGAAGCTTCCCAACATCTTCTTGCCGAGTGAAACCCTTGTCGAACGGTCCCAGGTGTATTGGTTAGGGGTGAACCGATCTGTAGCTTTCACTCGCAGCTTATTACCATTGAGAATGTTTTCAGGGGTCACCGGCGTACTAAACATGGCGTCTGTGTCCGACCACGCAATGATGTCAGCATCAGTTTGCAAATCCATGAAGAAACTGCTCCACAATTGCCGATTGTATCCATTTGGGGACCTTGGATTATTAAAGTTTATACAAGTTGGATCTGTTGGTAGTGACTCGTACACCACGTTTATTGTTAAGCCAAGAGAGTACTGCTGCTTCTGAAGTTGAGCCCCGAAATCGTGGTCATTCGGTGATTCCTCATCCAAAGTCACTGTAAGACTTCCAAGATTTGGAGACCAGAACAGCGCTGCTGATCGTAAAAACGAACAGTAGAAAAAATGAGAGAGCTTAGGTTTTGATGTCATTCGCACAATCAGATTCATACGAGGCAGCAATTTGGTGTTGTCAGAAGATTTGGGTGTTTCAATGTTTCTGTGGTCAATTTCACGAGATATCGGACTTTTCTCAACGCATGTCACTTTCAGAAATAGTATCAGTAATACAGCCGGGGCTGCACAACAAACTGCGATGGTGAGAGTCAGTGGCTTCATACTGCTGGAACGTTGTTCTGTTAAGGAGAATGGACGAGAAGTATAGATTCTTGAAAATAATGGGCGAGGCGAAGCCGAGCCTATTATTTTTAAGAATCTACACTTTCGGCTTAATCCATTTCATGACCGCCCCGAAACAAAGAAACGCGCCAGCAAGTCATTGTGTCAATACGGATACAATGCACGGCGTTTGGTTTGGTGTGAGAATAGAATCACTCGTGCGAACACGCTGCATTCTGGTGCTAAGGACATGGCATATGCAGCACGATATGTGGCAGGGGGTTCGCCCCTACCATTGTTTCCCCATTGTGTCTCAAACATCCGAGGAATTTCCAAGGAATTCCTTTCAGTTTTTAGGGGGTGATTGGTGCGTTAACATAAGGGAAGAGTGTGTTGAGGTATAGGGGCGTTAGGGGGGAGTCCCTTTGCCACATATCGTGCTGGGTATAGGACATGGAGTCCTGGTGTGCTGCAAGCAACAACTACTGTATCGCCATGTCTATGGTCTAATGAACAGTCAAGTAATTTTGAGTACATTCTTAAAAATCTACAGTTTGGGTACATTCTTAAAAATAATGTCCAGTTTGAACAATAGCGTGACGTCACGAAAATGGATTTAAAAAGAGGATAACTGATGAATGGAACAAATTATACCACTGACATGTACACTCCTTTAGCAGTGCTTTGCGCGCGCCACTTTAGTTTGCCCGCTCCTTTAGCAGTGCTTTGCGCGCGCCACTTTAGTTTGCCCGCTCCAACCACTGCTAAACTTCGCAGCATATCCTGCGAAGCGCGTGGGTGTGACGTCACCCAACACCGAGCCTGGATGACACTTGCCATGATTGGCTAGATTCTGTCACCTGACGTTGGTTCTGTCACATGACCTGCATCTGACACAGGGCGTGTTTGTTTCGGACGAATCCGCCGATCCCGATCTGCGCAGATAGTTCAGATAGATCCAAATGCTTAGCGCTGAACCATCTGCGCAGATCTGGGTCGGCGGATTCGTCCGAAACAAACACGCCCAAAGTAAAGATGGCTGCGCCTAGGTACGTCAATACTAACGTTGCTTTGCCCACTGTCGCGTCGACTTTTTTTGTCATTATTTCGTCCTGGTTATTGTCAGTGTGGTTTTACACAGTAAGTATTTGTTTCAAGGACATCACTAATCCTTCACCGTGATCACTGTACATCGCCCTAAGAAAGGAAATCACATTTTCAAGCCCTTTTACATACTGATTTCGCGTGAAAACGGCTGATTTCTAAGAAATTTACACATCTCGGCTACCATGCACTTGCTAAATTTACGCGATGAATGTAGTTTTTGAATTTACAGGATATAGTCTGAAATGTGATGCAACATTTTCAATCAAAATCTAACTTTTTGTTTGTTCCAAGTCCCTAATCAAGCCACCCTGCATGGAGCAAAATTGAGGTGACAAAATCCTCAGGAAAGAATTTACAAGTATAGGACATGACCCATAATATTAATAAAGGGGTGTGAGCGACTGGTGCAATGGCTGAAACTGAACAGAAATATTTTCTTTAGTAATGCACCTATCAATAAACCTGAAACGTAATGACGTTACGCAATGTTTACCGCGGTGCATTATGGGTGAAAAGAGGGGACAGAAATATATGCATCGTGCGCTAGTTTACGTTTGCGTGCGTTGTATGTATGCATAGCGCCTATAGTGTATTATGCACGTAACTTTGTGAACTTTATTAACCGCTTCGCTGGCAAAAAAACCCGTCAAAAACAAAGATCGTAATTTTTTTAAATGGTTCATGTCAACTTAGTTGTGCCTGCGTGAGTTTTAAGCGCACGACGGACGCCGGAACTATGGTTTTAAGGCCTCAAAGGGCGGCGAAAACGGCCCTGCAATTGTTCAACCATGGACGCGGAGCGGCATGCTTCCAGGGGGACGGGCCTGCGGGCCGGCCGCGCCGGGCGGGCGGCGCGCCGGGGAGGCCGACGGCGAACAACTAGGACCCCTGAAATCCCAGCACATTTCATCCAGTGGGAAGGTACATAAGATCTTGTGGGTAAGAATAATTAGAAGTTGACCAGGATTGTTTTTCTTTGAAATAGCTCATCATATTGTGGCATAAAAAACGTGACCAAAGCCCCACCTAAGGGGTGGGGGAGGGGGGTGGGGGGGGGGGGGGGGGGGGTGGGGGGAACAATAGACCTAGGCTATGACATTATGACGTCACGCAATGTTTACCGCGGTGCATTATGGGTGAAATGTGGTGACGAAATCTCTGCATCGCTAGTTTGCACAATTATTATTGCAGGGCCATTTTCGCCGCCTTTTGAGGCCTTACAAGTTAAAACCATAGTTCCGGCGTCCGTCGTGGGCTTAAAACTCACGCAGGCACAACTAAGTTGACACGAACCATTGTTTTTTACGTTTTGTTGCCAGCGAAGCGGTTAGTAAAGTTCACAAAGTTACTTGCGTAATACGCTAGGTGCATGCATGCAACGCACGCAAACTAGAGATACAGAGATTTCGTCCCCACTTTTCACCCATAATGCGCCGCGGTAAACATTGCGTTACGTCATTACGTTTCAGGTCTATTGATAGGTGCATTGTAGAAAGACCCCTAAGAGATACACGGACAATATGGAAATATTCCATCAGAAGGGCTGCTTTCCCTGATAAGGTGGAAGAATCAGCGTCTGTCATTTCATTTTGCAGAACTGATGGCAAGGAGTGTTGGCGGGATCTGTTCTTGATAAAACTCCAAAAACGCTTTGGATTGTTGCCGGCATCTTGAACAGGGAGTTTAGGTAGCCGTTGAATTTGTCCTTGGCAAGACGCTTGAATGCGGTTCAAGCTGCTTTGAAAATTGAAAGATTCTGCCCGGATGGGTTTCGTTTCGTGTTTCGAAAGGCTCGTTCCTTGTCTCTCAGTGCCTGCCTAACCTCGCCATCGAACCATGCAGGGAGGTGATGGCAGACGAGGCCGGACCATAGGCACGACATCGGCAAGTGCCGCCTCCACCAGGTCGTAAAACAATGATGTGGCCTCTTCGCAGTCATTTGTCGAAGTCAGAATGTTCCACGGAATACATTCTAATGTTCTCCTCGGATCGTTAAGATTGGCTTTGCGAAAATTATTCACTGCGAGCGATGGGTTTGAATGCATAATTCCGACCTGTCAATCAAGCCGAACCCGCCGACCAATCAGAACAGAGCTAGCAGACAGCGCCCACAAAGGTCAAAGTGATGCAATCATCACACAATCACGCGATTTTCTGCCCATACAGTTTGTATGTTGTATGCGCCAGTGACCGGGTAAATTTTGGTTTTAATGTCGGGCGATTCGCTGTTCAAAGGGTCGACAGGCTTTCGAGCAACAGTGTTTTATTATACTTTTGTCGGCCCTGGCCAGCTTGAATTGGGTAGTTTTGTTTCAGTTAAGTTTTGTTTATTGTATTTATGGTTTGTATGTTTGCACGTTGTAAAATTTGTTGTTGAATGGCCGAATAAATAATAATAATAATAATAATAAAGCGCATTTTTATGAATATATGTCATCCCTGCATTACTAGCCCTTCGCTCAGTGTGTGCTACGGTAACTGTTGACCCTAAAACACAAATACCTTTGAGTTTTCTCCAATGAATTTGTGCTTTCCATGCCGAGTCCCGTTGCTTTGTACGTTGTGTGTCGCCATTTTTTTGCGATGGCTTGTGAGCGCATAGCAACAATATCTAAGGGGCGGGGTTAACTGGGCAATCTCGGAACTATGCATTGTCGCAGTCCGGGTTTGAAGGTGAAAATGAAGCCTCAGTGAATCGTGGTCAGACATGAATAGGTTATCCCCAGTCCCTATATACTGAAACATTTAGGTTCTGGGAGTGCAGAGCGAGGTCCAAGATCCCCTCTGGTTGGTGAGTAGTTACTTTGCCGCAGATCATGTGTTGTCATTAGGTCCAGGAAAGTATCATCCAGATTGGATCCACTCGACAAAGGAAGACTTATGTTGGGAGTCCATTGAAGCTAGTGCCGGAAGATTGAAATCCCCGACAATACAGGTTGTGTTGTAATGTCGAGACACAGCTGTCAACGTGTCGGCGAGTTCTTCAAAGGGCCGGGGGCCTGCATTTGGGGGTCTGTATAATACACCCAAAATCATTCGGTTACGTTGAGATGTCCGGATTTCAACCCAGTGCAACTCTAGGTTTGGTCGTTCAGACTCCTTTGTCCTTCCGGAGAATTGTATAATCTGGAATGCAGATCTCAGACTCCAAAACATCTTAGTTAATGCAAAACAGTTGAAGACCCAAGTTGGATGAAGATTAGCGGTAGAAGTACTGTGGAATGTGTCCAGTTTATTCGTGACACTTCTTACATTCTGCATGTAAATATGTATGTGTCCTGAATGTTTGTTATGTTGATTACTCTGTCTGCTCAGGACCAGGATTTGGCTCAATGTCCCCCGATAGGATGATGTTGAAAGTGGTCATGCTGTACGTAATACTGTTCCAAGAGAATTTGACTTTCCTGTCAACTCGACCGTTTGCCAACTCGACTCGAACCAACTCGACCCGAACCAACTTGACCGTTGTACCAACTCGACCGTCGTACCAACTCGACCGTCGTACCAGCTCGACCGTCGTACCAGCTCGACCGTTGAACCAACTCGTCCATTGACCAACTCGACCTAAAAGTCGAGTCAACTCGACCGTTTGCCAACTCGACCATTTCGCGTACCGCTTTTTCTGACCTATAACGCGCGATTTTGTGCAAAAAATCACGCTACATTTTATCGGTCAAGAAAGAAAAAGAAACCCCAAAATCCACTTATTGCACCGCAGCGAAAGCTTTTTCTTCACGCGAATCTTATAGGCGTGAAAAACCACCTGAAAGCGAAATTCCATTGTTTAGCGAGTTTCGGCTTGCAAAAAGATTCACAAGAAAATTTTTACTTTAGCAAAACAAATTGACTTTCCTATTTAAGAACGCACTACGGTCAAGTTGTACAATGGTCTAGTTGGACAACGGTCGATATGACTTCTCCGGTTGAGTGCACAACGGTCGAGCTGGTACAACGGTCGAGTTGGTCCGAGTAGTGATACGTACGTACGTGATAATAATACGTACGTTCGTATTTAAAAAAAAGCACAATACTTATATGTCCCCTCTGGGTCTTCGTACTATTCTTTTCTGCATGCTATACATAGTAAGTGACGAGGACGAGTGCCTTCGCAAGTGTCTTGAAAGGTTTCTTATTGTGAATATGACACGTTTCTCCCAGCTATGTACAATAAGCGAGTTCGGCATTTCGATGCGCGCAAAGGATTGTGGGTAATGTCAAAGGTCAAGAGTTCCTAACTTTCGCTGCTGACTGTGTTATAGCTATGCGGACACGATGGACTGCGGTCTTATAAATGCTCCCTAAGATAACAGAATAAGGCAGGGCTGAGGTCCTACATTATTAGCATTATTGTTTTGTTTTATACTACCGAAAGTGTTTCTGCAGCATTTCCCGATCCTGGAATGCGCAATAAGCCGGGAAAACCACGATAAAACAGACCGACTTTTCGCGACTCGTTGACATTGATTTAATAACGCGAAGAACCCTGCTTTATTAGCTCAGTCCAGACATGGAGGGTGTTTTCTTCCTCCATGGTCCAGAGACGTATGGAGAAATATTTGTGCATAATTTTGTTTACTATATCCACTACAGCTGTTTTCGCGAATGATTTGGGAGTGACTATAACTTTATCAGATGGCAACCTTTACTTTTTAAAGTGAATTTAGACCTTGAAAATGTGAAGAAAAAAAACATTTTTGTCAGCACTTTTGCAGAAATTTGGGGTTCCTCAACAGAAACTCGGAACAGGCATGCAACTTCTCAGCTAATCAGCCGATTGCCTCTTTTTGTTTCCTCACCTATCTGATAATATTTTTTTTAATAATACTGTAGGCCTACAAAGATGAAGATTCTGTGCATTTTCCTCCTTTTTTGTGATGACAGCTACACACCTGTAAGAAATATTATCATGCACATTTCTTACCAAACCAAAGCTTTGGAAAACTCTCAAATGGTCTTTAAAGGTTTTTCCTTTGAAAAATTGTGACATTTTCCACTCTTAATTTTGAGTTTATCATCAAATTAAAATTTTTCCCGCAGAGATTGTTTAAATTTATTTTGTCTCTTGCACAGGCATGATGCGGGCGACAACATGTTGAACGTAATCCTGATCCCGTATTGCACCTTGAGTATGAACTTCATTCTGCTCCATCAACATCAGAGCGCCCATTGCCAAAAAGAGAAGGTGATCCACTTACAGGCGGGGTTGCCAGTCTTGAAACCAAAATGTGTGGAGTGGGTTATAATGCTTGCATGGACTTGTACAAACAACAAAACAGTAAAACAGGTTAATTGTTTGATCACTCCTTCCCATAATGCAGTTTGTCTTTTGTACAAGTTCACTCAAGTACTAAAGTAGCATAAATTGGCAATAAAAGTATGTATAACAGTTAAAACCTTCAGTGGCAACTTCCTTTGTTTTGATAAATCCGAATTTATTTATTGTCAGATTTATGAGTTATAATTAAGAAAAAAGGTACAATGTAGTCTTTCCAAAGCATACCAAAGATTTTTATTATTTATTAGTGTTGCCAAAGAAAACGTCTATAAAAACTATTATCCAAACCTGGAAAGAGTAACTTATTTAACACACACACCCATACATAGTACATACGTTTATGTAACCTATATTTTCATATTTATGAGTTATATTTAAGAGAAAATGTCTCTCCAAAGCATACCAAAGATCTTTTGTTAGTGTTACCAGAGAAAACGTTTATATTTTCTATAACCTGAAAAGAGTAACTTATTTAACACATGTATGTATGTAAAGTAACTTATTTATTTTCAGTACCAAAAATGTTTATTAGAGTTACCAAAGCAAAACTTATATATTATCTACATGTACATTTAATATGCATACGTGTAGTACTTTATGTGCATTTTTACATTAAAGTCTTGAAATTGTCATACATTGTATATGTGCACAACGTTTTATGAAGATCCCTTAAATAACAATGTTGTAGTGGCCTTGGCTTATTTAGTTTATTGGCGAAGATTGAATATAAACCATGGTTAGGGCAAATATTTTAAAAAGCGTTAACCAATTTTTACAATATTGGATGTCTTTTCTGGTGCTATGACAATATACCACACTCGTCTCAAATACAAAACCAGCCTTTGTTCAACATTTTCATGACTTATGGTACATTCTGTCAAGGAGAATGGACGAGAAGTGTAGATTCTTGAAAATAATGGGCGAGGCGAAGCCGAGCCCATTATTTTCAAGAATCCACACTTTCGAGTCTATTCTCCGACTTAATCCATTTCACCGCCCCGGAACAAAGAAACGCGGAAGCAAGTCATTGTGTCAATACTTTCAGAAGTTGCCGATACTGTCGAGTATGCAACTGCTTTTCCTCGCTAGCACTTGGAAGAACAGGTACATTCAACTGTGTTGCAGCAGCAAAGGCTAATGCAGTACAAGTTCTTTCCGTCCCGTTCGTTTCAGTCCTCTGATCTATCCGCCAAAAATCTCTTCAAAGCCTCAACTTTCCAACGCAGAAAATCATCCAAACCAAAGTTCTTATACTGTGCGTCACTCATTATAAGTTATAACCACGTATAAGGAAGAAAAAGCTGAAAAACGAGACATTTGAACACGCGAGTATGCACAACCGTATGCGCGCGTGCAGGCATGACCGGAGTTTAGGAACTCTTGACCTTTGACATTACCCACAACCCTTTGCGCGCATCGAAATGCCGAACTCGCTTATTGTACAAGACAGGAGCTACATGTAGTTCAAATTATTCCAGAAAATGGATTTTGTTCCAACCTAACATTCATATAAAATACCTCCCCCAAAATACTATCCTAGAGAAGAAAACAGGTAAATTTGCAATCTCCAATTTAATTAATTTACAAAACATCTGGTGTTTTTTCTTAGTTTTGGCGATATCCTTGAAAATAGGCGGATTGATAGCGCGAAATTATAGAATGGTAATGAGAAAAATACGACAATTGGTACGGTATCAAAATCTCAACACCCATGGGAAAAATTGGGAGCTTAAAAATGTGATCTGGAGTTGTGGATCGTCAGATCCCAGAGTATTTTGGCGCTCATGCCGCGCGCACGGGAAAGAATACTGAAGATTGAGCATACCCATAGAGTTAGATATAGACAACTAGAGTGTCCACTGGCTATTCAAGTCACGTGTGTGGACTGTGCTGATGTGGGCGGCGCCATGTTTGCTTACCGCCGAGTGCAAAGTGGGCAATACCCACCGTGCACACATAGCGTTAAGTCGAAATGGCGGCGTCCATATCATCACATCATGTATTGGGAGTGCGGACTCTAGTTTTCTATATCTAACTCTATGAGCAGGGCCCTGTTTTCGTGGGCATAAACCCACAAATATGTTACTCACTCAACCAATGAACGACTTTGTTTCCCGACGATTCAGGCTGATCGTTGTATTGGGATGAGAAAAATCCCGGGGATAAAAAAATCACATGGGCCTTTTCGGAATTTGAACCCGAGACCTCTGACTCACCAGACAGATGCTCTACCAGCAGAGCAATAAGGAACAGTGGTAGGCCTATAGACCGTATCGAATATATAATATCCGCCATTTCGTGGGGCAGTTTCTTTGTTCCTTGAGGACATGCACATATTGTGCTTCCACTGTTGAACTGTTTAAGTAACAAAAGGTGCCCCACGAAATGGCGGCTTTTTGATACGGTCTATACTCCCTCAGGTTTTCCCTACACAAACCCAATTTTTCTCTCGAGGTCGATGCAGCCATCAGCAGGCTAAGAAATGGAAAAGCATGCAGCTGGACCTGATCACATCCCCCAGAGCTCTTGAAATGTGCCATTAACCCCATCAGTTCAGCCCTCCATAAAGCTCTTCACTCATGTGGCACTCCGGCAAGATCCCGGCTGAGTGGAAGGAGGGCATCATCATGCATTACCTTGTATAAAGGGAAAGGCCCGCGCACTGAATGTAGCAGCTACAGACCCATTACACTACTGTCTGTACCAGGAAAAGTGTTTGCCCATGTATTACTGGCCCGCGCGACGACCTGAACAGTCCGGATTTACTGCTAGACGCTCTACGGTGCATGGATGCTATTCTCGCCCTTCGTCTGCACCGTGAATTCAATCAACCCCTCGCTGTGGCTTATGTTGACCTGAAGGCAGCCTTTGATTCCGTTGATAGGAATGCCCTTTGGAAAATCCTTAAAGGTATTGGGGTACCTGAACGTCTTCTAAACCTCATTAAAGATCTTCATACATGTAATACTATTGCGAAGGTACGGCAAAGAAATAGCACCTCACCAAGCTTCTTCACAAGATCAGGGATAAGACAGGAATGTATCCTGGCTCCATCCCTATTTTGATGCGCCATGGACTGGATCCTTCATCGAGCTATGGCAAATACTGGAATCTCCATCGGTCAGTTTAGTTTTTCTGACCTCACTTATGCATAAATACACTTGACGTGCTCCGGCAAGAGGCATCCTACACGTCTTGTATCAAGATCTCCTAGCAGAAAACCAAAATCCAAAATATGTCTGGGAAAAATACATTGGCAAATATAGCCCTGGATGGTCAACCCATTGAAACTGTTGACGATTTCATCTATCTGGGCAGCAAAATTTCCAACACCGTGCTAAGTGAGCCCGACACCCTAAGAAGAACAGCTTGCACATGGTGTGGAAGCTCAGGAGGCTTAAACATGCCACAAAATTAGCAATCTATAGGACCTGCATTCTTCCAGTATTCCTCTACGGATCTGACACATGGACACTCTTACAATCCGACCTGAGAAGACTTGAAGCCTCCCACCAACGCTGCCAAAGGACTATCCTTAGCATCCGCTGGTACGATCATATCACCAATACAGAGGTGACACAAAGCACAAAACTCCCAACCATCAAACACCTAGTTTGTAACCGCAGAGATGCCCTCTTCAGCCATGTTGTCCGCCTTACACCTGCAAGGCACTTAATATCGCCATTAACTGCAGAGGTAAAATCCCTCCAGCACCTGGCTGGTCAAGACCACGTGGCCGCCCGAGAGCATCCTGGGTCGAGCAACTGGGACTGCCCGGCAAGGTTGACAGGCTCTGGAACCAGGCTATAGGAGATCAGCGCGACGGACCACAGATGTCTATGCGGCAGAGTGAGTGAGTGAGTTGCATGGGACTAACAGAAATAAAAACCACGAAGAAACAAACATTGAACCTAACATTTTCCTTGTTACAAGCAGAATGTTGTATTAACAGTACTTTTATTACTGAAGTACTTGGTTCCGTTTCTTATACAAACTGATTGAGGAACACAAATTTAATGTCCAACCTAACCAAACCATTTTTAAAAGGAAAACTCCTCACATATTTCCCACAACAGCACTGTAACGCCGTGTAAAAGAATCAGCAGGTTAATATGCTGCAAGGTATTTTGCGGACATTTTTGGCAAGAAAAATATTTATTTAACTAATTTCAATCGTGACTGTTAAATTTTTGTTTCAAAATTAATACACGGCACAATGTTAAAGCAAAAACAACAAACAGAACCACCCCCACCCCTCCCCAAAAAATCACAGATGACACATTTTTAAAGATACATGGAAAAATATAGCCCACTGTAGACTTTTTACCAAAGCAGAATTGACATAATTGAAACAAAAGACACGTTTATTTTAGCTATAGTGTATGTACGCTGCTTTAATCATAAGCAGCACTATTAATGCCGTATAAAAATTTTAAACCTTTTTGCAACCGGCACACTCAGTGGCACACCACAACCGGCACACTCAGTGGTCTAGTGGTTAAGACGTTTGCCTAGTATGCAAGAGCTCGTAGGTTCGAGTCCCTCCCCAGTACGCTTTAAGTTTGTAGCGTGTTCTCGGGAAATGCACTTACAGGAAATTTGGCCGAAAATCTGTTTTCCCCTCAAAATCAAAATGCAGGATTTCGCCCTAACTTTACAATTAGCATAAGGGCATCATTACACACCTTACCCTTTTTGTGTTAACCCCCTCCCCCACCCCTTGTCCTTTTTAAAATGCTAAGACAACTATAGTTACGGTGCTACCTGGTTTATGCAGACCTCTTTTGTTCAAAAGTTCGCATAGTGTATCTAATGCTCGTTACCCTCCCACCCTTCCCTTTGTCCTCCCTTTGTTTCCGTTGTAAAAACTCTTCCCATAGGCTAAGCATTGGTCAAACCTTGTGGGGTACTAAGTAGACAAAGAGCAACTTGTGGGGATACTAAGTAGACAAAGAGCAACTTGTGGGGTACCTTTGTTCCGGGTACCCCACAAGGGTGCGAATACAGATTCACAGTCACACACACCCCGCTCCCCTACTACAAGGAATAGTGCCATGTCTAAAATGTATTATACAAATATTGACTGCAATGAGGGGCGTGGTTAAGATTATAGGCCCTCGGTGATCTCGAAGCCACGACTATGCCCCGAGGCGGAGCCGAGGGGCATGGCAATGGCTTCGAGATCACCGAGGGCCTATAATCTTAACCACGACCCGAATATAAAACAGCAATATTTGTTTTAAATACCGAATGTGTAGATTTTTGTCATCTGGTTGGTTAAAAGTAACGATACACAGTCACAGTCATGACAGTGGTCCTTCGAGTTTCGATTTCGGATGCTGGTCTACGGCGGAAAAGTTGTATATTTACAGCAAAAAATGGTAGCATAATCACCTGGCACATTTCACCTGACAGTTTTCACTGTAGGCCACTTCTCTTATTTTCTTAAGGACATCATCATCTACGACAGACAACAAAACGACGAGATTCCGCCATTACTGTCCTGCCGGATGTTTACGTGAAGCGCGCAGCTGCATAGTTGGTGCACAGCTATGCTACACATGTTATGCACGCGTCCTGAACCCGCTAAATGACTATGCCCACGGGCATAGCAAAGACTATGCCCGTACCGTGGGCATAGTCAGAATTCTACACGCACCGGGTCTAGCTGATTCAATGCCCCCACTTTTAACCAATCAGGAATCTACGCATGAGGTATACAAAGACCAAATATAGCCCGCTTGCTGCAAGATTAAATAAGTGATATTGCAAGCAGGCTATACTACAGACCAGTCTTAGCATGTCTATAATACGTAGCCGGCTAGATCGGTCTTGCCAGGGTGCATAAGAAAACAAGTTTTTGATATAGGGTTGTAAAATTTGTCCTCTTATGGTGTCAGACCCACCCACCCAATTTTCTTACATGAAACATTTTTGGTTGTTAGATCAGTTAGAGCCCCGGATATCTTGACGTGATAAACCAAAAAATACCCATTTTTAAAGAGACAACCCCCACCCCGTCGAAAAATATACTACATTAAAGACACTCATTTTTCAAATTTTAACATGATGAAAACAGTGTTGTTTGTTCAGAGCAATTAGACCTGGAAAACCATATTCTAAAACCCACTTACCCACCTTCTATGCCCCCAACCTCCACCCCTTCCTCCCCTCCTCCCATCCACCCCACCCCCATCCACCGCCCCAAAAGACATGATAAAAACTGGTGCAAAGAAGAACAATAAGATAACTCTGCTTAACCAGACTGCACTCGATTCAAAATTACCTTTTACGAATGGCTACTAAAGAGCACCTATCAATTGTTTCCCCCTCCCCCTTCCGCACTGCCCCGCCCTCTTAGGCAGGGACTTGGTCACGTTTTTAATTTTTTATAGGGATTTTGTCACATAAATTTTCCCGAGGGTAGGGATTTGTCCCTTATTAATTGACAATGGGGGAGACAATTGACGGGTGCAAGGGGACCATTCTTGAGATTGCGCTATGGCTAGCGTGGAGGACTGGAAGTGGGGCCCACAGAAAGGGCCTCTGAAGTGAAAAGGTCTCACATCTGGGCCCTATTTCATAAAACTATTTAGGAACATTCCTAAATAATTGTTCCTAAGTCACTTAGGAACAATTATTTGGGAAAATTCCTAACTTAGGCATTATTAATTATCCTAAGTTAGGAATAATTATAAGTTAGGAACAATGCATAAACTATACAGACTACAGTTTACATTGTATGACCGAGTTTGATCTTGGCTAGGCCTTGAAAAGAAAATGGCTAGGCCTTATGCTAGGATTGGCTGTAATAAGGAAAACTATGAAGCCTACCTCAGCCGGAGCCTAGGCATAGTCTCAGGCTAAATTGATTTGCATGTTGGTAAAACAGCAAAGGAATGTTTTTTTTTGTGAAGCCAAATGATGATTACGAGGCAGAAAAATCTGCTGAAGCATTCTTTTGTGTGCGTCTTCTCGTCTATTCCACAAATCCAGTGGGCTGCTTTTTTTTCTAGTGTGTTGATTTTCCCCTTCAAGTGGGCCTAAAGCTGACAAGTAAACTGACTAAATGGAACATGTCTAGCCTTTGTTTGATTGAAAATTCCTGCCAAATTACCATGTGATAATTTTCAATGAACAATCTAGTTTTCCGTGAATGATCTTGTGTCATTCGTCTGTGGACTAATCTGCAATGTTTCATCATTCTGGATCTCATCCTGACAGCATAACTTAACTTTAGGTCTAATTATGATCAGTCCTAAAGTTAGGAAAAATTTCAGCCAAGATAGGAACAATCTTTTTCCTAAGTTGCTTTATGAAATAGAACTTTAGGAATGTTCCTAAAGTTAGGAACAATTTGGATTTAGGAACGATCAATGTTCCTAAATCCAACTTTAGAATATTCCTAAAGTTTTATGCAATAGGGCCCAGTACCAACCACCTTCCCAAGATGCCCTTAGTGAAAGAATTAATTGGAGCCCTTGGTACGTAGGTTGCATTGGGCCACTTGTCCCTTTGGCTTCATTGGTCACCTACCCATTTTTCACTTTTTGTTTTAAAATTTTCTTTTAGCAAGGCCTTAGATTCAGCATTACATGTAGCTATTCATATAGTCCCTAAATCAATCTCTTTCTGAAAATGACAAAATCCAATCCTGTACCCTACCTTTGAGTTGCAATGCATAGCACACGTGTATCAGCAATATGTATAGTACATATAACTTCTATAATTTACCTGCCTGCAAGTGGTGATGCATGTGTCAATCGTTGCTTTTGCTTGCCACGTCAATCAGTCACACTGTTTTACACATGTTAACACAGTTGGTTGTTTACAACAACAATAGACTACTAAAGTGTGACGTCAATTGCCAGGGTAACAGGATCCAAACATTCACTGGTAAACCAAAATGTCCAATGCTAAAGTGTATGGAAACAGTACACTGGTTTTAGTATATACACTACCCATCAAAACTTTGGAAGTTTTAGGTTTTAGAGAAGGAAGTATTTATTTTGTTTATTCATAATAAACAAAGCTATTAAAGCAAACCGAGGTGTAAGGGGTATCTGGAGAGAAAGCATTCATCTGGAGTGCTGTCCATCAAGGAATGGCCTGCCCAGTCACCTGATCTCAATACCATTGAGCTGCTCTGGGAGGAGTTGGATCGTAAGGTCAGAAAGAAATGCCCAACCAGCCAAGAAAAACCTCTGGAGGGTCTTTAAAAAGGCAATCAGGATGCAGAGATTGTGTGTAGCTGTCATAGCTGCTATGGGGGGATTCTTTGATGAACATCAAGTTTAGCCGTTTCTTTTTGCATGCTCTCTAATATTTGTTCATGGAGCCCACTGCTGAGGCCGAAGATGGCACTAAAATTAACATGTAGATATTCCTTTTTGTTAGAATACACCTGGGTAATTCCCAAAATTAGGGGTCCAAAAGTGTGACATGCTTTTTAAGATTTCCAAGTGTTTTTAGTGATTTAAAGTGGTTTCCCAGTAAAAAATATTTTATTTCAACAAATGCCACTTAAATTTAATGTTTGTGTGTAGATATGGCACCAAGGTTAATGCAAACTCATTCTACAGCCAATTTTCATTGGCGTAGGTAACCCGGCATACCAAACTCCATTTCAATACCATGGAACAAATTATAAGCCTTTGTGGTCTTTTGTTTTGAATATTTTTCAAAAATTAGAGAACAAAATATTCAAGAAAATGATGCTGCCCCTATAAACACAGGCCACAGTCCATTACTGAGAATTTGTGATCATGAGTGGTGATTTTTGAAGCAGAGAGTGTCGTACGTAACTTGGACACCAACAACTTTGGACTCCTAATTTTGGGAATTACCCACCTACATTTGCTTTCACAAAATTTAACACGATGAAAAAAATTTCACAAAATTAACACTCACAAAATTCTACATTTTCTTCTCAAAAACCTAAAACTTTCAGGGCGTTTCCAAAGTTTTAATGGGTAGTGTAGACCCCAGTAACCTCGGCAACACACTGTGGCTGCGTTCAGGCGTACAGTTCTCGCTACTCTGGAGTAATGCGTGCGCATTGCACTCGGGTCACATTACGGCAGTCCACATGCACGAATGGCCATCAGTCAAGATGGCCGTCTTTTGCCAAGACTGCACAAAAAACGCTGTTTCACTGCTCACAAGAAACTGAAGAAAATACAGACCGTAAGTCGTGAGAACCTTTGATGCCGTCTAAAACAAACCTTAATGAGTTGTTGTTGTTTCAGTTATCGAGTTGAAACGTTAAGCAAATTCACTAAAAATCCCACCCATATTCCACCATCTTCGTACAAATCACATGACACTCGTCAGTAGTAAGAGCATACTACCCATTTGACGGTGAGTAGCGAGAGCATACTCATTGACTCGAGTGTGGTTAACCATGCCGTTCGCGCACGCAGGAGTATACTCATGTTAACACGAGTACACGCCCGAACGCAGCCAAAAGGTAACGTTTTCACTGAATGAGAGATGACGTCAACAGTTTAAACAAAACCACGTCACGCAGGGGTTCATGGGATTGTTTGGAGTACTCTAATGAAATGGCATATGGATCATTCCATAAATATGGGGGCCAAAGTGTGACATTTTGATGCATTTGTAAAAATGGCAAGTTACCAAAATATTTTGAAGAAATTTCTGTGCAATTTTTGAATAGTGTAGGATATTTGAAACAATTTGTCTTGGTGTCATAGTTTTGATAATATTCGAGAAAATTGTTTAACGACGTAAGTGGGGACACCAAGGCATTTTTAAATTCTTACGATTACATTTCAAGTCTTTTTGACCAGGTTCTTTCTGGAAAAGGTAGCTTCTGGTTTTACCCACCTGTAGAACCTGTACCTTATAAATTCAAATTATATTATGAGCGAAATTTCAATAATTCTTCAATATAAATTTTAAAATGTCACACTTGCATTTAGAAGATCGCACCAGTTTATTGAATTGTTCTCGTCATGTTTTGGGTAATATTAACAGGCAAAGGTGTTGTTCGATTTACAAGGCCATATATAGTTCATATGCTGAGAGTAACCGTTCTCTTAAGCCCGGTATGTATAAAAATCAACTCCGGAAGTGTCACGACGTAAAGGGGGACACTGGGTCCCGTATTTATGGAATGACCCATATGCAGTATAGTGTTGGTCCGTGAATGCAATGTGGTAGGCGTTTCGCTACCGTAAAAATTTGTTACCAAAAATACTCCAGAGACTCTTCGGAGGTGGCTCAAGTGCCGGGGGCTAAAAGCAACCAAATCAGTTGAAGAACTACAGTAAATTTGACGTATGTATAAACAAACTCAATGAGCAGCAGTTCGGCGAGTACTCCACTTAATCCCATCATGCGCAGAGAGGATTGATATGTCATCTCGCTTGCAGGCTTTTAATTGTGACTTCCTGGAGTGTCCCACCATTTTGATTTCCAGTGTTAGTCTTCGTACGGTACATTCTTGAAGAGATACGACATTGACTCGCCGTAGTGGATGCGGCGTATGGACTCCGCAATGACCAGACTGATGTCCACTGACCGGACTTTGGTGCACTGGAACCGCTGGAGGTCGTGCGGTAATGTGTTGGTGATGACAACCTGTGTATTGTTAATGAGTAACAGGAATACAAACAAGATTTAAAGGAACACACCGGCTTACTGTTTACATAATGTAGCGATCTAGCATCCTTGACAATAATTTGTCGATGGTCGTTGTGAAATAAAATAATCAAAATGTCACGTAATTAACTAGAAATGTTTAAAATTAACAAAAGAGACCAAATGTTGGGCTATACTCTTTACCAGCCGTACGGCGATGTATTATGTATCATGCGTTTGTAAATAAAGGTCGACACGTGTTTAACCTCATTTCCTTGTTTTCCCCGACTCGACACACCTTGCATGATCTCTCCAGGTCAGTGCTGACTCGAGGAAACAACTCAAACGCAACTAGTTGGTTTCTCCAACATCCGCAATATGCTGTTTTTTTCCCGGATATTATTTATCGCCGCGAAGTGAAGCACGAAAATCTGAGAGATTCTCTCGTCCATATCAATACTCAGAAACCCTCCTTATGAAATCTGTTGGCAGATTGGTCTACAAATTGGAAAATACAGTATAGTGTTCATAGGACAAGAAGAGAAACCAACCGCGAATGACAAAAGCAACTCGCACTCTGCGCTGGTTTCTACGGCTGGAAATAAAACTTACTCCAAGACCACGTGACTTATTCGAACCAGAAATCTGGCTCGGATAAATTTGCAATCTCCAATTTGGATATGGAAGCATGGAAGTGGCTAAAAAAGTACACAATAAAATAAATTAAAAAAAGATGAGAAATACAAATAACCAAAATGGCCGACCTCATCAATGCACGATTCCTCAATTTTCTTTGGGGCGTCAGCCGACAGCAGGCCGTGGGTAGCCATTACATAGATCTTATAGGCTCCTCTCTCCTTCAATACGTCAGCAGCAGCTACGAAGGACTGGGCTTCGTCAATCATATCGTCCTGGTAAACAAAAATGTAATAAGTATTGGAAGAGAAGTTTCAAGATTTCCATTGGCAAATGTGATAAATTTTGAGACATCGACAATATACTTGTAATAAGATTCTTTATCATGCACACTTCAAAAAAAGGTTCATTTTGGGTCCTTAAAGGCCCAGTGGATCATTTGCAATGACTCCAAAAAGTAATCGACGAGTTTACAGGGGAAAAGTTCTGAAAGTAAAGATTTAATTAATAGCAACTTCCCAATGAAAGGTTTTCGCACAAAATGATATAATTTTACCAGAAAATAATCCGTAAAGATGAAATTATTTAGATCGTTTGCAAACGATTTACTTATTTTTTGTTCGCATCTACGCGGTCCAAAATGCATGGGCGCTGTGTACTGTGCGTGTTCCAACGCGATGCATTTTTATAAATCCCAAAAGAAGACACAAAACACTTGGTACGTTGGATTTTTTAAGCTTTAATTTTTGTACAAAATACAATCACAGAAAATACACCTTCAATAAATACAAGAAATCATGTGAAACCTGCTGATTTTCTAGCTTGGAAAAGACTTGAAAAGGGCTAAATATCGAGTCCAAGCCATACACATTTATGGCTAGTATAAGCTAGCGATACGGTGCACATATTTCGAGCGTTGGAACTCGAATGGAAGGAGCAAATCGGGACCTCCGTTTAACTCGAACTCTGGATACCTCGAAGTTTTCGTACATTCCCTTGAGTTTCGACTTAAAGAGATTTTACTGTATTTATGTTGAAACGGATATAAAGCAGCACAATGACAACTAGACCGTCTGCCACAGCTGACTACCTCTACATGTATGTTTAACCACTTGATGCCAGAGGACGTATAAACACGTTCTGGCAATGTACAGTCACAGGGGCGGTTGACTCGGAGTGTTGCAAAGTATGATCTTTTGGTGAGAAAATTCATACAATGAATGTAGAAATGACTCAAGAGTCAGTATTTGTGGTGCTTGACCTGGTCTAAAACTTTTGGTCAATCACATTTGAGTCTTTCCACGGTAAAGGGGGCATTTTTGCAACACAGACCATATTTTCCAGAAAATACCTTTGTCTGGTCTCAAAATAAACGAAATAAGTTTCATTTGTTCTAAAGGGATAACCTACACCCAAAAAGGGTTACAAATAGTGTGACAACATGCCTTTCAAAAAACCCTGTGTACAAATTTCCAATATACGCTCGTAACCGAGACGGCCTAAAATGTAACACAAGCGTCCGTCCCGGTTACGAGCGTATATTTTAAATTTGTACACAGGGTTTTTAGAAAGGTATTTCCTCGAAAATATGGTCTGTGTTGCCAAAATGCCCTCTTTACTGTGGAAAGACACATTTGTCTTTTAAAAAAAAAACTGGTTAAGTAAGGCCCACCCGTGATTTTTTGTTTTTGTTGTGGAAAAACAAAAAATGTGAAAAAGTATTGAAAGGTTTTTAACGATACTCTACTCTAAAACTACATTCAGATACAAAAGATGAATTAATGTGCTGTCTGTTAATTCAACTCACCACAATGATAGCAATGCGACCACCAACATCACCCACAACATCAATTGGAGGCTTTTCCTTCGTTGTGAATACTGTTAAAAGAGTGAAAGTGATGAAAGATTTCTTTGTGGAAGAAAATACAAACTTATCAATGTCTATAGATGAATCCGGTAGCTAAAGACTCCTTCACTGTACGACCGCCATAACTAGGGCCCATCCAGTGGCATGAACTGTGCATTTTGTCTTGATGATAAGCTGTTACATTATGTTGTCACTTTGAACAATTTGCGCGTTTTTTTTAAAAAGCTTGTGAAGCCCGTGTAACACACAGGGAGCGCATTGTGCGCTGTTCGATTTAACACAGAATGCACATTTAATGTCACTGGATGGCCCCAGTTATGGCGGACGTGCAGGGAAGGAGTCCTTAGTTGGGTCTGTCCACACTAAAGTCCACACTAAAGTCCACACTAAAGTCCACACTAAAGTCCACACTAAAGTCCACAATAAAGTCCACACTAAAGTCCACACTAAAGTCCACACTAAAGTCCACACTAAAGTCCACACTAAAGTCCACACTAAAGTCCACACTAAAGTCCACACTAAAGTCCACACTAAAGTCCACACTAAAGTCCACACTAAAGTCCACACTTTGTGACTTTTTTCAAAAGTAGATAAAAACTATGTTATTTATGGTAATTTCTTTATTACATTCCGAGTACAAACCAGGCCATGTAAGAATTGTGTCTATTCTCTAGTTTTCATTTTACATTTTCAAATTACAACAATATCGTCTGCAAAAAGTAGTGTACTTGATTGGGGAAATCGTCTATGGTGATTCACGCATACACGTTTGTCACAAAGACAGACGATTGTCCCAAAATGTCTGTCCAGTGACATACGTGACTTATTTGGCACTGTAATTCCAAGAAATCAACACACAATTGGTTTGGGTTAATGTTTCATCAATCTCTTAGAGCTAATACACGATGTGTGGGTATTATTTTGTGATGTAATCAATGCCTTTAGCACTTTTCAGATGGCAATGTCTGTCCCCGTTACGAACGTGACATCTTCAAGAATACCCTGTAATTTCTTAGGATTTTTAGAGAGAACAGCCATTTTTGGTCATCACAGAAAATATGTGATTGGGAATGTACTTTAGGCCAAAAGGGGGCAAATATTTTGCCGTTTAGTCGCTCTTTGTGTCTCACTTTCCAAGTTATTAGTTGTGCACATTACTGTGGATAGACCCAGTTACCGTCTATAGGCCCCCTAAAAATTATTACATGTATGCTTTCTGGCTATGGGGTTTTATCCAGTGTTGCAGTCAGTGTTGCTTTCAGCAAAATGTCCAGACCTGTGGGGCGAGCATCCCCATCAGGTCTGGTTACGAGACTAGAGAAATCCACTTACGTGGGAGCATGTCCAAGCTGTGACCAGAAAACGTCCTAACAGTCGGCGGCGAGTGCCTCCCATCAATCTTATCTTGTTCCGGTACCTTCTGCTCTCCATGTATGACAGCCAAGCCAAGCCGTAACCGCTCTGCATATGATGTGGCTCGTTGGGCTGAACCAGGGTTTCTGGCTACAATGACTGCATTACGCCAGTCGGGTATCTGCAGACAATTTGAACATTTATCACGTTTGTGGCACTTTAAAGTTTTATCTTTTACTATACGTTTTCATTCAAATTCATAACCTGTTAAAGGAGTGTGTATGACAAATGGTATGGTATCAAAATCTCAACACCAATGGGAAAAATGTGGGATCAAAAAGTGTGATCTGGACAGGCTCTTTAAACTTCAAATGTTCTGACTTTGCATACCCCATGTTCAAATTCATAATTGCATTAGGGATTAAAAGTGGGCTTAAATGGTCCTAAACATACGTTTAAAACCGGATAGGGGCCTCGACGCTTATAATGGCCCAAGCCGAAGGCGCGAGCCATTATCAGCGTCCAGGCCCCTATCCGGTTTTAAACGGATTGTTTAAGATCGGCCAAACCCACTTTTAATCCCATTCATCAATAGCTTTTTAGTGTAAATCGGTAAAACTCACCAAAATTAGCTTGTCGTTGCATTCACTTTTTCGCCTTATCTTGTTGTTTGTACGTTCAAACGGGCTGTTTGTTCAATCGCGCGCATTACGCATATAATGCAGATGTGTTGTTGCAGACGACCCGGTGGATGTCGCATGCACAGTGCAAATTTTGCTGTCGGAAGCGTGCAGTTTCTGCATGAGTGCGAGTTCCAGACGCTTACTAGGGCGCAGGCAGAAACGCGAGCCAGCTAGTTTTAAACACTGGTTATTATCATTCGTTTAAAACCGGCCACGTGATGTGTTCTCACATTTTTGAGGCCGGCCATTTTCTCCCATGGGTGTTGAGATTTTGGATACCATATTGTGTATCATATTTTTCTCATTACCATTCTGAAATTTCATGCCATCAATCCGTATTTTTCCAGGGTTATCGCAAAAAATCGACCGATGTTTTGTAAACTAAT
The DNA here is from genome assembly GCA_037783545.1 of Henricia sp. BOLD:AAB3569. Lineage (NCBI taxonomy): Eukaryota > Metazoa > Echinodermata > Asteroidea > Spinulosida > Echinasteridae > Henricia > Henricia sp. BOLD:AAB3569. The sequence continues at coordinate 744,165 of JBBELK010000038.1, read as the reverse complement.
TTATTCGGTTCCATAAAGCAAAGCAGTGATTATACCAACCTTTTTGCTTTCACGTCCAAACTGGAGATTACAAATTCTCTGTTTTCTTCCAATGGATAGTACTTTAGGAGGTATTTTAAATGATTGTTAGATTTGAAAAAGTCTGGTCATGCTCCTTTTGAAAGCAATATTTGGTATGGTGCCTATTCAACATTGCAATAAAAATCCACATGGTCTTCATCGGGATTTGAACCCGAGACCTCAGACACTCTGGGCAGATGCTGAACTATGGTGTCAGACACACATGTTAGTCAAAGATAAGATGTTACTGAGTAGCATAATTGTGAGATACTTACATGTTCCTGTATATACTGCAGGAGAAATGGGGAGGCGCGGAGATTATCAACTGGAACGTCAAAGAAACCCTGGATTTCTTTATGATGTAAATCCATGGTGATGATATGGTCCATGCCTAGTACACAAAAACAAATCACATATTTTAGAATTTTTTTTTAGAGTTTCCCACAATGCACTGGTACGAAGATAATGAATCTTTATGAGTTCAATGGTAAGGCCCGTTTCAAACATCGCGCTTGTGCCGTGTCAAATTAAATTCAACTTGATTTTTTAAAAATTCGACACGGCACAAGCAAAGCCATTGAATTGAATTCGGCACGGCAGAAAGATTTAGCTCGACAGGGTCTGCCGTGCTAACTCAATTTAGTGCGGCAGTAGCACGGCAAGGATTCAAACGTCGTGCTTCTGCCGTGTCGAATTTAATTCCAGTTTGAAGTTGGGCCGCAATTGTGTTCACAATTAGGAATGCACATGCTCGCAGGGCGCATGCGAGCAAAGAAATAATCAACAAACAAGTTCATCAAAATAATAAATATGGCGACGTACAATGGACAGAATGGAAAACGCACGTGCACAACGTCCATGACGTGCACAATAGTCATCCGCCATGTTGGATGTATTTAAGCTCGACTTGGAGTTTGCAATTAAGTTCGACGTCTGAAACCACTGCCATGCTTACGCCGTGCTAACGTCGTGCCAAGTTAAATTTAATTCGACACGGCACAAGCGCGACGTTTTAAACGGGCCCTAGATTATTTTTATAAAGATTGTGTGAAGGGTTAGCATCCTAGCCACATGAATAATATAATGCTCCCCAAAAAATAAAAATAAAACTTCTATAAACCTGATTTGCAGAGCATCGTGGCCAGTAGTTTAGCCACGATGGACCCACGTTTTCTCATCTGACTTTGCTTGCTGTACGGTAGATACGGAATGACACCCACAATGGAGTTGGCACTGGAGGTCTTGCAGGCATACGTCATAATCAGCAGCTCCATAATGGCATTGTTCACATCCCTGACAGAAAAGGATGAATATGCTCTATTAAAACTCATAGACTGGATTTGCAAACAAGCTACAGTGCAACATTTTTAAGAGGTACATTGAAATCATTGCTTTCTCGGAATGGAGATGTGTTACTGCACTGAATTACATGTAATTGTATACACAGGTCGGTTTTAATCATGACTTGAGTTGAGCTGAGTCATTTTGGAGAAGTGACTTGAGTCACATTGTTTTGTTAAACAGCTAGTATCACCCCCGTCCACATTTTTTAAGTTTTCCTGTTTATCATGGAGGTGTATGTGTCTACAACACCATCACAACTTGTTTTCCACAAAAAAATCCACAGGCTTTTGCTTAAAACGCAAAGCAGTTCCGACCCTCTTCACCCGAAATTCTGAAACGCTCGAGGTCACTTGGTTTGTTTATCAACAGGGTTTTGACGTCATCCTGAGAAACATACAAAACGGCCTGTGTAGTATTGAATGGAAAATACACGTAGGGAATGTTTATCATGCCTGTTTTGTCCTTGTAATTCAAAATACAAACGTGAAAAACACTTCATGTAATATGACAACAATCTACTATTACCTGTTTTGTGAAAAAACGATGAAATTGTGGCTCACAATGAAGCTCTTTTGAAGTAAATACTGGTGCATTGCGACGGGTGGTTTTGTCACGGAACGAACGGCATTCACAGCGGTCTGTGTACAGCATGGAATGGTACCTGCGGCCACGTGTTTGAACATCGGCCGGTACAAGTTAGAATGAGCGACTCATTTTTCTCTCTCTTGGTAATAGAAAGAAAATCTTTCTGCTCTTTTTTTTCATAGTGTCTGTTAAAACATACATGTACAACCACGCAGCTACTGGGCATATCTCTGGCTTTTTGGACCAACAAAATTCTTCAAAAAACACCATCTAACATAGACGGTTTTCCAAGTTTTTTGCGTGTAAACGTATGGAGCTAACAATCGTGTTGACTTCTCTTTCTCAGGATTGCGTCTCTTTCTCAGGATTGCGCATATCATGAATACCTAATGAGCGTTTCAGAAATCGCGAAAATCTCATTTCGAAAAACTCACTTTTGCTTGCAATTTATCCACTTAAAACCGACAATTAAAAAAAAAAAAATCCACGTCGGCAAGAGGGATGTTTGGACTATCGAAAAAAGCCCAACTGCTAGATTTTCCTTCAAGGGGGATTCTAGCTGTCTAAGTAAAGTCAGTCAAGGACTGCATAGGCCATGTTTGTTTCATCACAAATCCGAATCCAGATCCCGAAATGCGTCGCCACGCAGAAACAAGTGTTGGGCGCAACCTTTACACCCGCGCAATCTTTGAAATTGCAACACGCAGATTTAAAACCTGCATGCGCAAATTTTAAGCTAGAAGTTGGAATAAAAATTGCACAATCTGCGCATTTGAATAGCACGAGTGAGTTGACAGAAACTTGTTGACAAAAACTTTGTATTATTGGCAGGCCTCGAAATTCATTTTCAAAAGGGCACAGCAATTTTCTCTTGGTAAAGGGCACCTGATGAATGAGAAAATGCACAATTTGTGTTAGAACTTTTTAAGGGCTACACGGCAAAAGCATAGGGCACCGACGGCATTTTGCCGTGGTGGCGTGGGTTATTTTGTGGCCTACATGTATATTGGGAATAATAACGGTATGAAATAAGACGTTGATCATTAAAGTGGCTGTTTCACGGTTTGCGCATGCGCCAAATCCTTTCAATTCTTGACATATGTGCGCGCTCAGATGAATGTAGTGCAATTTCGTTACACAACGCCATTGGTTCGTGTGCGTAAATGTACATCATGTACCTAGCACATGCTGCATGGTTAGTATGTGTTCGTTCATGAGTGTTTACAATACGCAGAATTCAACTACACAGTACATCGTGTTGCGCGCCTTCGTTTGAAAAAAAAATCGACAGAAGATGTGCTGTAAAATTGCTGTCAGGACAAAATAAGTATACCGGTACCAGTTTTATTGGAAATCAAGGTTGAACAAATTGCTGTATCCAACTACATCATTCATATAATTCGATGTTGTTTCTGTCATGTTTTGTCGAGTTTTTTGATGGGATGAAAAAACTATCTTTTGAACGATGGCCGCACACACGGTGATGTCGATGTTTGGCGGCTTAAAAATACGGCAAACAGCAAGTAAAAAGTAATGCATCAGGACAACCTGACAATTGACAAGTACACCACTGCCAAAATTACTAAAGAATTATAAGGGATGGCAAAGATTGAATAGAATATGCAAAATCCAGCAACAAAATTTGAAAAAGTTAGCCAACTTGTTAAAGTTTTGCTGCGCATGCGCAAACCTTGACACAGACCCCTTTAACATTTTACTTCAAAAAAATTTAAATATTTTCTTAGAAAACAAAATGTTTAGCTAGTCTCATATGTTGTGGAGGTCTGAAGCCATGAATTAATGAACTACTCAATTTTGCCCGCGTAGCTTGAAAATTCCACTAAAACGCAACCAAAAGTGAAACTTATCAATAAAAGGAATCCCTCAATCGTATCAGAATGATGATCAAGATATTTCCTTGCAATATGCATGCTAGCTCGTGCCGCGTATGCGTACCAGATGACGCAGCTGGTTTAAAATGTGCGCACAGCGCAAAATTTGCATCGAACCTACATTGCACAGATTTTAAATTGCGCCTGCAAAATAAATTTGCGTTGCGCAATTTTTTAACGTAAGGAAGTTTAAAATTTGCCCCAAGTATAAAGAAACAAAACAGTGAATTTTAAGTCAAATCAGAATACGGCTTAAGAAAACTCACTTTGCGCCAGTCTGGATTACGAAAACGTCCTTGCCTCTGACCGACTCATTGATGTCCACAATGGTCTCTGTAAAAGCGCATGCAAATTACAAAGACAATAGGCAGTAAGTACATATCACATTTGGAAATTCGTAAACAAAATCTGTGAAGTAAATTTTAACACTTAAGCATGATATGATTTTTCTCAGTATGCAACTTAAAACAAGTTCTATCCTGCGTCTGCGTCCTACGTATGGGACACAGACACACTAACGTAAATGTCGGCATAGTCGCCAGGTCCGTGACCTCGCCACCCTATTCATCAGCCATTTTTCATCAATGGGGTGGCGTGGTCACGGACCTGGCGACTATAGCCGTGTCCACATTGGACTTGTTTTTTGGGTGGTTTTACCGAGACAATGGTAAAATGAAAAATGGCTACATTTTACTGCTGTCCGCATTTGGACTCTTTGACACAGTAAAATTTTACCGAGACTGTGGGAGAGCATGCGCAGTGTCCTTCGCAGTGTGACCTTTACTGCCCGGACGTACGCTTCCAGAGCGCTTTTATCGACTCAATGTGTCCGCATTGGACTTTTCGTCTTGGGAAACGTTCCCTGGTCAATTTTCTTGGGCAGAAGTTGGCCAGGAAAAGTAACCACTGCACTTGCGAAAAGTTACTGAGAGGAAAACGTCCTAGGCTGTCCGCATTGGACTTAAAATGGGAAAAGTGGCACAGGTTTTGGGTGGGGGTACAAGGCACATGTTATCGGCAAAATTGCTCACTTGGGGAAAGAACCTTGTGGAAAATTGAAATTCCATCAAAGTTTCTACTGTGTCAAAAAAAAAAGGTATTTTTTTTGTATACATTGAACAAAGATTTTAAGGAAATTACCTCCTGGAATCAACACATAATGTAATTCTAAGATATACTTCCCACTTGCACTTTTGTCGTAAATGTTGCTTTTCTGTAGAAAAATCACGTTTTCTTCTTCAAAAATTGCCTTCAGTTTATAGTGCACAAGATAACCATTCACGCGCGCGCGCAGCGCCCTCTGTTGTCGAGCTTACGCACAGACCGCTCGCCGCGTCATTTTGTGCATTACTTTATGCAGTAATTTTATCATTTATTTATCTCAGAAATGCAACATTTGCGACGGAAGTGTCAGTGGGAAGTATATCTTAGAATTGAATAAGCTGTCGATTCCAATATATAAATTTACCCAAATCCGTGTTCAATGTATATGAAAAAAATACCCAAAAAACATGTCCTACTTTTGATCTTAAATAACTTTGTCATTTTCCAACGGATTTTAACCAAAATTTCACATCATGCAAGGAAGACTTGACAAATTTTATTGAGTGAGTTTCGTCCGTTTTGACTAAAAGGGTGAGATTTAAATACCATAAAAAAAAGGTAAATTTCACAATTCGCCACTTTGGCTTGTCGATACAGCGCTCCCTCTAATGTTGATACACCGCTGGAGACTTGTGGAATGTGCATGCTGGAGCCAAAAGCTTCTGAAGAGATGCAGGATCATCCCTAATGTTATGGCAAACTACTTTTAGAAGGCTAAAAGTGTTGTTTTTGACGTTTATATTGGGACGTTATCATTTTCTATATTACACTTTTAGCTCCTTAACATTTTAACCCCCTTCGTCGTATGGAACATTCTTACACGCCCTCAAGAGTCTAAATACCCGTCTGAAAATTCTTACCGTAAATTCCAAATCAGACATTTATCCTTTTTTGATGTTTGAGTCATCATGGACAGTGAACGACAAGGGTGCAGAAGTCTTGAGATTCCGGACCCCGATGGTGTGCTTTTAAATGTCTGATTTGGAATTTACGGTAAGAATTTTCAGACGGGTATTTAGACTCTTGAGGGCGTGTAAGAATGTTCCACACGACGAAGGGGGTTAAAATGTTAAGAGGCTAAAAGTGTAATATAGAAAATGATAACGTCCCAATATAAACGTCAAAAACAACACTTTTAGCCTTCTAAAAGTAATGGCAAACCATCTTGATCGTTTCACGCAACTCAACAAGAGGTGCAAAGGACCTCAGAGGCTCAGACATAGACAATTTCCTTGACAATGGCGGATGCAAAGTCGAAAGTTGCAACTTCTGAAATTTAGGGGAAGGGGGCAGGGGGAGGGGGGTTCGTGTGGCTTTTTAATCTCACCCTTTTGTCCAAAACTGATGAAACTCACTCAATTTGTCAGGCCTTGTTTACATGATGTGAAAATTTGGTTCAAATCCGTTGGAAAATGAAAAAGTTATTTAAAGATCAAAAGTAGGACCTTTTTTTGGTCAATAGTATGTACCTTTATTATCCTGAAGGTATACGTCTACATCTCCAAGTTCAACTCCAAGACGTCTGAATAGAAAAGGTAAAGAAAAGAATAACTGCATGGAACGCTCTAAAATGCAACATTTCATCATGGCTTCATACGGTACAGCGTCATTGCGTGTGAGTGGTGTGCATGACAAGGCCTGGGACCGCCCATCCACTGGAAACTAGCGATGAAACTCGTGGCACCACACTGCGTGATGTTCTTTATAAATAATGAATTATGCCACCAGTGAGCATGTTTCTTTGACGATCCCCGACACGTACATGCAAGCATAAACAAGGTGGCGGCGCCCATATGTGAATGGAATTTAATGGGTCATAAAAATTGATTAATCTTCTTTCGTAATGGGAGAAACACAATCTGGTAAGATTTGTTATACATTGTAAGATTTCCTTGTTATATTAGGGAAACTGTTGGTGCAGTTAAAATGTTTCTGCGGTACATATTTTGGGTGATATTTTGGGGCAAAGTTGAACGGTCAAACCGTTCAGATCAATCTGGGCACTAGCGGCATGTGGTGTTGTAATAGTGACAGTAAATACCAGCATTTTAAAGGGGAGCTAAATTACAGCAATACTTTAGTGCTAGACTCGAACCAACTCGACTGTTGAACCAGCTCGACTGTTGTACCAGCTCGACCGTTGAACCAACTCTTCTGTTGACTAACTTGACTTCAAAGTACGACCGTTTGACAACTCAACTCGGCCGTTGTGCGTACTCTTTCTTGAAGTGCGCGAGTCGGTTGACTTTCTCGTGATGATTTCATATGTGCTACCAAGCACAGAAATTTACCTCAAAATATATTTTCTTTCATTTGCAAAAGGGAGTAATCAGCTGTATACAGGTTTTATCTGTACAATGCCGTATTGCTGAATCATGGACTGTGCCGCGCGCTGCACAGGGGCAGTCTGTGAAAGTCGGACCCTCCGGATCTTCCGGATCTTTGTTAAAAATTGATATTTAACGAACAGAAAGTACCTAGTTTGACTTCTAAATACGCTTACATACCTTTTACCACCATGTATTGCACCAATTTGTAATCATACACCACATCTACTATCCACAAAGTGAAATTTTCGAAGAAATAGGCGTAGGAAGTGCAGGACACTAAGAAAAAAGAATTTGGTTTTTTTCCACGCCGGATCTTTAAAAATAAGGCCTGTACATGGCGGTAAAAGGTATGGAAGCGTATTAAGAAGTCAAACTAGGCACTTTCTGTTCATTAAATAGCCATTTTTGAAGAAGATCCGGAAGATCTGGAAGGATCCGGAGGGTCCGTTTTTCACCCACACCCCTGCACAGGCACAAACCAATGTCACCGGCAAAGATGGTCACGTTGACTGCGTGTGCGCCGCGCCAGCAGAACGCGAAACTGCAAATTTTGTTTTGGCACTGCGAAATTGCAAAATGTTTTACTATTTGCTGCACAAAGGTTCACAGGGAAATGTTTGACGTCATATTTATGTCACGTTCGTTTATGATTCACCTTTGCTTTTGCAAACCGCCGTGAACTTTTCCCGTTGAATGCACAACGGTCAAGTTGTACAACGGTCGCGTTGACTTCTTCGCCGGTTGAACGTACAACGGCCGAGCTGGTACAACGGTCGAGTTGGTACAACGGTCGAGTTGGTGCGAGGCGAGTTGGCAAATGGTCGAGTTGGCAAACAGTCGAGTTGACCAGAGGCCAATTTCATAAAGCTGTTAAAGGAGATGACCAGAGTTTCTGGAAAATAGTTTTCGATGTAACTTACCAATATTATCAAGTAACTCCCATACACACCTCCCATGTCCCAAAAACCCAAAAACATTCGCAATTTCCAGTAACAAATTGACCAAAACTATCGAGTATGCTTTCAGCGGATAATTGTTGATACTGGAAAATTAGTTTACAAATAATCGGTGGATTTTCGACGATATCCTCGGAAATATGCGGCCTAGAAGCGCGGGAGTTTCAGTTTCGTAATCAGAAAAATATAACGGATGTTATGATATAAAAATCTCATGACCCATAAGGTAAGTCCCGGGGAGTTATGGGTAAAAAAAAGTGATCTGGTCACACTCCTTTAAGCAAAAAATATTATGTGATGTGTTTACAGTTGACTGGTGTTGTGCTATTCTTGCTAAAAACACAAGTTTGCAAACAATTTTGACTATTAAACTATTTTTATTAAGCAAACAAATTTTTGATTAAGCAATTTTTTTGGCAGTCTGTGAAAGTCGGACCCTCCGGGTCTTCCGGATCTTTGTTAAAAATTGATATTTAACGAACAGAAAGTACCTCGTTCGACTTCTAAATACGCTTACATACCTTTTATTATCATGTATTGCACTAATTTGTAATCATACACCACATTGAAATTTTCGAAGAAATAGGCGTAGGAAGTGCAGGACACTAAGAAAAAAGAAATTGGTTTTTTTTTCACGCCGGATCTTTAAAAATAAGGCCTGTACATGGCGGTAAAAGGTATGGAAGCGTATTAAGAAGTCAAACTAAGCACTTTCTGTTCATTAAATAGCCATTTTTGAAAAAGATCCGGAAGATCTGGAAGGATCCGGAGGGTCCGTTTTTCACCCACACCCATTTTTTTTTGCTAAACAGCTTTATGAAATTGGCCCCTGCACCATTTAACTCACGCAGCAACTAAGCGCGACAGTTCAGGGTGCGAGTTGCCAGAAATGATGAGCAATGGCCCACGAGACATGTTGTTCATAGTAGTACGGACAGAGCGACGGGCCTGCACCGTCTTCTTCGCGTTTAGCGAAATCTTGGCGATTATTACGAGCTACTTTTGAGATAAAAAGCACTAAAAGCCGGAAAAAAAACAAACGACTTCTTTCGTTCGCACGTTTCATGCACAGTCTGCATAGCATAATTTATGCAAAGTGCATTAGAAGTGCGCCACCAACGTTGATCAACCGAGAAAAATATGTAAGCAACCTCTTTAATTTTTATTAAACTTGATTATAGCTTATTCCTTTAATATTATTATTTAAACTAACAATTTTAACCCATGTCAGAAACATTTATTTAAAGCACAATATTTTAATAAGTTTAAAGGGCTATTAATGAAATACAACTACTTTCATATTTAAACCATTTTATGAGCGATTGGAAAGAGCCCGTCAACGTCATTTTCCCGCGAAAGTTGCACGTGTTTGTGTTTATATCTGTCCAGAGCTAGAGACGTAGACAGAAATATCTGTCGCCTGCGCCTGGTCACTGGTTCAAAATTCAAAAATATCGGACAGGCTTTCTGATTGTGTGTGAACGTACTCTATGTACAATCAACGTACCCTCGGTAATATCATCACAAAAGTTGCTTCCACATATGGGAGAGATCCGAGATCCATTTTTAGAATGAGTTTTCGTAAATCACCGTATTTTCAAAGCCCAGAAAAAAGAATGACAAGGTCACAGGCTAAAGTCAAACTTGGCAATGGCAGTCAGGCCAGCTTAAGCTCTTCAAATGAAGGGAACAGTGCTGCTCTAACAGCCAAAAAGTCCCGTATATCGGCCTTAAAACGAGCGCACACATCTGTCAGATATGAATCCACAACATCTTCTGCGCCTCCTCAGAAACTGCAGTCGAGAGCTGCACAAAAGACAAGGACCATAAAATCACAACAGGATATTTCTTCAGATGAAGTGGTTGTTGCTGCTAGTGAAACTGTGACTGAAGACGAAACAAGGAGTCTGAGCAGTTGGGAACCAATTGGATGGAGGAAGATGCTGGATCACATCAGGGAGATGAGGAAAGAGAAAAATGCCCCCGTTGATTCCATGGGAGCAGGGAAGATCGGCGATCGGGATGCTGCGCCAGAGGTAGTGAGATGGTTGAATGGATGAAAGACAGCACTGTATTGCCTTTTCCTTTCAAATTCAAATTGTCCCTTATGTAAGGTGCACACAATGCACATGAGGGTGCTTTAAAATCTTCAAAATTCATAACATCTTCAAATAAAAAGTAACAGACATCACAGTACATACATTCTTAAAATACAGATCAGTTCAATTTACAAAAATACAAGAACAAGGACCCACGGATAATACTGTCACACAGAACTATTTAAAACTCTTACTGCTGTGGGATAAAAACGTATTAGCAATGTCTGGTTAGACCCTTATAGAATTGGATCGGTTTCCTGCGCTCATTTAGTTGAAACAGATGGAACACACAGATGGAACACACCCTTTTCTTTACTCGAGAATGATACAAATCACAGAGGTCGGTTGAATACAGTGAACTTGTGGATAACAAGACACTGATCGACCAATCACTTTGGAATTGCTTTCAACATGTTCAAGATTGTTCTGGCCACTTATGTGATTTTGTCCAGGTCCAAGTAGACCTGTTTGAGCAAAGTGATTCCCACAGCAATGAAATGTGACATTTCCTGTCTCTGTGAGAATCTTGTTCTGTAGTTAAGGGCTCTTTGAACATGTGCGAGAATAGCTGGAGCCATGCGTCTCCATAACAGCCCTGGAAGTGCAGGAGCTCAGGAAGGCACTGCAGGCAGAGTGGCGCAGTGGTACGTCCCTGCCTCAGTGGCTCTTATGGAAGCTGAAGCAGTCAGCCTTGCCATTACTGGTGTTTAAAAACGTCACGGACCAATAACATTTTGCATTTCTTGGACTCCTTGATCTTTCTATCAGAGTATAATTTGCACAGTGTGAATTATGAACAATATATAATTATGAACAGTATTGTCACTGTGTCTCTCCTTCTTTGATGAAGGTGTTTCGCTACCAAGTATTGCTCTCCCTGCTACTGTCCAGTCAAACCAAAGATGAGGTCACGTCAGCTGCTCTGATGGCCCTCAGGAAACATGGCTGCACAGTGGAAAACATTCTCCAAACTTCGGACCAGAAGCTGGGAGAATTGATCTATCCTGTTGGTTTCTGGAAAGTGAGTTATTTTTGCCGAGTCTCATATTCAGTTATGGTTCCACCAGAAAATGGAGGAGGGTGGCAGGCCAAATTAAATTTTTTTGATCTTATGAGAGTTCAACTGTTTAAAAAAAAAAACTTAAACATGTTAAAGTGGCACAATTTTCATAGGATATGTCGGTTTTGGGGTTGACCGGTAGGCAGGTCTCCGGTAGGGCTGGAGTGAAAACAACGGTGTGCCCGTGGTGAAAAGCGAAGGAACAAAGTCGTTGTCCACGCAACACGTACACGTACGTATCCAAGCATGAACGAATTTGTTTTCACTCCAGTCACGGTGCTATGCCCGTATACAAAGGCATATGACACTGGGTCACAAAAGTGCCAGGATGTGCGACCGACAGAATATGGACAATTTGTCTCTACTCTGCATAATGCAAATGTTACTTCATTGTAAGAGTTCACTACTAATACAGGGATGTCATATATTCATAAAATACGCACTTTCTTACCTTTAAACAGCGAATCTCCCGACACTGAAACCAAAATTCACTCGGAGCCACCACATGCAAGCAGTGCGGCCGAGCACCGTTTACAAGCACATGTTTCTTTTTTGTGAGCAAATGCAGTAGGGATGGGAATTTACGGTTAATTCAGAAACCAGTTTGCAATTCTTTCAAATGTCGGTTGTCCGGTTAAAGGCCCTGTAGATGATCTGTTTTTGAGCGATTCTGCGAATAAAACCATTATAAATCAAAAGAAAGACATCAACAAACTCATCCGAAGAAATTTCAGCTTTGTCAAATGTACCACGTTTAAAAAAACCATGAAAATCCATATGCATTTTCCTGGTCTTGGCGGTGTGTTTCAAATATTCGTTCTCAGTTGATCGGGTACTATGTGGCTTGCGTCATGCACTCTGTGGCGCACATACTGCGTGTGCGCGCGATCCATAAAAATGCATCGCGTTGGAACACGCACACGGAGTACACAGCACCCATGCATTTTGGACCGCGTAGATGCGAACCAAAAATAAGTAAATCGTTTGCAAACGATCTAAATAATTTAACCTTTAGGGATTATTTTCTGGTAAAATTATATCATTTTGAGCGAAAACCTTTCAATGGATAGTTGCTATTAATTCACTCTTTACTTTGAGAACTTTTCCCCTGTAAACTCGTCGATTACTTTTTGGGGTCATTGCAAATGATCCACTGGGCCTTTAACCGTTCGGCCGACACCAAAGATTGTTGCTGGTGTTTATAGATACATGTGCAATGTATACAATACCCCTAGGTCCCCAAAATAATCGCTCAACCTTTATCTGGTCAAAATTTTACCACGACCCCATATAAATTTATTTCAATTTCATGAAGTCATTACTAATAACCCTCTGAAAACTATTGTAAATTCTTTAAAATTCGGTTTCGCTTAAACGTTCAGCAAAACCGGTTTTTCATTTTATTTTTTTCCGGTTAAACGGTTAACCGGTTAAACATCCCATCCCTAAAATGCACTATGACATATGTGGGCACTGTCTGCATAGCTCTGTTGTGATTAATGGTCACGCGGGTTCCGATTGATTAACAGGTCGGAACTATCCATTACATTAAAACATCTTGTCTCTTTACCATGCAGAAAAAGATTGACTACATCAAGCGCACAACACATATTCTTAAAGACAAATACAACAGTGATATTCCCACAACCCTGGAAGAGCTGGTTAAACTGCCCGGGATTGGACCCAAAATGGCGCACATCATCATGGATGTGGGCTGGAACAAGGTGACTGGTATTGGAGTCGACACCCATGTCCACCGCATCGTTAACCGGCTGAAGTGGGTAAAGAAACCCACGAGCGTTCCAGAAGAGACGCGGAAGGCGTTAGAAGATTGGCTGCCAAGGTGAGATGATTATAGCGATTTAAAGACAGATTACATGATTGGAAAACTGTTACAAATGGCATTATCTCCATGTGGGTCATTCTATAAATTTGGGGTCCACTTTTTCTGTCCCCGTTACATCTGACATCTTGTAAAATGTTGTATTTTGTAAATTCAGGACATGTTCTTTAAATGCCTTCTATTTCAAAGAGTGATTACATAAAATACAATTCATAAAAATATGGTTTGAAGGCATTTTTAATGATACTTGTATGGCAAATAGCAGTATGTCAGGTGTAACGGGGACAGAAAAATGTCACACGTTGGACCCCAAATTTATAGAATGACCCATGTGTGATTGAGGATGTGTATGATAAAAACCAACCTGTGTTGAACTCGGCTCAGGATTGATACAGGAGGCAACAGCACAATATGAAGATTTGCTGTGACGTTGTACGGTGAAGTTGAGTCTTTCCACGGTAAAGGGGGCATTTTGGCAACGCAGACAATATTTTCCAGAAAATACCTTTGTCTGGTCTCAAAATAAAAGAAATAAGTTTCAGTTGTTCTGAAGAGATAACTTAGGCCCCAAAAGGGTTACAAATAGTGTGACAACATGCCTTTCTAAAAACCCTGTGTACAAATTTCCAATAAAAATATACGCTCGTAACCGGGACGGCCTAAAATGTAACACAAGTGTCCGTCCCGGTTACGAGCGTATATAGGAAATTTGTACACAGGGTTTTTAGAAAGGTATGTTGTCACACTATTTGTAATCCTTTTTGGGCCTAAGTTATCTCTTCAGAACAACTTATTTCTTTTATTTTGAGACCAGACAAAGGTATTTCCTCAAAAATATGGTCTGTGTTGCCAAACTGCCCCCTTTACTGTGGAAAGACTCATTTGCAATTTAAGGAGGAAACACAATAAGGGAATGAATGTGTGGTTGGCCGCTTTTAAACGGTACATTTTAAACTCTACGTTTAAACTTCACAGGAGCCTGGATAAACGAATAATTGCCCAAGGTGAAGTTAAGGGTAAATGATGCGTCCAGGCCCCTGGCTGGTTTTAAAATGCGCAATTTAAAACCAGTCAACCACACATTTATTACCATTCAGAAACCTTTTTTTTTGTGTAAAAATCTGGACAATTTGAAACCTCTCTTTTCCAGAGAATTATGGAGTGAAGTCAACGTGTTACTGGTCGGTTTTGGACAACAGACCTGCCTGCCTGTCAACCCCAAGTGCTCTAAATGCCTCTGCAAAAACATGTGCCCCTACGGAACGTCAGCTCTGAGACGTGGGAGCCAGGAAAAAAAAGAATCACGTGCTCGGAAGAAATGAGATAAAAAGACTCGTGTTATAGCCAGCTGAATACACACCCAAGGGAGTAGACCATTGTGCCTTATAGCATGCACACAAGTACCCAAGGGAGGAGTAGACCATTGTGCCTTATAGCATGCACACCCAAGGGAGTAGACCATTGTGCCTTATAGCATGCACACAAGTACCCAAGGGAGGAGTAGACCATTGTGCCTTATAGCATGCACACCCAAGGGAGTAGACCATTGTGCCTTATAGCATGCACACAAGTACCCAAGGGAGGAGTAGACCATTGTGCCTTATAGCATGCACACCCAAGGGAGTAGACCATTGTGCCTTATAGCATGCACACAAGTACCCAAGGGAGGAGTAGACCATTGTGCCTTATAGCATGCACACCCAAGGGAGTAGACCATTGTGCCTTATAGCATGCACACAAGTACCCAAGGGAGGAGTAGACCATTGTGCCTTATAGCATGCACACCCAAGGGAGTAGACCATTGTGCCTTATAGCATGCACACCCAAGGGAGTAGACCATTGTGCCTTAATTATAGCATGCACACCCAAGGGAGTAGACCATTGTGCCTTATAGCATGCACACCCAAGGGAGTAGACCATTGTGCCTTGTAGCATGCACACCCAAGGGAGTAGACCATTGTGCCTTATAGCATGCACACAAGTACCCAAGGGAGGAGTAGACCATTGTGCCTTATAGCATGCACACCCAAGGGAGTAGACCATTGTGCCTTATAGCATGCACACCCAAGGGAGTAGACCATTGTGCCTTATAGCATGCACACCCAAGGGAGTAGACCATTGTGCCTTAATTATAGCATGCACACCCAAGGGAGTAGACCATTGTGCCTTATAGCATGCACACCCAAGGGAGTAGACCATTGTGCCTTATAGCATGCACACCCAAGGGAGGAGTAGACCATTGTGCCTTATAGCATGCACACCCAAGGGAGTAGACCATTGTGCCTTATAGCATGCACACCCAAGAGAGTAGACCATTGTGCCTTATAGCATGCACACCCAAGGGAGTAGACCATTGTGCATAGCATGCACACCCAAGGGAGTAGACCATTGTGCCTTAATGCATGCACACCCAAGGGAGTAGACCATTGTGCCTTATAGCTCAAATGGTAGAGCACCTGTTAAAAAAAGTCATTTAAAGCCGGGCTAAAAGCTTGAAGCTACTTGGCGAGGAAAAATGTTATTTTATAAAACAAATGTTACTTGATAAAGTTGCGTTTTTCTTATCTTTATATTAGAGAAATAATGAAAAACTGGGTGATGACGTCATAATGATATGCATTTACCCCGCTACGTCATAGCGAGGAGACAGTCACTATTTTGCAAAGCAAGTTGCATGCTTTCCGCATAGCATAAGTGGTTGTTCACTGAATTCATTTTTGATATCAATAAAATGCCAGCTTCATGCCTTGGTGGTGGCAACACTTTCAACTCTGTGGAAAATCTGCGGTTCCGTGCATGCATACATCTACGTGTTTGCTGCGAGGAGCTAAGTACACGACCACAGTCAGTGAAGCAGCTCTGTGTGTCTTCTCGCTATGACGTCACACACCTGAAAAGAGTCTCAAAAAAAGACTGAATTCTCTGACTTTTCCAGGATGAAATAAGTAAAAAAATGTTCTTAGTACACAAAGGACTATATAAAGAAAGGAATACTGTTGAAAACCATGAAAGTGAAGAGAGATTTCCACCCAGCTTTAAAGTGTAAAAAGACCAAACCAAAAATGCAGAACAGACAGCTTTAGAAAATTTGCACTTTTATTTAAACAAGGATTATGTACCGGTACATCCGTAACTCATTACATTTTGGCTTGTAACACTTTCAGAGGAATTTAAAATGAGAAATCCTGGTCCCCATCTTTTTTATTTTTAAAAATTATATAACAAGGTCTTTATTACAGCCGAATACAATATGCTTGATATGTTTTTCTATATGCATATCCCCCATCGATAGAAATGCAATATGGCCGCGCAGCAACTTCCAACAGACGGACATTAAAACGTGGCTAGCGCAATAGACTGTATAGAATAGCTGCCATCTTTTGACATTTAAATTGGTCAACAATGTAAGTACAAAATGTGCAACCATGCATGTCCTCACAGAAACTGCCCTACAAGATGGCAGCTATTCGATATGGTCTATAAGTTGCTGCCCAATCTCAAACTACTCCGATAGATTTTGAGAACCTTACTTTGCCTGTGTAAAGTACATTATGCATGTTGCAACCCAAGGATGGATTTTCAAGAATTATAGGGAAAGATTTTGCCAAAATACTAGACACATGTAAGGTTCTCAAGAGCTGTCAGACGACGTTTGGTGGGGATTGGGCAGCAGGTTATTGCAGGGGTGTTTTAATGTCTGTCTGTTAAAGTTGCTGCTATATCTATTTATATGGGGATATAAACTCCTCAAAAAAAGTTCGGAAAGTCAAGTTTGACCGACGATTTCTCTCTTGTTACTAAATCATTTCCCTTGAATTTGGTATAATTGGAAAGCCCCGTTATTCCTCTTTACAGTGATGTGTCATTTGTTATGATTAATCAATTGGGGGATGTGCAGTATAGCGGGATACAGGGGTGGGTGGAAAGTGAAATGTCACAAAATTCACTGCTATTGTCATGCAGTGCATTTCCCTTTTGCTTGGAGGATGGGAATGTGTCAATGCACTTTTTGACATTTCACTTTACACCCGCCCCCGTATTCAGCTGTGCTGCACATCCCCCAATTGCTTAATCATAACAAATGACACATCATCGTAAAGAGGAATAACAGGGCTTTCCAATGATATAAAATTCAAGGAAAATTATTTTGCAACAAGAGAGAAATCGTCAGTCAAACTTGACTTTGCGAAGGTTTTTATCAAATTATGTCCACTGAGTACTTTCTGAATGGAACTAAATTTGTTCTTTTCCTGTCAAGGTTAAGTGCAAAACAAACATCCAAAGCAAGTTATTAATGAAACTAGCCAAAAAGCAAAAATATGTACAACACAATTGGATATTTGCCAGGTGGGGATGTAAACACGAAATTATGTTGCAACAATGAATAGACTGCCGAAGTTAATACGTCATCTTTATTTAGTTGCCTCGGCAATTGTGCTTTTGCAATGGTACTTTTTCCGACGGTCATGTCGTTCACAGCCAATTACCGCGGCAACGCACGTCACACTTCGGCTGTCTATTACGCACATCTTGCAAGCTTTTCCAGTTATACAAATAAAATGATCTGCTTTTCGCAGACTGACATGACTGACATAGTCATGTACACAAACCAAAAGCACATTTTAAAGCATACTACACAAGCTTTGGCACTTTTGATTAACTACATAAAAACAAATCATAACTGCACATTTGAAAAAGAAACCTAGTAAACAATTTGATATTTTTTTTTGGCTCTTTGCAAAGTAAACTGTTAGGCCAATGAAATTAGATTACTAGTTTCTTGTCAGCGCCCGCATGTGATTTTGACCCCGCATCAAAAAATTTCATTTTGCCAAAATTTCATTATTTTGCAAATAAATTGGGGAAATCAGATGCAAACTACTCCCAAATGAAGTTTCCATTTGAGTTGTGCACTCGCGATCTGTGTTTTGCAGCTTTTGTGTTTATATTCAAATATATTGCTCTTTCATAACCAGACATCTCCTTTGTCATCTCAACTTGTTCCTTCAAACACAAGCTACCCGGTATAACTCAATGGAATTGATACTGGCACCAATCCATTTCTGGGCGAGTTTAGAGCCTTAATAATCAGTTTCTAAATGGCAGTTCGTGTATGTGTGAAGGTTGTATTTTTCCTTGATTAAATAATGAGAAAAATCCCTCACCAAAATTTGATAAATTGTTGACGAGAAACTAGTAATCTAATTTCATAAGCCTTAGCTACATCCTCACGTTTTGGTCTGAAGATCACTGTCTATATTAAAGGACTCAAATAAAAAAGTGTGAAACTTAATAATGCAACTGCTACTGGCTTAATGTGTATTTCAAAATCAACATTACGTAAACTTAAACATTCGAAAGACTATCTTAATGGTACTGACTGTATTCACCAATTGACCGTGTAATTCTCGCGGCGGGTCACACTTCCGGAGACCAGTCGGGGAATGGCAATGGGGTTTTAATGTTGTGACGATATTCGTTGAATTGTCACTTTACCGTACCTCGTTTGAAAGCGCCAAAACGCCAATAAATGGGGAAAAAACACCAGAATTTCTACCAATTCAATAAATAAAATGTCTGAGCTTGTCACAAACAAATAAAATGTGTATTTCAGAAATATTAATGCGACTAAATAAATATCTGGTTTGAACATCAACTTGAATGTTCACTTGTGTTGAGAGTAGATGAAACCGCCAACAAAAACCCAAACAAATAAAAAATGAAAATTGCAAGCAGACAAAATTGCAAAGACCGTCTGAAGCTGCAACAAGTACTTTTAAAAACGCGATGTGCTGCGTTTTTTCTACATTACGTTCAGGGTTACAGATCTGTTTGTTGAGTTAACTTTTCCCACAAGTAATAAATAGGATTTTAAGAATTGTTAAAGTGGACACCGAATCCTTTGGTGAAACTGTTTATTTTGACGCAGAGCCAAAAGTACAACAAAAAAAAACACAAAACGGTTGCTGCATGCGCTTTAGCTCGTATACGAGGTCCCCGGAAGTCGATGAATCTCGCAGCGAACCGCAAGTTCTCGAGGTTAACTTGCATGGTCTATTTATTCTGCACTTCACACCCGTTGTGTGTACCCAGACCATATTCATTTTTTGGGGGCAACTGCACCCACACCTCTAATCTGTTTTATTCCAGTGAGCCCGAGTATGTGTCTAGTAACTGTTAAGTTGTACTAAAAATTACTTAATTAAAACAGCTTGTAATTAAAATAACATACACTGTATTTACAAGAAGCAAGGAATGATTGGTTTTCAGTTTGTACGGCACTTAACAATTGCAAGTAATTTGAATATATACTAATTTGCATACAGTTGAATGTTTATTGTTTAAAGAATATTGCATTTTGTACATATGATTAACTGCATATGAATACGTTTGTTTCACTTATAAAATGGTGGGGATATTTCTTTTGATATGTTGGTAAAACACTGCTTTAGTCGGAAAGAATATTTACACCACTCGGAAACCTCCATTGAAGGGCAATTCCATAAATTCAGATTTGCATTTCAGAGACTTTGGGAGCTTGTAATGCTTCACGTATTCAAGTAGTTTGATATGGAAGTGTAATTCCTGAAAAACTGATTGTAACGCCATTCTCAATAAGCGAGGTACGTTTTAAAAAAACATCGGTTTCGGACATACTCAATGAGTACGTCCGAAACCGAGTTTTTTTTTAACCTATTATGCTTGTTGAGAATGGGATCACAATGGGATTTTCAGATATTACACTTCTATCAATGATGGTTGAAGAACATGTGTTTAAAATCAAACAACTTGAATATGTGAAGCATTACGAGCCCTCAAAGTCTCTAAAATGCAAATCTGAATTTGTGACCTGCCCTGGAAAAAATGAGGAATGTCCCCCAAATATTAAAACCACGTAATCGGCGCCTGAAGTTAAATATATGTGACAAAATTTGTTCATAATCGATTTTGTTTTTTTTGCATATTTGCATTGCATAAGTACGAAGACCCAGAGGGGACATTTAAGTATTTTCCTTTTTTAATACGAACAAGCGTATTATTATCACGTACGTACGTAGTATTATCACGTACGTACGTAGTATTATCACGTACGTACGTATTATTGTTATCACGTACGTACGTACTATTATCACGTACGTACGTATTAAAAATTAAAAAAAGCATAATACTTTAATGGCCCCTCTGGGTCTTCGTACATAAGTATTCTAGATTCATCCTAGCGTAGTTGGTTTTGTCAAAATGTTCAATAAACCCGTTAAAAAGGACATTTTCTGATTTTTGTCTGCGTCGGCTGTGTAACACAAGTTTTGTTCAAAGCCGTTTTTCTCGAAAAGTCTATATGGCAACTACAGTGCGCTAAGTCATCTTTGATGTGTCATATTTCCAAAATGCAGTAAGTTACAGAAATAAATTTGGTTTCATTGGAAAGCTGGTCTTTCTTCTCATGCATAAATCTCAAAAAGTCAAATTTGGGGGACATTCCTCATTATCCGTGGCAGGTCACATTTATGGAATTGCCCTGAAATAAAGCTCTAACTGTAAAAATCTAGGATAATTATTCACGTTAACTTACAAAAACATTTAAATGAATCAAAGTGCTGTCACAACGGTTGCAGTACTCATACTCAAGTACTGATCAAGTACTTTTTAAAAAGATTTTTTTCAAGAAGAAAACAAAAATCAAAAATGCTTATACAGCAGGCACGGTTGTGGGGAATGAGTTAAACCTTGGTCCAAAATCCTAAAGTGCCCTCCCTCCCCCAACAAAAAATATCAAGACTCGAACCAAAACATTGTTATAATGCTAGTTGTTCACAACAATATCGTGCTTGGCATTCTTTTTTTAACAATTGTTAAACATTGTTGGAAAAAGAATGGCATAAAATCCAATAAAAAATACAGTGTGTTAAAACTTGTTTACGCATTTTAGGGACAAAGGAATAACATTTTTCTGGAATGAAAAACAGTCGGAAGCACTTTGATTTAAAAAATGCCAATTTAAAAAAGGTATCGATTTAAATGCATTAAAAGAGGCACTGTTTGAAATTGATATGTATTGTTAAATACGTTTGCACCTTTCTTCAATAACATATTATGGGGTACACGACTAGAGAGTTAAATGAAACCATCTTTTTAGTTCGGTGGAATTTTCTTTCATGTTCACTTTTTTTTTTAAACATGAAAGCTGGGTATGTACAAGCGCTGTTCTGTAGACATTGGAAAGGTCTAGTTTTTGTACATGGGTCTTTCCACAGTAAAGGGGGAATTTTGGCAACACATATATTTTCGAGGAAATACCTTTGTCTGGTCTCAAAATAAAAGAAATAAGTTTAAGTTGTTCTGAAGAGATAACTCAGGCCCAAAAATTGTTACAAATGTGACCGGCTCCAGCAAAACCCAACACTTGTGATGAAAATTCAAAATTTAAGTTTTGGTATCAGCTTAGTGTGCATACAAAAAGGTATCTTTTAAAACATGTTTGAGGAAATTCTGATAATTTTTGGCGAAGTTATGACCAATTAAAGTATGACAGATCAGAAAAAGTGAAATGGAGCTATTGGTCTTTAAAGTTTGACAAACTAGTTGATTATTTAATTTTTTGTCAATATAATATGAGGAATTTTGAAACAGTTCAAACAACAAAACAAATCTTGAATGTATCCCGATGTTGATTCTGCCAAATTTTCAAGTTGGTCCCACAGGCCATTTTTTAAGGTTGTGGGCCCATATCACGTAATGGGAAATGCTGAGAAGCGTCGGGTTTTGCCAGAGTCGGTCACAAATAGTGTGACAACATGCCTTTCTAAAAACCCCGTGTACACATTTCCAATATACTCTCGTAACCGGGACGGACACGCGTTACATTTTAGGCCGTCCCAGTTACGTGCGTATATTGGAAGTTTGTACACAGGGTTTTTAGAAAGGCATATTGTCACACTATTTGTAACCCTTTTTGGGCCCAAGTTATCTCTTCAGAACAACTAAAACTTATTTATTTTATTTTAAGACCAGACAAAGGTATTTTCTGGAAAATATGGTCTGTGTTGCCAAAATGCCCCCTTTACTGTGGAAAGACTCACATGCCCTCGTACATGATGACTGCTGATAAAACAACGCAACATAAGATCCCTATATTTTGTAGAGTATCAACCCTAATATTTCCCGGATTTCAATAAAATTTGGGACATTTTCTTTGAGCTGGAATTTTGTACAGCTCAAATGCCAAGTGTTCTAATGTTTTGAGGCTAAAGATTGAACCAATGTTTTCAACCTTTCCACCATTCATCTTTTTTCAGGTTTTTGAAACTTGACAAAACCTCGACACCAAATTTGCATAAACCAGATTTGAAATAATGTGGGTCTCTAACTTTTATGGTTTGGGCCCCCGCATTGCTACAGTGGTAAACTTGGCTTGTTTTGGCTACAGATGTGAATGATGCGTGCTTCTCGCTTTCACGGTTCAGGGTGCTGGTAGCCCACAATTTTTATCCCAGAATAACCCTGGTAAATCCGTAGACAGTGGTGTTTCGGGATAAACCCTCGTGATTCTGCAGCATATCCTTAGCCTATCCATCGCTTTCTGTGGTCAAATGGGACCCCCATTTCTGACCAGATTAATGCCAGATATGTTCCGGATATAATACGGTTGTGTCTCAATGTCTACAGTTGTGGTACGGTTTTCTATGGTCACTTACGGTTGGTAACACGTACAACAAATTTTGAAATATTTGAAAATTTAATATTTTGAAAATCGAGCAATGGAAAAAACGAGGCTGCAGAATCGCGAGGGTTTATTCCGGAACACTACAGCCATGTGTACAGATTTACCAGGGATAATCTCAAATAAAAACTGTGGGTTTCCGGCACCGTGAGAACCATGCATAACTCAAGTCGGTGACTTGACTTGATTAAAAACCCTTTGACAACTTTGTTTTACTTAACTCACGTCTCGCATTAAAAAACTGGACTCAAATTCTGATAAAAAGTTGTAAAGGCGCAACACTTTCACAGTTTTCTCCAGTACATAAACCCTACATTCCTCAAAAATACAAATCAGTACTTAAAAATTGGTACACAAATAAGTGCCTACGCTGAAATAAAATGCCCAAATACTTATACAAATCCCTTAAAATCCAAAATCAGTACTGACAATAGATATGCATATGAAGAACAATGACGAAAAAATCCACCCAAAAAACATTCGTGGAACAAACATTTTGATTGTAAAAATTGTACAAATTACAAAAAAAACCAATGAATTTTTGTTTTTGGTAAGTTGCTATACAAACGACGAGAACCCATGCAGGGGAGCCCGGGAACCAGCGGGCATACCAGCCAAGCCGTTAACGTGGATACTGTGCATGTCTGATTCGCTGTCCGTGTAGCTGTAGGCCTTAGGCCCTTTCTGTCGTCTCCATGAGTTAGTGGGGTAGCCGCCAGTAGGCCCGTTGGCATAGTGGTTGGCGAAGGAGTGGGGGTCCTCGGTGTACTCGAAGTCGCTCTCGGAACCCTGGGGTAAAGACAGATTACATGGTTGGAAAACTGTTACAAACAGCTTTATCAGTTCAGTACCTCATCTACACTCCGAGAAAACAATGACAAATTGTGTCGATGCTTTCAAGAAATTGTGCAAAGCCATCGTCCTATTTAGGCTGGCTCCCTGGCTATACTGCATGGAAAACAAAGCGATACTACCACAGTAGTCAGGGACCCTACATGTAGCTTCAGGCACATGAGAGTGCCCTTTTTAAAGGCCCTATGTATCATTTGCAAGATAGAACTTTTTACAGATTCGTGGAATAAGAATGTAACATATCTAAGAAAGAATGTTGGTAAACTAGCCTGAAGAAATTTTAGCTACTTAGATGCATCAATGCTTCAGAAAACCTTGAAAATCTATATATGGATTTTGCAACAAGTTAATGGTGAAGAAACGTCCCGTGCACGGGACTTTTTTAGAAAACCGCCTTCGGTTGTCAAATTCCAGCATGAAATACCATTTTGGACGGAAATAAATTCATGTGGTGTTTGTTACCATTGCTATCAACACTTTGAGTAAGGTTTTTCTTGTCAACTCATGAAAAACAACATTGGGCGATTGCAAATGATACATTGGGCCTTTAAGAAAAAAATGTGTGCACATATGTATACTATTTAAAAAAAGTATTGCAAATCACACTCTGACCGAAAGATCGAGGAGGCTATCATATTTTAAAAGTCAGTAACGTGTATTAATATAAACAACAAAGCTTTTGCAGATACCATGCGTTTCTGATACCGTGCGGTAGAGAGCCCGAATCTGATGTGCGTCCAAACCGAACGCACCAAAGCACACACGGGCGTACTGCATCGAGTGAAAACATTGTGTGTGTGTGTGTGTGAGAGCAACGCGCGAGTGAGTTTGGTTTAAAAAAAATACTGTACAGCAGTAACAAAAGCGCATGCAGTTGTAAACGTTAGAAATGTACTGAAGTTTTCAACGCCAAACGGACAAAAATCTTGCGGAACGAAGGTAAGCTTCACTTTATATAACAATAACAATATGGAACTCGCCTTCGGCTCGTTCAGTATTTTCATGACTCGTGCGGTATATTCTCATATCACCCTCAAAGCCATCCAATATTATATGGATACTTCTAGGGCCATTTTTATTTTTAGACATGTGACTCAAAAGGTCAGCTCATCACACACGGGTTTAATCAGGTTGGAAAAAAAGAAAGAAAAAAAGGCTTTTCTTAAGAGGCCTTGACTACAGGATTCTCCCAGAAATAGGAAATGTCAAATTTCATTGCTGTTTGAATCACTTTGTTCAAACTGGTCCACTTGGACCTGGAAGAAATACAGAACAATCAAAGGCAGAACAATCTTGAAAGTAATTTTAAGCCCAGCATACATCGACCTTGCAACTGGAAGCAACTCAACTTATCATTTGTTGTCGATGTGTGCGTAGCGCGCTCATTGACAGCAACTGATTAGTTGCGCACTGATCAGTTGCGCAACTAGCGGCAACTGGGAGCATCCAGCCAGGTCTACACGTATATTTCCAGAGCGCGCACATTAACACGGAACTCGGGTAAAGCCTAGTGCACATCGACCTTGCAACTGGAAGCAACTCAATTGTCAGTTGCTGTCGATGTGCGCCTAAAGCCTAGCGTACATCGACATTGCAACTGGAAGCAACTCAACTGATAAGTTGCTGTCAATGTGCGCGCAGCGCACTCATCGACAGCAACTGATCAGTTGCGCAACTATCGGCAACTGGGAGCAACTAGTCAGTGCACATTTTCAGAGCGCGCACATCGACACAGCAACTCGGTAAAGCCTAGAGTACATTGACCTTGCAACTGTTGCTTTCAGTTGCTGTCGATGTGCGCGCACATGATCAGATTCATGCAAACAACTAGTTGCAAGTACGCGTACATCGACGCAACTGACCGCAACTGGGTACAACTAGTTGCCAGAAAGTAAAACATGAGCAACTTGTGGCAACTGGGATTTTTTCAGTTGCCGGTAGTTGCAAGTGTCCCAGGGTCTATGGTTGTGCTACGATTTTCTACAGTCACTTTAATTGGTAATGCAAAAAAGCTTGAAAATCGAGCAATGGAAAAAACGAAACTGATCAGTTGCTCCCAGTTGCCGGAAACACCAGTTGCCACTAGTTGCTTCCAGTTGCAATGCCGATGTACGCTAGGCTTAAGTGACTAAATACACTTGTGCAACTGACAGCAACTAGTTGCAAGTACGCGTACATCAACAAAACTGTCCGCAACTGGTAGTTGCCAGAAAGTGGAACATGAGCAACTCGCGGCAACTGCAATTTTTCCAGTTGCCAGTAGTTGCAAGTGCTGTACATCAACCTTTTTAAGCAACTGATCAGTTGCTCCCAGTTGCCGGAAACATCAGTTGCTATAGTTGCTTCCAGTTGCAATGTCGATGTACGCTAGGCTTAAAGTGACTAGTCGATCAGTGCCTTCTCTGTCGTCAACAAACTTCCGTTCGGATTAAGAATTTTACAAAAATTGCATTTCTTTTTTGGGAGAGTATATTTTGAGATCTTTAGTGTACAAGGTGGCTTCAACAAAAAAAGGAAAATGTTTGCATCATGGGGCAAAAGTCCAAAACTCACAAAACAAACCTCTAAAATTAATATTTTCTTGACTTTTTAAACTTGGCTGCCTACAGGCACTTACCATGGCTAAAAGGAAAATTTAAGGGAAATTAAATTATGTGAGAATGCTCCGAGTTTTAAATTACCTTTGAGTCATAGGAAGACTATAGCATAGGAAAGGCACACCCAATGAGTAGTGAAGAAGATATACCATGTAGAGAAAATAAAAATAGAGCAAAATGAGTTAGTTGAATGAGATAAATGGGATAAAAACGCACTGTTAAACACAGCAAAACTTTGAAGCCCATAATAAAAATGAGCACACACCAGGGTTAGGATTGATGAGTGCATTTGAAGTAAAATATGGAGTCACTCTAACATGTAATTTGTAAGTTTAAACCACACAGACAATTCTAGAGCCAATTGTTAAAGGGGCTATGTCACGGTTTGCGCATGCGCCAAATCCTTTCATATTTTGACATACATGTGGGCTCAGATGAATGTAGTGCAATTTCGTTACACAACGCCTCGTGCGTGTGCTATAGTTGTGTACATCGTGTACTTAGCACGTGCCGCATGGGCAGTGTGTTCGTTCATGAGTGTTTACAATACGCAGAATTCAACTACATTGTACATCGTGTGCGCACATTTTTTGCATAGTGGCGAATAAGCGATTTTTCCGAAATTGAGATTGTCATATTTAGGGTTCTAAAGATGCCAATTTTCATTTGTGAAGGTTTTAAATCAAAAATTTGAGTGGTTTTTTAGTTATTAAAAAATGCAGAATGGCGAATAGGCTCATGATTGGCCCAGCGTTTTTTGCGTAGTGACGAATACCGACATTACGCTGGTGACCGATGGCGCCTTGCGCATTACAAGGCAACGCCTCCTGCCGGGAACCAACAGACATTGCAGGAACCAAACACTCCTAACTTGGGGAAAAATCAAACACAATGTGGAATTTGCAGCGTTTAAGAAGGAATTAATTGATAAATCAAATGCTAAAATAACCACGTGTCCATCTGTGTAAGTACCCGCTTTGTCTGAAATCCAGATGGGATAATATCAATGACGAAACTGAAGGCGACAGTTCAGATTTTCACAGACACGTGCAAAAGAATAGGCGCGGCGAATAAGTACCACAGCCGGCTTGCATTTTTTGCATAGACAGTGACGAATCGTGAAAAAGTCCATAGCGTTACGAGCGGTGAATAAGACGCACGTGGTGTTGTTTTTTCGCTTAGTTCGTGGCACCAATATCCCTCCAAGATTACCCTTAATCATGCCAAAAACCTAACATAAATTTTAGTAAAACTCTTCGCTAATAACATTTTTCTAACAAAAATTGAATTTTGTTACAAAAAGAAAACGAAATCCAAGAACCAGAATATGCATTACTAAAAAGCCGTATAACTCGAAAGTGGAATTTTGCTGATTCGCCACTATGCGAAAAATGCGACGATTGGTTCGATTTGGCATCGCGCGGGCGCGATTGCGCGATCATTGTCTGGAAAAACAAAATCGTAAAGTGGTGGCGGCCACCGTGTCTTTCCAAGGACAGAAGGTATGCTGTAAAATTGCTGTCAGGGCCAAATAAGCATGTCAGTTTTGATGGAAAACAAGGTTAAACAAATTGCTGTATCTAACCATGTCATTCATATCATTCGATGCCGTTTCTGTCATGTTTTGTCGAGTTTTTTGATGGGATGAAAAAACTCTCTTTTTAACGACGGCCGCACACCATTGACAAAACAATGACTATTTCCCAGAATCTTTACCCTATGTAACAGCACCTGCACCTCACTCTAGCCTGCTAATTAATATCCACAACACACCATACAGGAATTATGAATATTTGGTCGTTATAATTGGAGAATGAAAGCAAGATATTCCAGTGACTGACCTGCGAATCTGACTGTGACTGTAGATCAGCTTTTTCAGTCAGACTGGTTGTCTCGTCCTGTTCCGGGTTTGGCCGTCGATGGACTGCTTCGTAGTGTTTGCTCTCTTCTTCCTCCGAGTACTGAACATTGCCTGGACTGGGTCTAGGCGGTGGTCTGGTTAAACACACAGGAATAGGTAGATTGAACAAAACTTCAAATTGCTCGAATTTTACATGAATTATTATTTCATTTTTATTTCAAATCCTTGAAAAACCCTTTGAAATGAGGGCTAGAGGGTTCTTGGAAGTCAAGTTATCGTGGATTTTCTTCGGTTAAATTTTACCCGTTTGGATGTACAAAAGGAGGCAAATTGTTGTAACCACGAAATCCGAAATATTACTACACATGTAGTGATCACGCAGAGCGAGCTTGATATCCGTGCCATGCAAATGCGTAGCAGATAGCAAGTCGCGTATGACATCACATGATCGCACAAACCTGTGACGTATCCGTCGCGCTATCCATATCAGTGCGCTTGCAAAACCTCTCCTATGTCTTTGCAGATTATGGGGGCGTTCGAGATGCTTACCAGGTGTAACACGGGGTTTACACCGGGGGAAGCCCCCAGAAGATGCAAAACGAACGACACAGGGTCTCGCTTTGAATTCTGGAAACACGTGGTCAAAGGTTGTACGGGTGGAGCTTTATAAACGCCGTTATCGTTTGACTCAGGATGAAAAATGAAGCCGGCGCCACGCACAAATAGTTGCCCTAAAGTACCCCAAAAAACTTCTTCAATGCCCAGAGACATCTACTGATTCAGCAAAATGTATTTACAGCCCAATTCCCTCCTATTTTGTGTCATAAATAAGTGTTTTTCTTCGTACTCACGTCGCGATTCCAAACTGTCCGCCATGTTTTACTACTCGCGGTTACTAGGTGACGTCATTACACCTTGCTTTACACCACAGACCCAGCCGCGAGCTCGGGTAGTGGTGGCTGCCACCGGGGCAGACTCGTGTATCACGTGATGGCTAAAAGAACGCTCTGGTGTAAGTTGGTGTTACCCGGTGTAAGCATCTCGAACACCCCTAATGAAATTTTTAACTGTCAAGAACAGTCACTTGACCGTCTGACAATTTTAGGGAGCCGTCAGCTAAAAAGTACGGAGATTCTCACTTTGTGTACGAGTTGGTCCTGTTGGCGCCTCTCCCCCTACCACGGCCCCGGCTGCGACCTCCCGTAGACCGGCCATTTGTCCCACAGCTCTGCTCCATCTCTGTTGAGAACCCTGCATCGTCAATGCTCAGCTGCTCATCCTGGTTGACGCGCTTGTGGGCTTTCCTCTCTGAAACAAGATGGTTGAATGAATTAAAGCCCCAGTATATCACTTGCAGTGACCCAAAATTTTACTTCACGAGTTAACAAGAAAAACCGAACTAAAATCCGCCCAAATTCGCTGTGGAAGCAGCGACAGAAATATTGTCGCCGCTCTGGGACAATCAGGATGCTTGGCAGTACATTGCGGGCGTTCAAATCCATGCACGCAGATTGTACATGTAAGTTTACACAGTACAGTGTAATACTCAGTTGCGCTGGCTGTATCCACGTTTTTTGTTTTTGTTTTTTTTGCTTGTTTTGTTTTTTCATTTTTTGGAAAGCCATAGAAATTGTTTCTCTTCAACATAACATGACAAAATTGATTAAATTTTGTCACCTAACTTCACTTCGCCCTGAACCACAGCCTGTGCACAAAGTTGTTTGTGGGCGAAGTGGCATTTGGGAGAGGTTAGTGTTTGGACGAAGTGGTTTTAGGGCGAAATGGCCTTTGGGTGAAGTGCTTCAGGGCGAGGTGGTTTTGGAGCGAAATTAATTTAAATCTCGCAAGACGACAAATAATTGTTTTGCTCATTTCTCAAAGACTATAGCACTTCAGACAAAACCATTTCAGGGGAAGTTTCCTCCCGTCATGTTTATATTGTGTAAGTTATGTGTAAATCTGTGAACATTTCTGATTCCTCGAGATACCAATCATGTATACTGCCTTTAAGTCCATTCAGACATAAAGGGAGTTATATGGTCTTGTTTGAAAATGTTAACGGTAATTCAACGGCTGACTAACCTTTGTACAAGCGGCTCTTGCCCAGGATGCAGAGCGTGGCCGTGATGAGGATAAGGACAATGGCGACAACTAGAGCCACGATGACCAGGAACCACCACTCCTCATAGAACATCTTCATAGACAGACCTTCAGAGTATGACAAATTACAGACTTGAAACTGAAAGGTAATACCCAGGATTGGCTTTTGCAATCATATTCAGAAATAGACCTAGTTGGCATCAGGAAAATTGCTTTGTTCGACGAAGATTTAAAGATGATTCCGCGAAAGATGATTTGCCAGCTTAATGCATGGTTCTTGGAAAAAAAACAGTCCGATGCGTGAATATGTACACTGCCCCACCAGGCCGGCAAGGAGCGCATGAGTACATCATCATTTCACATATTGTGTGAACGAAATATAGCAGATTCAGTTTCATTAATTTGGCGAACAAGTGACTCGGACTCAAGGAAAGCGACTCGTGACTCGGACTCGAGGCTAATAACTCGAGACTCGGACTCGAGGCTAGTGACTCGAGACTCCGACTCGATATTGGTGACTCGACTACAACACTGATAATGACCCAGCAAGCTACGTGCAGCACATCAAAGGATGCAGAACATCAAAGGATGCAGCACGTCAGAGGATGCACTCAATATTTGTTTGGATGCTTAACATGAATGGCACCACTCTTCGTTCATCCTTTGCTAAATGCGATGCGAGGTTTTTAAAAGGAAACAATACTGAAATTAGTATAAAAAAACTGAAAACGTTCAAAGTACTATGAATGTTAAATCAGTGACCACAATTGCCACTGACAATTGACCTTTATCACGGTGCGTCCATCTTTGTCTTGTTCCCCATAGTACGTGTCAGGCATGATCAGTGCGTCTGCACAACTGTGCTGTAGCGCATGTAATCTACCGATGTTGTTTTTAGAGAATCACTGTCCGCGCTGCGCATTTTCTTGATCGCGCTACGCGTGTGTCATTGTGATGCACACAATGAACAATTTCAACACAGGACAACTATTTTTTCCTGCAAGCCTTGCTTTGGTTACGTTCAATTTAATAGGGCTTGGGAATGTGATGTCATGCAACGTCACAATGCAGTGGTTTCCGCCATGTTTGTTGGCAGTAACGTGCGCGATGTACGTTCAGCTTGTTTTGTTCTCACGCATGCAGATGTGGAATTCAATTTCTAGGTCGTTGTTGATATGGAATCGTGCGGGCGCCGCACGCATATCCAAACTTGACGAGACTGCACGTCAGTATGGCGGCCGAGAATGACGTCAATAATGGCGTCGTGACGTCGATTCCCAAGCCCTCTAGGAGAAAAGGGAAGATGGCCGCACCGTGATAAAGTCTATATCCCAAGGGCATATTTAATTTATTTTTAGAGAGAACATTTATAGATCTTTTACTATTCTCTGGTGTTAGCTGTTAGTACGATTCTTCAGGGACAAAAAAACAGTTTGCTTTTAACTTCATGCAAGAAATTTGTGACTGGTAAATTTCACAGATCTTTCATGGCAAAGATACTCAAAGTGTAAAACACATTAACAACTTGGAAAACGGATTTCTCGAGTGACCACCCAGGGTATTTCTACATGCACAGGCACGGGTTTTAAGTCTGCACATGATTTTTTTTCTTTTTCTGTCGTCCACACTCATGCAGGGAATTGGATGCGTGCATGTAGGATGTACCTGTGTTTGGTGTATTTGGCACAATGGTGGGCTCGCCTAAAAAGAGGATATCAAATCGAAAAAGTGAAATTGATGCTTAAAGATGCACTGTCCGTGTTTGGGTGAAAGGGTAAAAAAATTAATTTACACAAGCGAATGAATTTAGAAAGCTTACGTGTCTCTGTAACGAAAAATATAAAAAACTTAAATTTCTGATGTCGGGAATTGGAGATACAAGCCTATTTCTTGAAATGGGCTTCACATGTTGTATATGTGCACGTACGTTCATATGTACACAGTACATGTATGTGTACAATATACACACGTATATGTGCGCTTGTTCTTCCAAACAATCGTGGACGTTTTAGGGAGGTCTAACAAAGAGAACAATATCGTCCGCGATTGGCAAGCGAACATCCGCGATTCGCTCCTGTACAAAACCAACGAGAGTAAGGAAAAATAGACTATGTCCAAACAAAAGAGGAACAAAGGGACGTCTGCGATTGTATGTGGATTCGCACCTACATGCACATAGTTTTCCCCCCATACACTTTTGTACCCGTGCACTGTAGAAAATTTGGCCGAAAATCTTTTTTTCTCAAAATTGAAACGCAGGATTTCGTCCCTAACTTTACAATTCGTTTTTTATCCCCCCCTTCACCACCCCTTATCCTTTTTTAAATGCTAACACAACTCGTCTGCGAACCATGTGTACATGTAAGTCCACACAGTTACAGTGCTACCTGGTTTATGCGGACCTCTTTTGTCCGAATGTTTGCATAGTGTACGTAATGTTCGTACACATGTACATTTGTGTCATAATAAAATTTAGTAATAGCATGAAGCAAAATTACGTCAATGGGTGCCACCATCTTGGCAACAAGTTTAGCGCAACAATCTGCTTCACATTCGCCAAAACGCTACCGCCAACATTTGCGTAAGTGGAACGCAGCTCTAGAAACGTACCAGCAGGAGTGCCTCGCAGTTCCAACGAGGTCTTAGGGAAGCTGATGCTGTGTTGGTTCTCGGCCATCACACGGAACTTGTAGTTAGTGGAAGCTTTTAGATTGCGGTAAGGCACATTGTAGGATTCCTCTTTGGGACTCACTGTGTCTGTTTGAGTTTCCCATTCTGAACGACCTGGAACAGACCGAAAAATGGATCAGTGCTTCAGAAAACATTTATTTTTTGTGCTAAGTGAATGGAAAACAAACATTTGTGGACACACATTTCTTTTGAAAAACACATTCAGTTCTTAATTTCTTATAACAGGGATGCCAGCAGCCCTTACCTTCAGTACACTGTACTGTTGACAGTATGTATGTGATCTAACCACTGCTGTATGGATACAGCGCCCTCTATGTACTTCTGATCGATAGTCTGGTTTCGAGGTACTTTAGCCGTGAATGATTACGGCCGGGATACAGACATACTGCATGTGTGCAAATCATTGGGAACACATGCTACATTGTGTGTACATACATGTACATAGGCTGGGCATACATGGCATATCCAGACATCGTTAATCAGTAAGTGAGACAATGTTCCACTTTTCTTTTTGGACTTGAAGAGTTGCAAATATATTTTCCTCATATTTCCAGCCATTTACTTTGCCTGATTTTTTTTCCAAAATAAGAAAAAGATCGGAAGACTGGCATCCCTGAAAAGTAGCATTTTGGACAGAAATAAATTCATGTGGTGTTTGTTACCGTTGCTATCAACACGTTGAGTAAATTGTTTCTTGTCAAGTTATGAAGTAAAAATTGGGTCATTGCAAATGACACAATGGGCCTTTAAGCAGGCAGTATTCTCTGCCCAGGGGTATAGTACAGTGTTTGCCTTTAACTTTTTTTCTAATTGGCCAAAAGGGCCAGTTGGCCTAAGTCTTTACTAGCCCATCAGCATTTCAAGTGGCCCGGTTCAAATCTCTTTATTTTTATTTTTTTATTTTTTTATAACTCAGCCAGTTGTTTCATGTTTGAATTAACCACATGTAAGTGAATAAACAAGGAAAATTTTGTAGATTTTCTTTGCAATTTTCTGTAAAAGGAGGCACTGTATAATAATACCCTAATGCATATTTTTTAGCAGGGTAAGACAATGTGTGAATTACGGCATGGGTCTGTTTTATTTCAACTGGACAGCCGGACATTTGGGGAGGCTTTCCAACTGAACCGAGACAATTTCAACTGTCATTTGGCCAACGGACCAGTGCTAATTTGAAAACTGTAGTATAATGCACAATTTTTCGAGAGGGGGAGTGGGTGCACATTTTTAGTGGCCATTGTCGACATGTGGGGGGGGTTGGGGTTCGTGGTCACTAAGAGAGGTAAGACTTGTATGACGATCAGAATTTCAGGTACTAGACCACTAATTGTCATTGAAACGACTGACGACATGAGACTGGTGCCCACCTTCTTCCTGGCTCTCAACAATGTAGCCAATCAGCTCGGAGGACCCAGTTTCCTCAGGTGGAGTCCATGACAGTTTGAATGACTCCGATAATTCCTCCAACTTTAGAGAACTTGGAGCGTCTGGGGCACCTGAAGACATAATTCAGAAACAAAGGTATTAGAACCTGTAGGATCCATGCATTTTTATATAAAATTTTTATTGTAATACACAGAAAATGCCAAATTAAAATAAACAAACAAAACAAAACAGAGAATGGATTCCGTCACTTTTGATTTATAGTGATGCTATTTACTTGTCAAATTGATTTTTGAAAAACTCGATTTTTGGGAAAAAATGGTCGTACTTTTTGGTTTATTAATTGATTTTTTTCCAAACCACGCAAAATGCTGTATGTCTATTACAGCCAAATGGCGATTGTATTTGTTACCACGTGACATCCAAAATGGCAGCATGTTTCATGAGAGAAGTAAGCGCGCAATTTTGGCAACCAAAACTGCTTTTTTTTCATGCAAATAATGCACTCTTTGACAAAATAGGAAACACTTGTTCTGAATGCATAGTTCCGATTGCATCAAGCCGAACCCGCCGACCAATCACAACTGAACTAGCAGACAGCGCCCACATAGGTCAAAGTGCATTGCATCACAAACAATCACTCGATTTTCTGCCCATATACAGTTTGTACATGTTGTATGCGCCAGTGACCGGCAATTCGCTGTTCAAAGGTATAGGAAAGCGCATTTTTATGAATATATGTCATCCCTGCATTACTAGCCCTTCGCTCAGTATGTGCTACGGTAACTGTCGACCCTAAAACATAAAAACCTTTGAGTTTTCTCCAATGAATCTGTGCTTTCCATACCGAGTCCCGTTGCTTTGTACGTTGTGTCACCATTTTTTTGCAATGGCTTGTGAGCACATAGCAACAGTATCTAAGGGGCGGGGTTAACTGGGCAATCTCGGAACTATGCATTGCCAACGATTTTACAATTTAAAATGAACTGCACCAATTACCTGCTTGGGGTCCAGTGGTGACATTGGCCTCTCTGTAAAGGCCATAGCTGTGGATATTTGTTCTTGCTTTCACACGGAAAATGTAGCCAGCCAGTTCACCGAGGTTCTCCACAGGGTACATGAGCTGTGGACCGTTGATCTCAACAGTAATGGTAGCAATTTCACCTGGAACCAATTTTTATAAGTGATTGTAAGAATACCCAAAAATGTCATACTTATACTGAATGCGCAGCTAGATTACATGAAGTGTGTGCACGATTTCTTTCTGACAGGTACGGGTTTTGTGAAGTAAATATGTACGTGGCCTCAAGCATGCACAGATGCTTAATAATACGTGCTCTGGCCAAGAGAGCAAACTCCCGTTCGCTGTATTGTTGGTGCAGACTGCAGACTAATAGACCGATCCAGTAAGCTCCCCATTTAGAAATTGCCTAGCAACGTGCCACACATGTGAGGCACGTGGCAGTAGAGTCGCATGGCCGCGCCGTGCTTCAGCGTCCGCGCCCTGGTAAGCGCGTATTGAAACACGCACACGCACACAGAAACTGCATGCTCGAAAGCAAAATGTGCACTTAAGTATCCGGTCGTGTGCGTGCACGTACAACATGCCTGCAATACGCGTAACGTGCAGGATCGAACAAAAACATCTCTACACACATCTAGAACTCAGTGAATGCACAACATATAGCAAAACGACAAGCTAATTTTGGTGAGTTTTTTCCCGTTTACACAAAAACACATTTATGAAGGGATTAAAAGTAGGTTAGGATAGTCTTATACAATCCGTTATAAACCGGCTAGGGTCCTCTGCGCTGATAAAAATGATGTTTATGGTGTTTTTGGGTCACTCGTGCTGCATTTCGCCGTAGCTCTGTGCACACAATTTTAAGCACTCAGGTAACAAAAATGGAGATCCACTTATTTGTCACCTCAACCTGAGGCTGTAATTGGTCAATTCCAAAATGGGCGGAGCTTACTGGATCGGTCTATTAGCGCTCTACATTCTGATCATGTGATTCTCGTCGTTAGCCGTATACTATTGTCGATTAGCATCCGACACCATTCTTGCGTTTTGCTCTGATGAGTGCAAGTCGAAAAGTACTTAAGCGTGTCTTTGTCGTTAATTATGTTTTTCTTAATTGGCATATATTGTTGTCACTTAATTCTATTTTAGAACTGCTAATTGATGAAGACATACCATCAATAGGAGTGATGCTCTCATAGTAAAGTTGGTAGCCAGTGATTTCGCCGCAGGGCAATTCCGGAGGTGACCAGGTCACGTTGAGTGACGTCATTCTGATCCGACGGAAACCAACAGCCGCCGGGATACCGGGAACTGCAAAAGGGAAAAGACAATATGCGAAAAGCGCGTAAAGTCGCACTCTGCTATTTCCTATAACCAATGGTTCAAAGTCAAAAATTGAAGAGGTCAATTTTAGGGTTTGTAATATTTGGAAAGAGTAACTCTTATTCTATTTGATTCCAAATATTTAGTGTCATCCAACGACTAAAAACATCATTTTCAGAACAATTTTGACGTTAGCTTTCTTCGTGTCTGGTAAGAAATTTTGTTTGAAGATTTGTTTGAACACTACCCCTTCTCCAAGCTGTGCTGCGTTGGGGGAATAGTTTTACCCTATATGTTATATACTATCGGAAAGCTCTTTTTCTGCTGAATTTGAAAATTTCGACTTTCAGCTCATTTTGTGGTGTAGGTCACAAACGATTGTCCAAGTCTGACAGTTGAAGGTGCTTTTTTACTTTCCGATGTCATCATGAAACTCAGACAAAATTGTAAACACACTTTGCATCCCATCCAAGTAGCAAGTTTTAGAGTTTCAATTTAGCTTACGACGCATCACTTTGCACACACTTTAAAAATGAAATGAGCGCAACAATCAAATTTTAGACATTGTTTTAGGGGGACCTTTTCCACTAATTGTTCAAGAACATGACTAATTTGTTAAATAGGGACATGATTACATTTTTTGAATTTTGTTCACTTATTTCTAAGAGAACACGTTATTACGTGGATGGGGATTGTTTTTATTGGCCAGCTTCATTCATTTTAAATCAGCACTTGGCTAAGCTTTGCCGCACACGGAGACGTTTGCCTCGCAGGGCCAAACAAATCAAAAATGTTAGATTTTTGTCTCATGAGGCAGAAAACGCAGCAAAATTTCACCGCACACGGTGAGCCAAGTGCTGAGCAAATGGCCACGAATGACAATTTGCTCAGCAAAATACCTCACATGTGCGGTGGGCTTAAGGTCAAAAATTCCCCAATGAAACGCTATGGTAAAGATGATCGTAGCAGACCGCCTATAGTGTGCGCGTTAGTCTTTCCTTAAGCCCGTGCGCGCTAGGTTTTTTTTTCGCGCAAACAAAACCGCGCATAAAATAAACCTCGACTAAAGGCTACGAATCTCCGGGCAGAGAGCTATAAAGCACAGCAGTATACTCTCTCCGGTTTTTCCAACGATCCCAATTTCAGTCTAGCTAAGTTGCTATCAATCAAAGCTCAGATTATTGATATACTTACAACTCTGATCTGTCGTCCCATTCATTTCTTCGCTGGCTGGGCCATCGCCGGCCGAGTTGAATCCAATGACAGTCAATGTGTACTGGGTAAAGCACTTGAGGTTCTCTAGGGTAGCTTGTGTGTCTTGACTGGGGAAGGTCTTAGTGTAACACATCGGGGTGGCTCGGGCTATGCGCGGCTGGAGTGGGGTCTCCCAGTATGTTATCTGTTGGAGGGTCATGAGAAACTTTGATAAATAAAAACGTTTAAAGTAATAGAGTACATGATTGGTAAACTGTTACAAACGGCGTTATTTTTGCTCGTAATTAAAAGCCTATGTTTGTAAAACTGCCTTGTAGAAATTTCAGCCACATAGATGCAGTAATACTTTAGAAAACCTGAAAAATTCATTCATGGTTTGTGTATGAATAAATGGTAAAAAAAATGTCTGCAGACAACTAACTACTAATCAGACAACTAACTACTAATCAGACAACTACTCATTGCAAGTTTCTTAAAATCGTTAATAGCATCAGGGATGCCAGTGGCTCTTACCTTCAGGGCCGGAAAAAAATCCAATATCATAAATGCACGTGTGTGTGAGGGTGGACTTGCCAGCACAGTATACTAGTGTACAGTATGTACATTGACAGTGTGCAATGCAATGGATATGTCAGTATGTATGTGATCTAACCACTGCTGTATGGATACAGCGCCCTCTATGTACATGTACTTCTGATCAATAGTCTGGCTTCATTGTACTTTAGCCGTGAATGATTATGGCCGGGATACAGACATACTGCATGTGTGCAAATCATGTACATACATTACATATCCGGACATTGTTGATCAGTGAGACAATTTTTCAAGTTTTATTGGACTTGAAGAGTTGAAAATATATTCTCCTTATATTTCCGGCCGTTTACTGTTCCGGCCTGGAAAAAAGGATTTTCCGGATTACTTTTTCAAAAATAAGAAAAAGCCGGACTTCCGGCTATAGCCGGAAGACTGGCATCCCTGACTCATGCAAAACACGTAACAGGCTAATTCCCACATAAAAGCACTTTCCCGTATAAAATCTCCCAGGTTCCTCCTACCTTATACCCCTGCAGCCCTCCATTCTGTGAGTCCTCAGGCAAGGCGTTCCATGACACACGTAGGGATAAGGGAGTGCTTGTTGAGGCTAGGACATTACTAGGGGCAGCTGATGGAACTACAATTCAAGATAAAATACGGAGAGAGAAATATATATATATTCAATAGACCAGTTGTGTGATAGATTTGCATAAGTCGAGTCACGACTTATATTTACATCAATGCTGGAGTCCCGCCTTCACGCTATATGGCGCTCGCACTATACTATATGCTGGCACATGGTAACCGTGCGGTACCTAGAATACCTCTCACATTAATCTACGTATTTATAAGCTGGACCATGTTGATTGAACATGTTGCATTGATCAGCAACTTCAAACCAGTCACATAACCCAAAATAATTTCTCCACTTTCTTTCATTGCAGTTTGGAAACGTTCCAGCTTTCAAAGCTGACAAAAGCTAACATAACTAAACTCTCCAAACAATTTTTCGGAAACTCAAGTTTAAATGACGATTTCTCTCTTGTTACTAAATC
Organism: Henricia sp. BOLD:AAB3569; assembly: GCA_037783545.1. Classification (NCBI taxonomy): domain Eukaryota; kingdom Metazoa; phylum Echinodermata; class Asteroidea; order Spinulosida; family Echinasteridae; genus Henricia; species Henricia sp. BOLD:AAB3569. Next base: position 704,536 of record JBBELK010000038.1, on the reverse strand, counting down.
ATTTTCCTTGAATTTGTCACTGTTGGGAAGCCCCGTTATTCCTCTTTACAATGACGTGTCATTTGTGTTGATTAAGCAATTGTGGGATGTGCAGCACAGCTGAATACGGGGGCGGGTGTAAAGTGAAATGTTACAAAATGCATTGCTATTGTCAAAACGTGTACTGAAACATTCCCATCCCCCAAGCAAAAGGGGAATGCACTGTATGACAATAGCAGTGAATTTTGTGAAATTTCACTTTACACACACCCCCGTATTCAGCTGTGCTGCACATCCCCAAATTGCTAAATCATAACAAATGACACATCATTGTAAAGAGGAATAACAGGGCTTTTTAATGATACCAAATCCAAGGAAAATAATCTAGTAACAAGAGAGACATCAGTCGAACTTGAGTTTCCGAACTTATTTTTGAGGAGTTTAGAAACTTACGTGCTACCCCAACGTAGACCGTAACAGGCAGACTGTAGGGGCCTGGTCCCTTGATGTTATAAGCCCTGACTTTAATCTCATAGTCCTGGTATCGAATCAGATCGATTAGCTGAAACTCCAGTAGGGCTGGGTTTTGGGTGGCACGCTCTGTAGGGCTGCCGTCGGGGAGTTCAGTGTAGGATATACGGTAACCCAGCAAGGGACCGTTGTGTGTAACACTTGGGGGAGGCTGAAGAAAAAGGGTATAAATGGTTATTTGTTATCATGAAATTAAAGAAATACTGGAAGTCTTAAAGGCACAGGCTCGTCAGCAATGCACGCGTGCCTAATTTGTGCCACAAAATATGCAGTTCCATGCCTTTGCTATGGAGCTGCGCATTTCGTGGCATGAATTTGGCGCGCGCGCATTGCTGACAGGCCTGTGCCTTTAAAGATGGGTTACGGGATTCAAAAACTGTTATAAATGGGTCATTCCATAAAGTTGGGATACGGCATCCCCGTTACATCACTGACAATTTTTACACAGAAATACTAGCAGCTGGGTGAGATAAATTAAAAACATCCATAATTTTTAACAAAATAGAGAAACAACAGTCAACCAAATGGGATTTTTTGCAAATGCAGGTGTGACATTCAGTATTTTTCAAAAGATTTTAGTCCACATCCGATCAATTAGTAATTCCTACCTACAAGACCGAGTGCTATAAAAACAGCCCACTATTAACTACAATGACAGTGTGGAATTATTTAAGTCCCGATGTCAAGTCTTCTCCTTTGCTCTGTGATTTTAAGAAAATTATGAAACAAGGTCTATCAGCTTCTCCCCTGTAATTTTAGCCTTTTTATGTTCATTTTTTTGTTTTACCACAAGCGATTTTTATGGTTTTAGACTACATTTCTAAAATCTATTTTAGGTGTTTTTAGTTTTAACTTCCTATCTTTTATGTACATTTTTATTTTGATATTTATATTTTTCTACATGTTTGACTTCAAGTTTTGATACATTTTTATGTTAATGTATTTGTGTATATAATTTTAGTTTTATCCCTTTTAAAGTTTACCCCTTTTTAATTTTTTACTCTATTTTATCGCTCATTCTTTTACAAAATTTTAGTGTTATTATTTTGTGTTACATGTACTAAATTTATTGTTATATGTTTATTGTGATCCAGGGCCCTGTGGTAGACCGCTTTATGTGAATGGGCTACCCTGGTTAAAAATCAGAAATTAATAATAATCATCTTAAACCACACAAAAATTCATGGTATGACAAGGAACGAGGTATTAGTTATACTCACAGTCCAGAAGACCTTGACAGACGTTGGGGTTTTGGGTGTGACTTCCTGAATGCTGGGCTCCCCATCTGGAACTAATTTTAGAAAAACAAACAAATGCTATGCAATAACTGTACATCTTCTTACGCAACATATGGTATGGTGCCTGATCACCATTGAAATGAAACAACCAAACTTGGGATGAGAGAAAAATCGTAAGGGCCTTATTAGGATTCAAACCCGAGACCTCTGACTCACTAGGCAGACGCTCTATCAGCTGAGCTAGTAGGCACAGTTGGTATACTCCCTCAGGTTTTCCCTATGGACCCAATTTTTCTCTCGATGTTGCATGGTAGAGGAACTAGGCAAAGTAACGAACGCAGCATCTGATATGGTGCCTGATCATCATTGAAATGAAACAACCAAACTTGGGATGAGAGAAAAATCGTAGGGGCCTTATCAGGATGCAAACCAGATACCTCTGGCAGATGCTCTACCAGCTGAGCTACAATGTATAAGGCACAGTTGGTATATTCCCCCAGGTTTTCCCTATGGACCCGTATAAGTATTTGGGTCTTTCCATAAAAACAGGAGCCAAAGTGTGACATTTTTATGCATTTGTAAAAATGACCTTTTCAAGTTAACAAAACTGTTTAAAGAAATTTCTGTGCAATTTCTAAATAATGTAGAATATTTGAAATAATTTACAAACGGTTATGTCTTGGTAGCATAGTCTTGAAAATATTCAAGAAAATTGTTTCATGACGTATTAAGGGGGGACTCCAAGGCAGTTTTTAATTCTTGCGATTACATTTCAAGTCTTATTGACCAGTTTCTTTCCGGAAGAGATTGTTGCTGATTTTACCCAGCTGTAGAACCTGGACTTTATCGATTTAAATTACATTATGAGCGAAATTTTTTGAGCTAAAGTTTCACTTTCAAAATGTCACACTAGCACTTAGAAGATCGCACTAGTTTATTGAATCGTGCTCGTTATGTTTTGGGTAGTATCAACAGATAAACGTGGTGTTCGATTCATGAGGTCATATATTCTTTAGGGAAGACAAAAATCTAACTGCCGGTACCACCAGTAACACGAAAGGAGGAAGATTGTGGTTTGTCCCTTAGTGCAGGCGGTACAGCTAAAAAAATAATTGACAGCGGTACCGGCGGTGAGTCTTCCCTTATATGCCGAGGGTTATCGTTCTCTGAAGTCCGGTAATTATAAAAAATCAACTCCAGAAGTGTCACGACATTAAGGAGGGACACTGTGTCCTGTTTTCATGGAATGTCCCACTTGCTTCATTGTACAAATGTTGGCGAGTGCAATAATATGGAAATTGGTACATAGTGATAGTACAACGTTCAATCTACCACCAAAAGAAATTATTTGTTTTACGGCACAAATTTCAAACATTTATCAATTGTTTTATACAACACCCAAATAAATCCTCATCTGACTGGCAACTTGTAAACTGGCACTCAGCCTTGTAATTTGTAAAAAGTTTCATTTTTAACTGATACAACTGAGTGAATATACTGGTTGGCAATCTTACCATCCTGTTCAGTAGATATGGACAAAGACTCGTTACTATAGGGGCTAGGTCCGACGTCATTGTGGGCCCTCAAACGAAACTGGTATTGTGTGTGTGGTAACAACCTGTAGAATGGAAGATCGGGGGTGAAAAAAACATAAAAATAAACTGACTGTAAATACACAATTCAAAAACAAAATTCAAAAAAATAAAAGAATATTCTGACCCAAAGATTATGACCACATCTTGTGGCAAAAGCTGATTGGACAAGCCTTCATAAGAATCACTGAGGAAGGGTGCGCCAATCTGCCTGAAATACCTGTCTGAGTTCCTCCATTTCCAAGGATGGTTGAGAGGGCATGGCTCCAGAGGTCAGCTCATTCTACGCAGCTTTAATCAGGTTGAAAACCGAACAAAACAGGTTGTCTAAAGGCGTGTTCCCATTGGACTTCTTTTTCCGCGCCCTCGCGGGAACTTTCCGCGACTCCCTGTAAACATTCCTTCCTGTAAATCTCCCGTGCGTTCCCACTTACCATATATTTTACACGACGCGAGCGGAAATTTAGTTACTCGGCTGGCCATATGTGGTCAATTGAGGGCGTGGTTTACATAACCTTTGACCTAACAGGATGTTTGACATGCCATGCGATACACATATTGGCGAGAAATTATTAATTGTGTGCATGCTGCACGAAACCCAATCAAATTTCGAACAACTTCAATTAAACTTGCCATTATATTTGCGAAGAAAAGAGCATGAAAAAACAGGGCCCGTACATAATAACCAGAATTTTTTCGCGCAATGTGTGGTGGGATTGCACGATGCAGGAAGTGACGTCATCCATTTGGCATTTTACACAGCGGCAGCGGTAGTTCTACAGGGCGGCGCTGTTCCCATTGGACTTTTCGAGGGCCCTGTAAAACTCCCGCAGTTGAGCGGAAAGTTTCCGCGGCCTCTCTCGCCCTGTATGTTTTACATCGTGGTCGCGGTAACTTTACAGGGACGCTAATTCTCCGGGCGTCCCCATTGGACTAAATTTTGTTACTCTCCCGCATAACCACGGGAGTTTAACCAAAAATAGTCCAATGGGAACACCACTTAAGAGCCCTTAACTTCGGCATTCTCCCAGAAACAGGAAACGTCACATTTCATTGCTGTGGGAATCATTTCGTTCAAACATGTCTACTTGGACCTGGACGAAATCACAACGGTGGAATAGTCTTGAAAACGATTTTTTTTTTTTTTCGGGAGAAATTACCTTGTTGCCCGCTGTTGGGGCCAGAATAATATGATAAAATAATGAATTTCAGCAGTCAGTAAATAATAGACCAACAGTAAGCTCCGCCCATTTAGCAATTGCCTAGCAACATGGCACACGTGTGAGGCATGTGTGCAGTGGAGTCGCGTGGCAACATAACCTTTTACGGATACTTGTGTTACATTTTAGGCCGTCCCAGTTACGAGCGTACATTGGAAATTTGTAGAAAGGCATGTTGTCACACTATTTGTAACTAATTTTGGGCCTAAGTTATCTCTTCAGAACAACAGAAACTTATGTCTTTTATTTTTAGACCAGACAAAGATATTTTCTGGAAAATATGGTCTGTGTTGCCAAAATGCCCCATTTACCGTTGAAAGACTCATTTATGAATGGATTAAAAGTAGGTTTGGCCAGTCTTAAACAATCCGTTTAAAACCGGCTAGGGTCCTGGGCGCTGATAAAAATATTTTTGCGTCACCCGTGCTGCAGTTCGCCGTATCTCTGTGCACAAAATTTTTGAGGACTCGGGTCGCCAAAATGGAGATCCACTTTTTGAAGATCTCAACCTGGGGCTGTGATTGGTCAATTCCAAAATGGGCGGAGCTTACTGGATCGGTCTATTGTTTGATAAGAACTCACCCATCCACAACATATGAGATGACTCCTGGGTCAACGTTGGTAGCATGGTCTTGAAAGTCACCACTGCCCTTTTTAACCTGAATGCTGTACGAGCGTAGAGGGCCATTGCCGTCTGAACCGGGAGTCCATGAGATACGAGCTTCCCGACTGCGGATGTGGTCGACATTGGGCTGGGAGGGGGCGGTGGGGGCAGCTGGAATATGCAGAAGGGAAAATAATTATTATCGGCCATAAATCAGAGAACTTCATTTCCTTCTCCGATCTCTCCAGACATGCCCCAGTGTTGGATCAAAAAGCAATCCCATCCATCCTTAAACCAGAAAGTGTTGCAGTATCTCGGTGCCATTTTGAAAAGCACCTACATGTGTGGACCACCAAATTTTCAGCAGGACCAGAAGAGTTCTCTAATTTACTGGTCCTTCTGACCAGAATGAAATTCAGCTTAATTTTGATCCCTGGAACATGCACATGCACATGCACATGCACATAGAAACTGCACGCGCCCGAAAGCAAAATGTGCACCGTGACAAGTATCTGGTCATGTGCTTGCGCGTACAACACACCTCCATTAGGCGTACACTAAATCGAACAAACAAAAAACTCAACGCACAGCAGTTTGAACAAACGCGATGCATGTTGTACGCATGTAGGAAAGTCAATGGAAAACAACAAGATTATTGAAGAATTTTGGTGAGTTTTACTGATTTACACAAAAACTAATTGATGAATTGGAATAAAAGTGGGTTTGACCAGTCTTAAACAATACGTTTTGAACTGGCTAGGGGCCTGGACGAGTGATATGCAACCGTACACATGATCATGACTATGCATGTTTTCATACATGCTTATGTCATGCCTTCTACCATGTAGAAAAAAATTGACAAGGAATTTAAAACAATCCGTAAGATATCCAACAAACAAATTTAATTATGTGACTTACTCCTGTCGTTTGTCATGTAGACACGCGCCGACGCATCCTGACCCCAGCCCAACCGTGTCTTGGCAGTCACACTGAAGACATAGTATATATTCTCAAACAAGCTAGACACTGTGAAATCCTGGGCCATGCCAACATCGGACGTCTGCTTGAAGGAATCGGGGAAACCCTCCTGTAAGTAGCTCACCTGATAAATAAATAATAAATGTTTACTTGTGTTGGATTCTAAAAACCCTGTGTACAAATTTCCAATATATGCTCGTAATGCATAGTTCTGACCTGTCAATCAACCGAACCCGCCGACCAATCACAACAGAGCTAGCAGATGTCACCCACATAGGTCAAAGTGCACTGTACGCTCACAACAACATGATCACGTGATATGTTCTGCCGGCCCCATACAATTTGTACCGTGTTGTATGCGACGATCCGGGTGAAATTTTGGTTTCAAGGCCGGTGGTTTCATTGTTCAAAGGTACGAAAGCTATATTTCGTGATGATATGATATCCCTGTATTACTGGCCCTTTACTCAGTGTGTTCTAATATAACTGTCGACCCTGAAACATGAAGACCTTTGAGTTTTCTTCAATGAATCTGTGCTTTCCGTTGAAAGTCCCATTGCTTTGTGCGTTGTGTGTCGCCATTTTTGACGATAGCGTGTGAGCCATAGCAACAATGTCCAAGGGGGCGGGGTTAACTGGGCAAAATCGGAACTATGCATTGGGACGGCCTAAAATCTAACACAAGTGTCCATCCTGGTTACGAGCATATATTGGAAATTTGTACACAGGGTTTTTAGAAAGGCATGTTGTCACACTATTTGTAACCCTTTTTGGGCCTAAGTTATCTCTTCAGAACAACTGAAACTTATTTCTTTTATTTTAAGACCAGACAAAGGTATTTCCTAAAAAACATGGCCTGTGTTGCCAAAATGCCCCCTTTACTGTGTTAAGACCCATTTCTAAATAGCTAGCTTGCCAAAACACTCGGTGCAGCAGTGCAATAATTTAATAAACGTTCCGAACTTCTGTGTTTGTCGGACAAGTGTTTAAGAAAATTCAACACAAAAATGTTAAGAAAACACTGCTAGCATACTAACTCTATAGCTCTCTATTACGCCATTGGGTTCCTCAGGAGGCTGCCAAGTTATCATGGCAGAGGTGCTGGTTACCGCTGGAAACAAGATACCAGTTGGAGGTCCGGGAACTGCAAAAGACAAAAAAAATTAAACAATATCAGTTAGAATCCCAGTTAAGAATCGAAAAGGGATTAAATGACAAATGTATACATTCCATACACATTTGCCACTAATTCTTCCTAATGACATATTGCCTCAGAAAGTCAAATTGTGTCAAGTTTTTCTTTAAAAACAAAGATTGTTGTGTCATGCTCCACAGACTTAATGTATGGAGTCTCAACCAGCAAACATACAGTACCGGCCAAAAGTTCGAGTACGCCTGTTGAAAACTATGTTTATAGTAACATTTTACAGCATTTTATGCCTAGTACAAAAAACACATTATGCAACCAATATATTCAATGCATGTTATAGAAATGTCCTTGAAACTTCAGAAATGTCTCTTTGTCTTTCATTCCTCAAAATAGCCACCTCTGGCTTCATATAAAAAAAAGTAGCCTCTGAAGGTCACACAAGTTTTAAGAAGTATACAATGAATACAATATTGTATTATGTAACAGATTATGTGTAATAGGTTCTTTTGCATGTGTTCTGACTGTTCTGATTTTCTGAGGTCCCTGAAGCATGTCCAAAATCAATTTGTACTAGCTGTCTTTAGCTGAATGCACAGTATTGGCACCAGTCAGTTCTTGACCACTATATCTACATGTAGTCTATATTTGCCTTTCTTGCATACACAACCGTTGTGAAATGGTAAAAGGACCCCTGTTGAGTAAAGAAAAGGGCAAGCTGTGATTACTCTACGAAATGAGGGTCAATCTTACAGACAAATTGCAAATACATAGTTTTCAACAAGTGTACTCAAACTTTTGGCCGGTACTGTATATGGAATTTTTTCCCCAAGAGCGTGTTTCTCTCTTCTTTGTCCAGTCTACTGACCAACACTGGATATGAGAGGTTTTTACAAGGCAAATAAAGACTTTTAGATTTTCATGTCGACTATTTGGACTGAGACGTGAGGTTTCAGACAGAATGCCTCAAACCATACATGTGTAGTTGCCACATTCTCGATTTTGGCAGCGGACAAGAGAGATGCGTGCATCCAAATAGCCTCAACATGACATCATCACGTCACAGTCAATCTAAAACTCCCTATTGTTCGAGCAAAGTATATTCAGTACAGCCAAGTACATTTCCCCCTCCCCCCATGCCCCGATTCCCCCTCACCAGATTCCTGAGTCTGTACATCAATGGAGCTGCTTTGGGCACCATCCCCCATGCGTGTGTAGGCCAGCACACTCAGCGTGTATTGAGTGTACCCCTGCAGGCCCGTGAGCTTGCCCATCATGATGTCTTTGCCTGGTACATCCAGATACTGCCGCTTAGATTGGGAGTTACTCGACTGGTACAGTATCTACAGTTAAAGACAGATTTAAAGATAGTATACATGATTGGTAAACTGTTACAAATAGTTTTATCCCCCTGTGTGATTGAAGATATGCATGATTAAAACCAACCTGAGCAAAAACCAGCTCCGTACTTCAAAATATGTGGCTGATGGCGTTTTCGTTTGCCTGATAGACGATTACCAGCGAATGTTTGGACCAAATTTACCTTGTAGCCGAGTATGGCACCATTTTGATCCATCTTGGGCACCTCTCCCCATGTGACTTGTATAGTGAAGGCACCAGTAGCGTTGGCTGCGACACTAGACGGTCCAGAACTAGGAACTACAAACAGATGAGAACACTATAGAGTACAGTGAAGACTTGAAATTTGTTTAACCTTATTGGAATAGGAGCACGTGAGAGCATGTGTGGTCGAGTTGGTACGCAGCCGTGATCATGATTTTAAGCCTGCATCAAACGTCGCACTTATGCCGTGTCGAATTAAATTAAACTTGATTTTTTTAATTCGACACGACGTTTGAAGCCATTTGGCTCCGCAAAATGAGTTCGACACGGCAGAAGATTTTAGGTCGACAGGGTCTGCCGTGCTAACTCAATTTAGTGCGGCACAAGCACGGCTTGGCTTCAAATGTCGTGCTTCTGCCGTGTCGAATTTAATTCCAGTTTAAGTTGTTCTGAAGAGATAACTTAGGCCCAAAATGGGTTACAAATAGTGTGACAACATGCCTTTCTAAAAACCCTGTGAACTAATTTCCAATATACGCTCATAACCGGGACGGACACTTGTGTTACATTTCAGGCCATCCTGGTTACGAACATTATATTGGAAATTTGCACACAGGGTTTTTAGAAAGGCATGTTGTCACACTATTTGTAACCCTTTTCAGAACAACTGAAACTCATTTCTTTTATTTTGAGACCAGACAAAGGTATTTTCTCGAAAATATTGTCTGTGTTGCCAAAATGCCCCCTTTACTGTGGAAAGACTCACATGTATGCATGCTTACTATTGTCATGATTTTCTACTGCAGGCACTACATAATTATGGGCAATATCTGCAAACGGGAACATAATTTCATCGCTCTTATGGCATTTTTTTCATAACTGTAGGGGTATGGAAGTACCTTTAAGTTTAAACCTTTAAGTTGTGGCGAGTGCAAATCCCGCGCATGCGCGTTCGCTCTCTCTCTCTCTCGCCGGTTGTTTTTAGGCCAAAAGTTACCCATTAATTCATCGTTTTCACCAAATCCTGGGTAAAAGACATGCAAGTGGTGTAACCGCGCATTATTGAAGATGCGACTGTTGTGACAATGAGGCATAGACGAGCAACTGACGTGAGTAAATCTTTCGATGAATTTTTGATGTCTTCTGATAGTTTAAAAGTAACAAACGTGCTATATACGTTGTATTGTATTGCATTGTTGTCCTTATATGTGCGTTGTTGCCCATTGCGTGTAGGTTGCAGCGAGTGAATTAGCTTGAGCGGCGGCGTATGTGACGGGACACTGCACTGCGTGTTGGACCGACTTGGTCTGGGTGAGTTTTATTGTACCGTATGTATGATGTAGTTTGACACATTCTCCATATAGTTAAATAATTACACAGAGACCTACAGTTTTCATGATTATTGAAGATACTTTCATTTTATTTCTGTGTCTTCTAGGGTTTTTCTTTCGCTTTGTTATTTTACTGGAAATGAACATTTTGCAAGTTGATGAGCAAGCTGATGTTTACAAGTATAAAGCTGACTGACAAGCTGGAGATGAATAAAGAGTCCACATCTGTTTATTTATGGTATTTTGCATCAGTTAATTAATTTGTGTAGAGATTCTGAGGGTACACACCCTCAACCCCCAAGGAGGAGTTCACACCCCCAGCTCCCCAGCCCCTATCCCATGACATAACAAAAAACAATTGCCGCAGTCTGACCTGTATCACTGGTTCTCTCAACAAGCGCATCACTGAGCGGTCCGACATCGATTTCGTTGTACGCTTCAATCTGAACCGAGTATTCAGTCCACTCCTGGAGACCGGTGATGATGTACTCGCCCATGTAGGGGTCAGGCATGTCATAGGTCAAAGGGGAGGGGTCAGGGGTCGTGTCGGTGACTTCCTGCCAGTAGATGTGGTAGCCGATGGGTTCACCGCTCCACTGCCGGTCCAACAAGGGCTAAAATAGGACCAAAAAATGAATGGGTCATTCCGTGAAATTGGGACAGTATGGGCGAGGCCGGGCGTCCGAGAACTCTCAGTAGTGAATATGCCACAAGTTTAGAGCGTAGGCTCAGCACACCATTCTTTTTCATCGGTTGCTATGCACGCAATTCGCACGCCCGGTAAAAAACAATGTATCTTTTCACCAGCTGACGTCACTCCGCCCTTGCCTATACCCCCCTTACGTTATGACAACTTCGCTATGAAAAAGCCTTGGTGTTCCCGTTACATCATTAAAGGCCCATTGCATCATTTGCAATGACCCAATTTTGTTTTTCATGAAATACCTTACTCAAAGTGTTGATAGCAATGGTAACAAACACCACATGAATTTATTTCTGTCCAAAATGGTATTTCATGCTGGAAATTGACAACCGAAGGTGGTTTTCTAAATTTACCATTCACTTGTACACAAAATCCATATATAGATTTTCAAGGTTTTCTGAAGCATTGATGCATCTAAGTAAAAAGTTTTATCTTGCAAATGATACATATTATTATAAAGACTATAGTACCAAGGCATGTTGAACTGTCCATATATTATGAAGTATAAAGTTGACATATACACATTTAAAAAACTGATGTTTTGAAATGACTAAGTGGTCCAGTAAACTTTGACTTTATTTTGTCTTTTAAACCCTATTCCCCCGAAAAACCTGCATATTCAACTTACCACCCAACGGACTCTGAGTGACGTCTCGCTGTAGGCTCTCACAGTCACTTCACGGGGTGCTATCTCTGGGACTGTTTGGAAGAGGGAGAGGAGAGAAAACAGTCAAAGTAATCCATTCAAAGTTTCACTGCATGCTATCAACTCTTTGACTAAGGTTTTTCTTATCAACTAAAATGTTTGGTCATTGCAAATGATGTATTTGAAGTGGACCTTTGAAGACAGAATGCATGAATGAAACTGTTAAAAATGGTGTTATCTCCATGTATGATCAAGGCTGTGTATGATAAAAGCCAACCTGTGTGTACATGCAAGTAAGCTCAGTACCTCATCTACGTTCTTAGAAAACAATGGAAAACTGTGTCCATGGTTTCAGGAAATTGTGCAAAGTCACTATCCTTTTAGGCTGGTTCTGTGGTTATAATGCACACACAATGAAGCTATAATAGACAGCCGAAGTGTGACGTGGGTTGCCATGGCAATTGGCTCTAAACTATCATGGCCGTCGGAAAAAGTACTATTAAAAAGCACAGAGACACGGTTCAGTGATTTTGAGTTTAGAGCCAATTGCCTAGGCAACCAACAAAAGATGACGTAATCACTTCGGCAGTGTATACCACAGTAATCAAGGTCCTAGTTTTCGTCACATTATGTACCCTTGTGTGACCAGCAGCAGATTTCACGAAAAATTACTTTTGAAAATGCCATAAGCCTCATAGGCTTGCGTGTAATTATCACAGGAATGTTGCGCAGCTTACGCAATAAAAAGTCGAGCAAGCGGGCTTACGCACATCCTGAGATCTCAGGGAATTTCCACTCTGCTAAGTGACGATACAATACCCTGAGGAAATACACGCAAATCTGTGGAGTGAGCCGGCTGTTGTGTTCGGACAACACACGCCCGAGTCATTTTGATGTAATTTAATAAATTCGGTCATGTTATGCCGAAAAGAAACGATTTCTATACTTTCCAGAAATTGTATTGGGTTCTGTTTCTTATGACTGTCCCATTCCTACCAAAATTTCCGGCGACGATCTTAATTTACTCTGCAGTTTTTCAAATTAATAACAGGGATGCATGCTGACGAATGTAATGGAACGGATTCCCCAGTATGCTTTAAATAGCAACCAATCGCCGACGCGGACAACGGCCAGCCTTACCGAGTACATGTATCACATTCATGTACGGTGTTTACAATCTGCGCGCGTTACATTTGAATGCCTGCAACGCACAGTTAAGCGTCCTGATTGGTCCAGCAGAGGCGACAAGATTTCTGTCGCTTGTTCCCCCGCGAAATGGGGCTGGTTTCAACAAAGGGGCACTGTTGCAAGAGGATGGCTTACGCAGTGCTTAAGGATTCGTGAAATCGGCTGCAGGCCAGTATTGCCCTGTGACATACTTGCCGCATTGTTTAAATATTTTGCCATCTGCAAGACCGGAGTGCTACCTGTTTACAATTGCTCCTTAGTATTTGTGTATTTTGTAAGGAACAATTGTGATCAAGGTGGTGCCCCAGCTGCAGATGGTATAACTGGAATGTTTTGTGCTTTGGTGAGCTTGGAGTTCCTTTGCCCTGACAGTATCCTTATAAAAGGGAGTGGTGACCACCGTACCTTTGGTTACCGTAGTTCTTCTGTTCTCACCACTGGTGGTGCACATAGGCTGCCGGTTGGCATGTGTACATGTATGATTCGTAGTGCCGTATTGCATCTTTTAAGATGGCAACTAAACTCCTAAAAAAAGGTTCGGAAAGTCAAGTTTGACTGACGATTTCTCTCTTGTTACTAAATCATTTCCCTTAAATGTGGTATCATTGGAAAGCCCTGTTATTCCTCTTTACAGTGATGTGTCATTTGTTATGATTAATCAATTGGGGGATGTTCAGTATAGCGGAATACAGGGGTGGGTGGAAAGTGAAATGTCACAAAATTCACTGCTATTGTCATGCAGTGCATTCCCCTTTTGCTTGGAGGATGGGAATGTGTCAATTAGGGATGTCAGTTGGCGGTCCAAATTTGGCCTGAAATCTCATAAACTTTTGCCTGAAATGTGTATAAACATATGCAGTTATGTACAGACGAACAAAATGAAAAAGCCTGAAATCAGGCAATTGCCTGAACTCTGACATCCCTGGTCAATGCACTTTTTGACAATAGCAATGCATTTTGTGACATTTCACTTTACACCCGCCCCCGTATTCAGCTGTGCTGCACATCCCCTAATTGCTTAATCATAACAAATGACACATCATCGTAAAGAGGAATAACAGGGCTTTCCAAATATAGGGAAATGATTTAGTAACGAGAGAAATCGTCAGTCAAACTTGACTTTCCAAACTTTTTTTGAGTAGTTTACATGGGTTTGCTTGACTGTTATTTTAGTCTTTTAACCCTCACTCCCTAGGGTGTATGTAAAATCATATTTAGTTTGGAGGATTGAGGAGTGTTAGGGTTAATAAATTTTGAATGTATTTATATGGAAACCATGATTTAAAACACTATACTGAAATTTTTTTTTAGTAAAATAAAGTTCCTTTTGTGAAAGCCATGCCGAGTTTCTGCGTCAATTTGGGTACTGTCCGTTTCCTATATTTATAAAATACCAACTCGGTTACAATGCATAGTTCCGACCTGTCAATCAACCGAACCCGCCGACCAATCACAATGTTCAGAGCTTGCAGATATCACCCACATAGGTCAAAGTGCACTGTCTCACAACAACATCACGCTATGTTCTGCCCCATACAATTTGTACAGTGTTGTATGCGATGATCCGGGTGAATTTTTAGTTTCAAGGCCGGTCGTTTCGTTGTTCAAAGGTACGAAAGCACGTATTTCATGATATGACATCCCTGTATTACTAGCCCTTTACTCGGTGTGTTCTAGGATAACTGTCGACCCTAAAACATGAATACCTTTGGGTTTTCTCCAATGAATCTGTGCTTTCCGTTGAAAGTCCCATTGCTTTGTGCGTTGTGTGTCGCCATTTTGCAATAGCGTGCGAGCCATAGCAACAATATTCAAGGGGGCGGGGTTAACTGGGCAAAATCGGAACTATGCATTGGCGTAGTCAGCAGGATGGTGCTCATGCACGCTTTCAGGTACTTGAAATTTTGGATTTAAAAAAAAATATACTAATTTTAAACTAAAATGGTGGTTGGCAAACGATCTTCATACACCCACACTCACCGTCTTGCAATGTTTGAATCTTCCTCGTTCTTTGGCTCGGCAAACTCTTCCCGACCACGTTCTCGGCCCGTACCCTGAAGATGTAATCCATGTACGGTATAAGTTGCAGAATCTTGAAGCCCTTTGAATTCGGATCGTGGTGTTCGTAGATGCGGATCCAGTCTGTACCGGTTCCAACCAGCGCCTCAACAATCCATGTGGAGATGCTGGTGTGACCGTTGAAGCCGGGCGTGAATTGGAGGTTGACACTTCGGGATTGGATGTTGGAGATGGCTAGCTGAGTGGGCGGGTCGGGACGCACTGTGAAAACAGAGTGAAATTTAGTAATTCTTAAAGGCAGTATGCATGATTTGTATCTCGAAAATCAGAAATGTTCACAGATTTACGCCTAACGTAAACAATATAAACATGATGACTGTAGAAAACTTCCCCTGAAATGGTTTTGTCTGAAGTGCTATAGTCTTTGAGAAATGAGTAAAACAATTAGTTTTCGTCTCATGAGACAAATTCAATTCGCCCCAAAACCATTTCGCCCAAGTGCCATTTCGGCCCCAAACCACTTCGCCCGAGTGCCATTTCGCCCCAAATCACTTCGTCCAAACACTACATCGCCCAAATGCTACTTCGCCCCAAAACCACTTCATGCACAGGCCGTGGTTCAGGGCGAAGTGGTTTTGGGGCGAAATGAGTGCAAACCCTTTATTGACTGTTTTCTCAAAGGTTAGAAGTACAGAGCTGGTTTTTGCTCAGGTTGGTTTTAATAATGCATATCTTCAATCACACAGTGGGATAAAACTATTTGTAACAGTTTACTAATCATGTATACTATCTTTAAAGATATACGGCCCGTGCATTTTGGGTGTGGCACCTCAAAATTATATTTTTTTTTTAAATTTCGTTACTTACATGGTGGAACCCCCGAGTTAAACACGAGTTCCGTTGGGGTGCCTGGCCCCACCGCTGTACGAGCCCACATGATGAGGCTATATTTAGTGGTAGCAGTCAAGCCAGTCACAATGTACTCGGTTGCATCAGGGTTTAACAACGTTGGCTGGACGGTGCTTGTGCTGTTGTATTCTTGCCATCTGATCTCATACCCTGGGATATTTGGTCGAGACAAAAGATTACGAATCAGTAAAAGTTGGTAAGAGTTGAGAAGTTGATCAGAAATGTTTTTCTTTAAAATGACTCATCAAGCATCGGTAAGTGCAGATGTGATGGAAAAACCTAAATTTAGAAGTGAGAAAAACTAAAAATTTTGTAAGGAAACGCATTTTTCAGCGAGTCTTATATGTTTTGTAAACAAAGACTGAAGCCATGATCAAATGTAGCAGTATGATGATTGATAGCTTCTATTATGCAGGGTGGCTGAGAATTATATTCAAAAGCCAACTTGTAGGATTATGCACAAATGAATGGGGGCTTGGCTGGAGTCCAAGATATCCCAGGGTTGGCCCGAGTGGTGAGTGAACTCACTCATATTAAAGGTCCAACCAATTGAGGATTAGATTGAGTGGAATTAGCCCAAAGGTGTTTTAGTAATTAGGTCTTTCCACAGTAAAGGGGGCATTTTGGCAACACAGACCATATTTTCGAGGAAGTACCTCTGTCTGGTCTCAAAATAAAAGAACTAAGTTTAAGTTGTTCTGAAGAGATAACTTAGGCCTAAAATAGGTCACAATTAGTGTGATAACATGCCTTTATAAAAACCCTGTGTACAAATTTCAAATAGAGGCTCGTAACCGGGACGGACACGCGTTACATTTTAGGCCGTCCTGGTCACCAAGTCACTCGGCAATAAATATTGATAATAAATAAAGAATTACATCAAATATACCTGTTAGGATACCATTGATCTCTGTAGGTGGCGTCCACAGCACTTTAAGGGATGTGTCTAAAACGTCAGCCAATCTAAGATTGTCCAATGGACCAGGCACTGTAACAAAGAACAATGTATTATTAAGCAGCAGCAGAGATATATGTAACGTTAATATACAGACAGTTTTCAAGACTTTAGGGCCGAGTTCGGGCATACAGTTCTCGTTACTCCAGAGTAATGCGTGCGCACTGCACTCGGGTCACATCGCGTGAACGCCAAACCTGCAGTCCGTTTGCGCAAATGGCCATCAGTCAAGATGGCTGTCTCTTGCCATGACTAGACAAATGCCGCTCAAAAGAAAATACAGACGGATTCTGTGATGCTGTTCTGCCATCTTCGTGCAAATCACATGACACTCATTGGGAGTAGCGAGAGAATACTCTCAGCTGACCGGAGTGTCGTTATTTTTGCCGTTCGCGCATGCAGGAGTACTCCTCGTGTAATGAGAACACGCCGGAACTACTCCTAACATGAGAACACGCTGGAGCGCAGCCTAGATGTATATCATTCTTACCATCTTCATGTGTCCTGTGTGTTACAGTGGGGCTGGCCGGTCCAATGCCAGGGCTGGTATAGCACAACACACTGGTCATGTACTCGGTGTATTTCTTCAGTCCTCCTATGGTGCCTTGCTGCATCGTAATGGCTGGATCTGGAGCAACTATGACCTCTATTTTGGAGTTCTCTTGACCACTTTCCCATGCATGTAACTGTCACAAACAAAAATCATTTTGCAATTTTGTGAAACTACAATCATTAGTATATAAAGAAAGTAGAAATCCTTTGCAGATTTATAATTTTGCACCGAGCATTTTCCCCATTTTAGTTAGCCTTTTAGAAGTATGGCGGAACAAAAGGAGAGGGCGCAATTTTAATTGGGTATGAATTTTTTTAACAATTGTATTTCTTTCCAAAAACATGATTTACATATTGCAATTATAATACAGAGACAGAATTATAAATAAAATAAATAAGTGCAAAGTGGAAAATGCAGTTATATTGCATTTTACTTTATTTTATACCCACTTCAAAGTGCGCCCTCCTATTGTGTCCGCCAAACTTCAAAGAGGCTAATGGTGATCAGGCACCACACCAGATAGTGCCCAGTTGCGCTCCTATGCAACACCTAGAGGGAAAACCCGAGGGTGTATACCACTGTGCATTATAGCTCAGCTGGTAGAGTGTCTGCCCGGTGAGTCAGAGGTCTCGGGTTCGAATACCGATAAGGCCCTTACGATTTTCCTCTCATCCCGAGTTCGGTTGTGCTTTTTGTGGAGGTGAAGTCATGTGCTTTCTCCAACAGAAAAACCGGGACACCCCCTGCCCAATCACCTTTAAGTTTTCTCTTTTTATCACATCTATACCAATACTCAGTATGGAATGTTATCTACACATGCATGAACAATTATATTGGATGGCCAACCTTATATCCCTGATTGATTCCATTAATGCTTTGTGGATCAGGAGCTTCCCATTGAAAGTGAATGGCCGTTGAGTTGATGACAGTTGTCTGCACATTACGTGGAGCGGCACTTGGAACTGATTAAAATGATTAAAAAGGTAGCAATGTTAGCAACAAAGCTGAACAATTTCAGTTGTTTCATTCATTGATTAATGTTGCCAGTTACTTTTGGTCAAGAACGTGTTACTACCACATTTATATGCTTCTTCTGCCCAAGACTTAGACTTGATGTCAAGTCGGTAACTGCGTAGCCGCGAATGGACTGGGAACAAGTCTAGGCGACGTCCAGTTACCGACTTGAGAAAGTGGTTTGTCACTTTGTACACAAAATTGGTTTAAAGGGACACACCGGCTTACTGTTTACATAATGTAGCGATCTAGCATCCTTGACAATCATTTTCGATGGTTGTTAAAAAATAAATATCAAAATGTCACGTAAATTAGCTAGAAATGTTTTAAATTAACAAAAGAGACAAATGTTGGGCTATATGCTTTACCAGCCATCGCGATGTATTATGTGACCTTGATCTTTTTTTAAATGCTAAAAAACAGCCAAATTTTGTGGTTTCTATTCAGGTTCTCTTCAGTCTATTTCGGAAAGGCTTTCAGAATCATGTATGGGTCTATTTCGAGCCCAAAATAGCCCGATAGTCTGGTTTCGCGATACTTTAGCCTTGAATGATTATGGCTGGGATACAGACATACTGAATGTGTGCAAATCATGTACAGTGAAACTTGTCTATAGTGGCCACCCTCGGGACCGTAAAAAAATGGACACTATAAAGAGGTAGCCTCTTTATAGAGGTTTCTTAAGCATTATACACATGACATTTGGGACCAAAGGTGAGTGGCCACTATATGCAGGTGGCCTGTTTATCAAGGTGACCTTAATAGCAGGTTTCACTGTACATAGGCTGTACATACATGCCATAGGGCATATCCGGACATCGTTGATCAGTAAGTTAGACAATTTTCCACGTTTTTTTGGACTTGAAGAGTTGAAAATATATTCTCCTTATATTTCCGGCCGTTTACTTTTCCGGCCTGGAAAAAAGGCTTTGCCGGATTTATTTTTCCAAAATAAGAAAAAGGCGGAATTCCGGCTATACCTGGAAGACTGGCATCCCTGTCATACTGTATGATCAGACAATGAAGCGCCAATTCTCGATAGCAATGCATACTTACAAAATCAATCAAGAAAGTAAAGAATGTCTCAAACCTACCCCCTTCTTTTGTCCTCTGCTCCACGGGTGAACTGAACGCACCCACTCCGGCACCGTTATACGCAGCAATCTCTATCTCGTATCTAGTCCATGTCAGAAGGTCAGTCAGTGTGTCGGACGTCTGTCGGACGCTAGTAATGTTGACCATGGAGTAGGGGCTGTTAGCATAGCCGTACAGTCGGTAGCGCAGGATGTAACCTCTGAGGGCGCCGTTCCAGGTGTCTTCGGGCGGTGTCTGAATTGGGTGAGGTGAAAATTCACTTATTAAGGATGGAAGATTTAAAGGAATTTGTTTAGATTTTTCCAGAAAATGGATTTTGTCCTAACTTAACAATCATATAAAACGCCTCCCCAAAATCCATGGGAAGAAAACAGGAAACTTGCAATCTCCAATTTGGATGTGGAAGCAAAAAGGTTGGTGTGATCACTGCACTGCTTTATGGAATGGTTAAATTGGTTCACAAAACTTGTTTTTATTTTTTACGATATCCTTAAAAAATATACGGATTGAGAACGCAAACTTTTAGAATGGTGATGAGAAAAATATGACAAATGATACGGTATCACAACACCCATGGGAAAAATGGGGGAGCATCAAAAATGTGATCAGGGGTCGATTTCACTAAACTCTTGGTCAAAACGTACGCTACAATGACCCATTGCCCCATTGTAGCTTAATACGCATTGCCATGACAGATATGCATCGTTCAAGTTTCTTAAAATTATTCTTATGACGGAACACGAGTTACGGAGCGGTAACCCATCGCATATCGAGTTACTAAGGATCGTAAGCGTTAGTGAAATTGACCTCTGGTCACACTCCTTTAACAAAACTATGAGAAAGGAGTGCCATGAGAAAGGAATGCATGCACAGCAGGCATGCGCATACGCATAGAACCTCACGTCAGTAGAAAAAAGCGGCCAATAAAATCTGACATTCAACAAAAAGCTAACTTTGTCAGTTGGTATTTACCTGCCATTCAATGCTAATTGTTGAAATAGAGTTGGCACTGGTGACGATGTTATTGGGAGCTCCATCCGGTGCTGTAGAAAAATACAAAAGAAAGTGAATGCAAAACATGGCAAAACGACAGGCTAATTTTGGTGAGTTTTACCGATTTACACAAAAAGGTATTTATGAATGGGATTAAAAGTAGGTTTGGCCAGTCTTTAATAAACAATCCGTTTAAAACCAGCTAGGGTCCTCGGTGCTAATAATGGCATTATCGGCGCCCAGGACCCTAGCCAGTTTTAAAACGCATGTTTAAGACTGGCCAAACTTACTTTTAATCCCGCAACGGGTTCAGATACTTTTTCATCAGTTGTGTTTGCATTTGAAAATAGAGATTTTATTTTTTGTTTAAACACTTACGTTCTTCAGGTATGTTGAGTACCGTGGTTGGGTCACTTTTGTCGCTGCGTCCCAGCCGGTTTTCAGCGGTCACTTTGAACTGGTAACTCCTGGATGGAATTACGCCAGTCACGGAGAACGTGGTCCGACTCGGGTCTGCGTTGGCGTCAATCTCCCTGTATGCAGAGGCTGAAATTGCCAACAGATAGGATTGTTACTGGACCAGAATGAAAATATTCCATTAGACACGATGCTTTTGTATGTAGGTCTGGAGCTACACGTTTGCCTTCTGGGCAATTCCATAAATTCAGATTTGCATTTAAGAGACTTTGAGGGCTTGTAATGCTTCATGTATTCAAGTTGTTTGATTTTAAACACATGTTCTTCAAGCATCCTTGATGGAAGTGTAATTCCTGAAAAACTTATTGTAATGCCATTCTCAATAAGCGAGGTATGTTAAAAAAAAAACGTCGCTCGGGTTTTGCATATCCTATTCAATCTTGGCTATCCCTTACAATTCTTTAGTAATTCTGGCAGTGGTGTACTTGTCAACTCTCATTCTGTCCTGATGCATTGCGATTTATTTGAAATGTTACTGTTTACCGTATTTTTAAGCCGTCGAACATCAATATCACCGGGTGTGAGGCCATCGTTCAAAAGAGAGAATTTTCATCCCATCAAAAAACCCGACCAAAACGACATCGAATGACATGAATGACATGAATGACATGGTTGGATACAGCAATTTGTTTAACCTTGATTTCCACCAAAAACTGGTATGCTTTTTTGGTCTCGACAGCAATTTAACAGCACATCTTCTGTCGATGGAAAGACACTGTGGCCGACGCCACTGTACTAAGTTTTTCCAGACACTAATCGCGCGCACGCAATGTGAAATCGAATGAAGGCGCATAACAGGATGTACTATGTACGTGTAGTTGAATTCACTAAGGTCATCGTTCAAAACCAAAATTTCAAGTTATTAATATTTAAAGTTACATACGTACCATCTTCTTTTTGTTCAATGATGTAGCGTAGCAGTGGTGAGTTTCCATCAAAAGGGGCCACCCAGCTCAGCTCAATGGTCCGCGAGTTACTGGGGCTGATAACTGCTAATACATTGCTTGGTTTCTGGGGTAATTCTGAAAAAGACGAAAAAGATTAAATTGCCAAATGAGAGATAGGGTACGTAAAGACACACAAATTAATTACTTTCTTTTATTTCCAATATGTCCCGTTATTTCAATGACACAATGAATTGAAATAGTCGGCATACACAACAAATAAGTCACCTGCACACAGGTCGCCTTTTAAGTATGCTGGGAAACAGTCCTGTTACAGTGTAACAGTATAGCATATAATCGCGATTAATCGAGAGTATGTAACGGTACTCGCGGCGCCACGATTAATCAAGTAGTAAAAAAATGATAGTCACGAGTACGAGTACCGTTTACTACTCGCGATTAATCGAGCTATTCGCCTAGCGGTACTTCCAATACTTCCAATCTGCAACACTGTAATCAAGTATGATCACATTACAAACCACAACTCACCTAGTATTGTAAGCGTAGCATTCCTTTGTCCATTGCCAGCTATAGAAGTCACCACGCATTTGTACGTGCCCTTGTCGCTTCGCCTCGCCCGCGTAATCTCCAATGACCCCGACGCGAGCAGGTTGACACTTGACGAGGCATCCGTGTCCACGAGCATGCCGTTGTGATACCACATTACGGTGACGGTGACGGTAGGGTCGTGTTGCACCACGCAGCTGATGATAACGGGTAGGCTGAGCGGGACCTCTGAATCGTGGGGTGGCGTTTGGATGACGGTAGGCACTGCAATTGCAAAACAAGTTTTTAGAAAAAGTGAAAATGCATTCGTTTCTGGTAGTGTTATATTTTAACACACGAGTGTTTTCATATATACATACTGTAAAAACCTGTATATAAGGCGCACTTTTTGCATTACAGCAAAAAATCAAAAGTATGTTATTATATAAAATGAAGCCACTATCATAACTGCATGTATATTTGCACATGGACTCGACAGTATGTATGTGATCTAACCACTGCTGTATGGATATAGCGCCATCTATGTACTTCTGATCTATAATCTGGTTTCGCAGTACCATGAATGATTACGGTCGGGATACAGACATACTGCATGTGTGCAAATCATTGGGAAAACGTGCTACGTGCGTGTACATGTACATACATGACATACATGGCATATCAAGACATCGTTGATCAGTAAGTGAGACAATTTTCAACGTTTTTTTTGGACTTGAAGAGTTGCAAATATATTCTCCTTATATTTCTGGCCGTTTACTTTGCCGGATTTTTTTTCCAAAATAAGAAAAAGCCGGAATTCCGGCTATAGCCAGAAGACTGGCATCCCTGTGGAGCTTTTGCGGATACCGTGCGTTTCTGATACTGTGCAGCACAGAGCCCCAATCCGATGTGCGTCCACGCTGGGTGCAGCAAAACACACACGAGTGAATGCACTGAGTACACTAACAAAAAATACTGTACAACAGTAACAAAAGCACATGCAAACTTTGTAAACTTAACTTTTCAAAACCAAACGAACAAAAATCCAGTTTACGCATCTTCATTGGCCGAGAGCACGTCACGTGGCCAGTCTTAAATGGACGATAAAGACCGGCCAGTTTTAAACACTTTTTACCCTGGCCCGTGCCGGTGCCCGCACCCCCACCCTATTCAGTGCATATGGAACACATACAACCACAACTGTGTTTTTACATCCTTATGGGGTACCGCTATTGTTACCCTCCCTTTGTCCTGCTATTGTTTCCTTTGTTTAAACTCTTCCCATAGGCTTAACACTGGTCTTACCTTGTGCGGTACTAAGTAGACAAAGACCGACTTGTGGGGTACCTTTGTTTGCCTTTGTTCCTTTGAACCTACGGCTCGGGCCATTATCACTCGTCCATGTCCCTAGCCGGTTATAAACGTATGTCTAAGACTGGCCAAACCCACTTTTATTCCCTAAAAAATAACATTGGATGTTGTTTCGTGTAATTTGAGAATATACCGCACTCGTCATGAAAATAGCGAACTCGCCATCAGCTCGTTCTGTATTTTCACGACTCGTGCAGTATATTCTCATATCACCCTCAAAGCCATCCAATATTATATAAGTATTTCAAGTTTGGACATGCTGAAAAAAATCTGCTTCCCCACCCCGCACCCCCCACCCAAAAAATTATAATTACAAAAGAACGCTTGTACTTACTGTAGACAGTAAGCCGTACGGTAGCATTGATTACCCCCACTCCATTGTCTGCTATACAGGTGTAGTCTGCTGTATTACTGGCAACCGTACTGACAAACAGTAGATCACCATTGTCTTGTATCAAGTCATCCGACACGGGCAGTGAGCCATCTGTTGCATGGAAACAAACAAAAGCAGTGATTTTGAGTACTTTGAGTGAAGCAGGGCTGCTTTCAACAGGGTTATCCTCCAAAGGAAAAGTTAAGATGTCTAATTCCGGAGGAGGTAGATGTTTGATCCGTTGTCTGGGTTCTTGAGCGTGGCTTGTTCTGGATAAGAAGGGTAGATTATGTAGACCGAAACTAGTAGATACTGGTATGAAACCAATATTGATAGCATCATCACTGGCGATTTCTTTGGTATCGTTTGCTTGATGGGATGTCTTGTGCTCCAACATCGTCAGCTCCAGTTTTGACCGGGCTTTCTTCTGTATACGAGGTGGAAGGCAGGGTTGTAACGAGTCTCCCTATGCTTGAGTCCCAAGTCAAGTCAAGTCAAGCTGCCTTCGAGTCCCAAGTCAAGCTGCCTTCGAGTCCCAAGTCAAGCTGCCTTCGAGTCCCAAGTCAAACTGCCTTCGAGTCCCAAGTCAAGTCAAGTCAAGTCAAACTGCCTTCGAGTCCCAAGTCAAACTGCCTTCGAGTCCCAAGTCAAACTGCCTTCGAGTCCCAAGTCAAACTGCCTTCGAGTCCCAAGTCAAACTGCCTTCGAGTCCCAAGTCAAACTGCCTTCGAGTCTCAACTGCCTTCGAGTCCCAAGTCAAGTCAAATCAAATGGCCTCCGAGTCCAAAGTCAAGTAATTTGACACCAATGCCAAGTCAAGTTAAGTCGGGCATATTTTACAAGTTGGTTCAAGTTCCTTAAAATTACACCAAAACAAAATGCATAAAAGTTCAATTTTATTTTTCGTAGACTCAAGTCAAAAAAGTCTGAGTTAAAATAATTCATTTGAGGTTCGAGTCTCAAGTCAATTCATTTGAGGTTCGAGTCTCAAGTCAAATCAAGTCAAGTAAAATCGGGACTCGAGTCACAAGTCTTGATTCCGAGTCATTACAACAATGGTGGAAGAAGATACAGGGAGCAACGTGCAGGGTGTGAGGAGATTTCAGTGCAGGGTTCGTTCTTTTCCCGTCTCCTGGGCCCAATTTCATAGGGCTGTTTAACAGCCTGTTTCCCGTTAACCGAGCGTCAGGCTATTTTATAGACATCGTTAACGGTAAGCAACTGAAAACCTGCCTTAACCGTAGAGCCAAATTTTGCTTAAGATAAGTGACGCAACAATCATGACAATGGCTGTTTCCAAGCATGCGCATGCTTAAGCACGAGGCGTCTGTGAAATAGGCCAACTACATCTAGATTCCCCATCCAAATGCATTCACCTCGGCAGTCCCTGGGTCATCATCCCCCAAATTAAACCTTTCATACTTAGTGATTGACATAATTGTAGGAACACTACTGGCTACTTGACCATACCTCTGATCCATGTAATGGTCGGCTTGGGTGCTCCATCAGCTTGGCACTGTATTTTAGCCAACTGACCCTCAATAACAGTCTTGTCTTGAGGCTGGCTGGTAAATGTTGGTGCAATTTCTGAAATGACAACATAAATGGATCACCTTAAAGGCCCAGTGTATCATTTGCAATGACCCCAAAAATTAATCGACGAGTTTACAGGGGAAAAGTTCTGAAAGTAAAGATTTAATTAATAGCAACTACCCAATGAAAGGTTTCCGCTCAAAATGATATAATTTTACCAGAAAATAATCCGTAAAGATGAAATTATTTAGATCGTTTGCAAACGATTTACTTATTTTTGATTCGCATCTACGCGGTCCAAAATGCATGGGCGCTGTGTACTCCGTGTGCGTGTTCCAACGCGATGCATTTTTATGGATCGCGCGCACACGCAGTATGTGCGCCACAGAGTGCATGACGCAAGCCACATAGTACCCGATCAACTGAGAACGAATATTTGAAACACCCCGCCAAGACCAGGAAAATGCATATGGATTTTCATGTTTTTTTTAAACGTGGTACATTTGACAAAGCTGAAATTTCTTCGGATGAGTTGGTTGATGTCTTTCTTTTGATTTATAATGGTTTTATTCGCAGAATCGCTCAAAAACAGATCATCTACAGGGCCTTTAAAGAAGAAGTGTCCAGATCACTTTTTTGCTATTTGATAACTTTCTTGGTTTCTTTGCAAATCCTGTAGAAGCGCAAGCGCCATCAAGTGGCTTCGTGGGGACGTTTGCTTGGCTTGAAATTACGCAAGTATAGCCGGCTGCGTCACTTCCATTAAGATGTGCGTGTTTTTCTGTTGGCGCAGCCGTACTTCAATTACACTGGTTTATAGGAATGGGCTAAACCAGTGACTAAGCCGAGACTGGCCAAGTTGGATAGCCAGCTATAAAATACCAGTCGATTTGTTGGCAATCCGCCCCAGGTCTTGTTTCGGTGTGAAGGGCTGGTTTCTCCGTAGTCGTCTTCGGTAGCCCTTACCTCGCTCAAGTGGCCTGTGGGCCTTGTAATGGGCGACTTGTAAACATTCAATTGTTACATTTTTCATTACCTCTAACTTGCAGCCATGTGTCCTTAATATCCTCTCCAGCAGCATTTTGGATCAAGCACTGGTACATTCCAGCATCTACGGCTTCTGTACTTATGATCTGCAGAGTCCCACTAGGTAGAACCTAAATGCAAAAGAATATTTAGAGGTTTTTTTTAAAGTTACATTCAGATTGCAATAAGTAGTCTAAGCATGGTCTAAGCATTCCCAGTCTTTAGTTAGGACCATTGCAACAGAAGCCTATACGAATGAAGAGTTTCATTGCAAAACGCAATAAACGCTATATCCCAAAAAATTGAGATGTCGGTACATTATCGAGTCTTGTTCCTATACATTTGGCAAACTGTGTAATATCCCCTAAAAATTGTTTCAGTTATTTGAATTTGCCATTGACTGTAGTGCTTAGTTGCAATACAAAATGGCAGTTTTCTCAAAATGCCAAAAATGGATATATAGCATTTTGCGATGAAACTCTTCAAATATTGACTGCAATAAGGGGTCCTGTACTGAGCTGACTTACACACTAAGCTTGGGCGACTCCAGCATTTTCGGAGTCGACACCGATTCCAAAAAAGAATCGCAATTTCATTTGGAATCGATTCCATTTTTCGTGGGAAAACATAAAATATACTGAGCTTGTTTAATAGGTAAATATGGGGACGCACCTTTACCGGAGGTTCCGGTTCTGTGACCTCGAGCGCGATGAAAACTTCCCGTAAAGTTGTGTCCCCCATGAGCGTGTTTATGTACATGTACATCGACGATACTACTTATTGTGCCGGCATCGATTCCTCAAAAATCTGGAACCGATTTCTAAAGTGGAATCGATTCTACTCGATTCCGGCTTGGAATCGCCCAAGCCTATTATACACAAGTTGGTTTTTATCACACATGGAGATAACACCCTTCTTAGCAATGTTTTCTTATCGTGTAATCTGTCTTTGCCCAAAACCAAAAACATGCTCAAAACAAACTGCTACCATACCTGAAATCTGCTGAGTCCCAGTTTGGTGACATCGCGTGTGTTTTTCAACCAAGTGACCGTGGGCTGTGGGGTGCCTGCAGCCCCACAAGGAATGGTGACGTTGCTGCCAACTGAACTATCGGTTCCAGGGTCGAGTGACGTGGTGAATATTGGAGGTCCTGAGATAGAAGAAATTATGCCAGAAAGCTTGGTTATTTTAGCAACTATCATCTGAAGAATCCCGTGTTTTCAATCTCCATTTGGAGTGCAATTCCCAAACGCAAAAGTTTTGTGAGACAAAATGCTAAAACGGTGCTTATTTATTGTGTGGTTGGACGATGCGATAGAGAAATGCCAGAGGCGGTATTCAATTTAATACTTAAGCCAAATATATAAGAATTTTACTTAGTTTTTGGCTGAAGCAAAAATCTTAGCCAATATCGGTATTCAATTCGTAAGTGGCTAAGTTTTTTACTTTAGAAAAATACTTAAGAACATTTGGTATTCAAATGGTTCTTTTTGGGAAAGTATTTTACTTAACTTTGAGAAGGCAGGGAAGCACACTTAAGCAATTTTTTACATACATCACACGCATACTTTACTGTAACCGGTTTAGACCGGTTTTGTTGTGAGAAAGCGTTTTGCGTGAGAAAAACGCTCATGAGAAGGCGCGGTTTATGGCACGTTGCACGCTGTATTCGATTGGCTGTTTAGGGAGTACTGCGCCCTGCGTAAATTTGCATCGCCACAATTTATCTTAGTATTTTACTTACTAAAGTAAATTTCTTAGAAGACATTTGAATACGAGATAGGTACAGTTTTTACTTAATTTAAGTATTGAATTGAATACCGCCCCAGAAGCGTGGCATGCATGTGCAATACTATACATGCAATGTACATTTGTTTTCCCATGGACTCAAGTGGAATACGGCACAATGTAATGCGTGTAAATCCCATACAAATTACAAGGCTAAAAACGGAGTGGTTAATACGACACAGATGCAATACATTATTCGTATTCCACTAGCGCGAGTGGAATAACCAACTTATCTTCAAGCAAACTTGACGCACAAACATGTGTAGGCCGGGAAGCACATGCAGAAGAAAGGAGTGTGTCCAGATCACATTTTGCAGAGTTATCGTCTTTGAATGGGAATGAGCACTTAAGTTCCACATTACTTTCCGTACACTTAGCATAAAAACTTTGCCTTTTGGTAATATGCGCTCAAAAAGTTTGCATGACGTACATGTAAAACACATCTAGTGACGTCATCAAAATGCCCTAAAAATTCAGATGATCAGCTTCAGCAGACAGTATGGTCTAAGTTGCCATTTATTCACGAGAGTTTGATTTTTCATGCATCTAAAAACAAAACTTGCAAAAAAAAGGGTAAAAATTCACCGGGTACTTGGAGTGCGCTTTAAGGTACATTAAGTCTCAGCTTATTCAATTTTTGTAACATGCAATTCCTACAATTCTACATTTGAACACAATATATTGAAAACAAACTGTCACCCTGATGCAAAATGATTTCAATATGTGGTCAGAATATGAGACAATGTTCACAAAAGAATTTTCTGTGAAACAAACAGTGTACAACAAAAGGAAACACAACAAGACTGAATTAAATACGACATCTAAGAAACATTTGTGACTGTGAACAATACAAAGTTACAACAAGCCAGCCCCTTTAAAAAAATTAACATGTGCGGATTTTTTGTCCTACATTTGAACTGAATAATTTATGACAAATTATCGCCACATATTTTTATGTACATCCATGACTACCAAAATATTGCCATGCATAAAAAAGCAACACAAAACAGTGACAACTTAAAACAGGGAAAACTACACGTCCATGTAATAAATTAATGTTAGTTGGGTCTGTCCACACCAAAGCGTACACTTTTGTGACTTTTTTTCAAAAGTAGATAAAAACTATGAAGTTGCAATGGTAATTTATTTATTACATTCCGAGTATATACCAGGCCATGTAAGAATTGTGTCTATTCTCTAGTTTGTATTTTACAGTTTAAAAAGTTACAACAATATCGTCTGCAAAAAGCAGTGTACTTAGCTGGGGCAGTTGTCTATGGTGACACACGCTTACACATTTGTCACAAAGACAGACGATTGTCCCAAAATGTCTGTCCAGTGACATTTGGCACTGTAATTCCAAGAAATCAACACACAATTGGTTTGGGTTAATGTTTCATCAATCTTTTAGAGCTAATACATGATGTGTGGGTATTATTTTGTAATGTAATCAATGCCTTTAGCACTTTTCAGATAACAATGCCTGTCCCTGTTACGAATGTGGCATCTTCAAGAATACCCTGTAATTTCTTAGAATTTTCAGAGAGAACAGCAATTTTTGGTCAAAAGGGGGCAATTTTTTTGCCGTTTAGTCACTTTTTGTGTCTCACTCTCCAAGTTATCAGTTGTGTGCATTAGTGTGGACAGACCTAGTTGCAAAACAAATAAAATCAAAATCTTGAAACACTACACAAAAAGGAAAAACATGGCTCTAAAGACACATCACTGCAATAAACAACTTCCAATTTTAATTTCTGCACGTCACTTTGCACACACGACTTCCTGCATGCAAAATGATTTGAGAGTGTACTAATCATGTTATAGGGAAATTTAGTATTTTGTTTTACTCTTTCCCTCCCCTTTTTTCTCCCCGCCCCTCCCCTCCCCTCCCCATGAGTGGCGCTGGTTGCTTAAAAATGTTGCCCTTTAAAAATGTTGCATTTTGAGAGAATGCAACATTTCCGCTCTTGGTCACCATTGTCTGCATTCATTTGCAGGGTTGTAACGAGTCTCCCTCTGCTCGAGTCCCAAGTCAAGTGAAACTGCCCTCGAGTCCTAAGTCAAGTCAAGTCAAGTGGCCTCCGAGTCCTAAGTCAAGTCAAGTCAGGCATGTTGGTCAAGTCGGTTCAAGTCAAGTACATTGTTGTCACAACAATAAATTTGACAGCTACGTAATTTCAAAATTTATTTAAATACTGAAACTTGCATTCGTGTAGGGTATTTGTGTTGTTCTGGCCAAGAATGATCTACATGTATGTTAAAACAAAGCTTAGTGTTACTGTATCTGTAGTGCTGAATTACAATTTGGTCCTCAAAATGAAAAGAAAATGCATAAAAGTGCAATTTTTGGCAGACTCGAGTCAAGTACAGGTCAGGTCAAGTCATTGAGGTCGAGTCTCAATTCAAGTCCAATTCTAGTCAAGTCAAGTCATTTGAGGTTCGAGTCAAGTCAAGTCATTTGAAGTTCGAGTCTCAAGTCAAGTCAAGTCAAGTCAAGTCAAGTCAGTGAAAATCAGGATTTTGAGTCAATTTGAGTCGACTCGGGTCCCGAGTCCTAATCATTACATGCCAAAATTTTGGTCATGCTCAGAATGAAATCCAAGGTCAACTGCAAAAAGTGCATACCCAGTAAAAACGTGGAAGTTGATTATATGCAGTACGAGTACAATAAAAACCTGTGTATAAAGCCGAGTTCACATTGGACTAATTTTGGTAAAACTTAGAGATTGTAGTAAATTTTAAAAATTTAGTCTAATGCAGAAAACACCCGAAATTGTAAAGTGTCGACAGTCGATTGTAAGATTTACGCTCCCTTGCTGTGATTTTTACAGAGCAAGCTGGGTCACGAAAAGAATTTCATTGCCAGATTTACATCACTAAAAAGTCCTGTGCGGACGGGCATTGTAACGTAAAACCACGATAGAACACACGTTGTGGTCATGTAACTTCTGTGTGGACCTGAATGATGAGGTGACACATTAGAGGTTTCGCAAGCGCACGGATAGTGCGACGGATACGTCACAGGTTGTGACGTCATACACGTCTCACTATCTGCTACCAGTACGCATTTGCACGGCATGGATATCGAGCTCGCTATGTGTAAGCACTAAATGCGTAGTGAAATTATGGATTTCTAGTGTTTTTCCTCATTTTTCGTTGCGTTTACGTAGCAAGGTTGAAAAGAGTATGAATTATGAATGTCTACGAACTTTTTTTGCATTTCAAAGCTTTTGTTTAAAAGTAAAATTAGTATCAAAGCCGTGTTGTGCAGGGTAGTTTATCCCGCTGTTGGAAATCGACAACTTTAGCTAACACGCTGTAGTTTTGAAGTTGCGAAACCACATACATGCCACTAACTGTTACAGATAGTTAACATATGCGTACGCGTATCTGTCGGCTTGCGAAACCTCCCTATATGTAGGTTTTACGTGGTGAAGGATATTTTGTGGGCCCAAAATCCAAGTGTGGATGCACGAAAGAATTGTACCATGATGGAATAAATGTCAAAATTTTGTTTCACACAGGTTTTTATGGTACTTTATTTTTTACTACAAATGCAAAAGTCACTATACATGTAACAGGGATGCCAGCTGCCCTTACCTTCAGGGCCGAAAAAAAAAAATCTACGGCCACTATCATAACTGCATGTATGTGTGCACATGGACTCGTCAGCACAGTACACTGTACAGTATGTACATTGACAGTACGAGTGCAATGCAATGGATGTCAGTATGTATATGATCTAACCACTGCTGTATCAATACAGCGCCCTCTACGTACTTCTGATCGATAGTCTGTTTTCGCGGTAGTTTAGCCGTGAATGATTACAGCCGGGATACAGACATACATGTACTGCATGTGTGCATTGTACATAGGCTGTATATACACGACATACATGGCATATCCGGACATCGTTGATCAGTAAGCGAGACAATTTGAAGAGTTCCAAATATATTATCCTTATATTTCCGGCCGTTTACTTTTCCAAAATAAGAAAAGGCCGGAATTCCAGCTATAGCCGGAAGACTGGCATCCCTGATGCAAGACATCAAATAGCAAAAGTGATGTGCAAACTCAACTGGGTCATTCTATAAATTTGGGGTCCAATGTGTGACATTTTCCTGTCCCTGTTACACCTGACATACTGCCATTTGCCATACAAGTATTATTAAAAATGCCTTCAAAACATATTTTTATGAAGGCATTTAAAGAATATGTCCTGAATTTACAAACTACAACATTTTACAAGATGTCAGACGTAACAGGGGACAGAAAGATTGGACCCAAATTTATAGAATGACCCAACTACGAATGAACAAGCATGCCAAAGAAAAAAGAAAAAGAAAATTGCATAATCTAGCACAAAGTGCAGTCAGTGATACATGTACAGTGTATGTGGACAGCGGGAACTTACCATTATCTGTGACAACATGTAGCGAGAGGATAACATGCAAGCAATAAGGTACAGAATAAAGCAATACAAGCGTCAAATACAGAAGTCAATTTGTCACTATGAGTTGCACAATCTAACCTATTAGAAATGTGTGCATACTGAGGAAAGCGACTTTGAAAAGTGCAGTAGAGCCTCGACAATAGACTACTATGTGACGTCAGTTGCCAGATAACTGGGTCTAAACACTTGCTTTTAATCTGAAACTCCCATTGCTAAAGTGCAGGGAAATAGTTCACTGGTTTTAGTGTAAACCCATTAACCTTGGCAACACACAAAGGGTGACGTTTTCACTTTAGTAGTGTTTAGCAGTGTTAAGGCCCTCTCACACATGGAAAAATCACGGGCGCGTGTTTTAAGAGTTGGCGAATTCGGGAAACTCTTGGTAAAACCCTTGGCGTCACAATATACTACGAGCTTATTATGAGTTAGGTCAAGTCAGTTATGAATTTGATACCGGTACGAGCCTGGTACGAGTTGTCCCGAGTTAACTACGAGTTAAATTACGAATTACGCAGGAGTTTCCCAAGAAAGTTATGAGTTCACTACGAGCTTTCCGAGCTTACTGCGAGTCAGTTACGAGTTTGGTACGAGTTACCCGACTTCGGCATTTTGCATGGGATTTGGTGCCAAACCATCTGGATTTTCACCAACTCTTGCAACTCGTGCTTGAAGTCTTACAACTTGTAGACCACTCGTACAACTTGTAACAAACTCTATTTAAACTCGTGTGATACAGTGCTGTTACGAGTTCACTACATGTACGAGCTTTCCGAGCTTACTGCGAGTCAGTTCCGAGTTTGGTTCGAGTTACCCGACTTCGGCATTTTCAGTGGGATTTGGCGCCAAACCATCTAGATTTTCACTGACTCTTGCAACTCGTGTTTGAAGTTTGTAGACCACTCGTACAACTCGTAACAAACTCTATTCAAACTCGCGTGATACAGTGCTGTAATGAGTTTGCTTTGAGCTGTACGAGTGGCCTACGAGTTATACACGAGTTGCATGAGTTTGCTAAGAGTTGCACGAGTTTGGTGCGAGTTGCTCACGAGTTGCATGAGTTTGCTAAGAGTTGCACTAGTTTGGTGCGAGTTACTCACGAGTTGGCAAATCGTGGCTGAAATTTTGAACATGTTTGAAATTTTGAACATGTTTGAAATTTTGAACATGTTTGAAATTTTGAACATGTTTGAAATTTTGAACATGTTTGAAATTTTGAACATGTTTGAAATTTTGAACATGTTTGAAATTTTGAACATGTTTGAAATTTTCGCCACGTTTGGCGCGCTGGTACGAGTTGATGCGAGTTGCTAAGAGTTATTACGAGTTGTGCCCGAGTTACAAAAATCATCCCGAGTAGTCGCACAAGTTTTTCCCGGGTTTCCCGAATTCACCATCTTGTGAAGCTCCTGCCGCTCGCCCCCGAGATTGTGAGGGGCCTTTAATACAGCATCCTGCTTGAAGGGAAATTAAGGTTCCAATTATTTGTTCCTCATTGTTTTCATTCCTGATATTTGAAGGGGTCTGTTAACAAGATGCAAAGTCCCAAGGACCTCTTATTAACCCTGCGGTGCGCGTGGGCGATCCAGGTACCTCGTTACAGGAGTGTACCAGTCGACAGCTGGCAGTGTGTAACTCAATGAACGGGGCATATACCCCTGCATAAATGGATTCTTAGCATTTCCAAATTCTTTCGGAGGGTCTAGAAATTGTATATAACCAGGTGCAGATCCAGGAATTTTTGCGTTTTATATAGCTAGATACATGTACGCTAAAAAAAAAGCTAAAACAAAAAAGCTTGACTGAAAAGAACGTGCCCAACAGATGACAGACATCACTCCAGTTCCCAATTGCTCAATTTCATCAATTACCCACCCCCCCCCCCCCCCCCCCCCCAACCCCCCCCCCCCCCCCCCCCCCCCCCAACCCCCTCCTCCCCCTGGGTATTAATCCCTAAAAATAATCACTTATTCATACTTTATAATTGGGGTATGTCGGGCAGGGGTTTGGGACGTATCTTAAATGATCTCTGGGAGGGGTGGTTATCTCATGGAAGGGTTTATCCCTGTGTAGGGCTTGCTAAGCTCACGTGATAGCCAATCCCAATCAGTGAGGAACAACTGCAATACCGTGATTCGAGACCACCAGTTGGCTGAATAGCTTAATTGGTAGGGCGTCTGCACGTTAAGCAGAAGGTACGCTGTTCGAATCCTAGTGGAGCCAAGTTGTTTTTCACTGCATCCAGATTTCCCAAACTCATGGACATTGGTCCACATTTGTATCGAATTTATTCACCCCGGCTGTCCCTGGCGGATCCAGGCTTACTGAAATATGACAATTTTCGCAGAATGCGTCACAAATATTCTTCTGAACTTACTGTGAAATGTAAGGTTTGCCGTGGCGGTGACGGCTGGTTGCCCAGTCAAACTGGCTTCACATTCATAAACACCTTGGTTAGTTACAGTTGGACTTCTGATCTGATATTCAAACAGCTCCCTGCCTCCCGTCTGCAGAAGGGTGCCGTCGAGTTTCCACGTTATATGGAGGTCTGCCAATGGCCTGCCATGAAATGTGTAAGAAATGAGATTATGAATAGGTATTTGGTACGACAAAATCAGAAAATATAATTAAGTATCGACAAAGACATGCTAAAGCACTTTTCGACTTACACTCAAAGCAAAATGTAAGAATGGCGTGGTGACGCTATCAACAATAGTATAAGGCTAAAGGCGGGAATGACGTGTTCAGAATGCTAAGCGCTAAATTGGTCTGCAGCAGAAAGCATGTTAAAGTGCATGCGCAGTTAGATTATATGAAGCGTGTGCACAAATCCTTGATGACACAGAACGGGCTTAGTGAAGTGAATGTATGTAGCCTCAAGCATGCGCAGAGGCAAGATACTACACGCTCTGGCCAGTATAGTGAACTGCTGTTCGCTGTATTGTTTCGAGCATTCAGGGTTATCAAGCAAGTGTTGTCCTATAGCAGATGTGCATTCAAACTGTGTGTCAGATTTGCGCGCATCTTTGCAGACGCGCGACTGCTGTTAGCGGGAAGCAGGCAGGTTGCTGCGGATGGAGGATGGAATGTGCTGTTTTATGCGATCAGCCAGCCGTTGAGACGTACGACGTACGCACATCGGCGTCTTTATGGACTGCCGGAAGTAACTTATGCGCAGTGAATATTACGCGTGGCTCAATGGTGTAGTAAGCACGGGTCACGGCTTTCGTCACTTGTTCGAAAGTTTGTGAAACTTTCTGCTAGTTCAGTCAGATTCAGCAATAGACCGATCCAGTAAGCTCCGCCCATTTTGGAATTGACCAATCACAGCCTCAGGTTCAGGTAACCAAAAAGTGGATCTCCATTTTGGTTACCCGAGTCCTCGAAATTTTGTGCACAGAGCTACGGCAAATGCAGCACGAGTGACACAAAAACACCATAAACATCATTTTTATCAGCGCAGAGGACCCTAGCCGGTATAAGACTTTTCTTCCTCCATACTTCCGTCAGAAAATTCATTTCTTTTCTATTTATACCTCATGTGAGACGAGAAAAGGACAAAAACAGGTCAAATGTTTCCAATGGTGAACAGTGGCTAGGTCGTTGTGCGAACCTTGCTGTTCGATTTATTTTAAACTCCGCTAATCAGCTTGATTAGGATCAAATTATATGCACAAATGTAATATCCTTCAAATGTGGTTGAAAACAATAATTATACACGTCTGGTGTAAGCCGTATTAAAGGCCTACGATTTAGAGGCTATCAAACTAGCATCTGAACCAAGTTTGACGTATGAATTACGAGCTGTAAACAAATAAAAAAGGTTCAGTGTCTAGGTCTCGACAATAAAGTGTCGAAGTTCAATAATTATCACCGTGCTAAAATCGGTCAGAATCAATCAAGCTGAAAGAGAAAATAAAACACGTGTGTCGGAACTGGAACTGAATTCGGGTCGAGTGTCGGACCAGCACTGTGTGCTGGCGCTCGGTGGCCACGAAAAACCCCCAGCCATTGGAGGAAACGTGGGTGCATCCAGGGCACTCGACAGGGGTGCACTCCCCCGGTCCGAATTCCGATTGAAGTGGGAAAATGGGGTGGGCGGGATTGTACAGCAAAGTTGACACGATTGACCGAGAGTGAGCTACTGAAGCGAACGTGGCGTTTATATAGCCAGTTGTTATGTAATTCTATTGTGTTCAGTGTGAATACACTGGCACCTGTCGTTCTAAAACGAAAAGAAATTCCACTTTCTTCCCCCATACTTCCGTCAGAAAATTCATTTCTTTTCTATTTATACCTCATGTGAGACGAGAAAAGGACAAAAACAGGTCAAATGTTTCCAATGGTGAACAGTGGCTAGGTCGTTGTGCGAACCTTGCTGTAGTCTATAGAAAGTCGCAAAAGAAAGGGCAAAGGGGAAACAAAAAACAACGAAGGTAAAAAGGTATTAAATAACAAATTACGATTGCCAGTTCCGGTGTGGAAAGATCAACAATTAAGCATTGTGAGATTAAACTTTGAACGATGTGCTCGATGCCAAATATTGGACGGACAAAAATAAAATAAAATAAAATAAATCCGCTGTCCCTCAAATCGAATTCGATACCAAACGATCGAATAAAATGTGTTATAAACTCAGTGCCATACGACTGGGTATACGCAAATGTCTATGCCGCCTCAAATAGACGTTTACTGGCCTTCGGTGCACACGGAACGCGGAAAAAACAACAAAGGTAAAAAAGGTATTAAATAACAAATTACGATTGCCAGTTCCGGTGTGGAAAGATCAACAATTTTAAAACATTGTGAAATTAAACTTTGAACGATGTGCTCGATGCCAATATTGGACGGACAAAAAATCCGCTGTCCCTCAAATCGAATTCGATACCAAACGATCGAATAAAATGTGTTATAAACTCAGTGCCATACGACTGGGTGGACGCAAATGTCTATGCCGCCTCAATTAGACGTTTCTGCGATGTACTCTTTCACAACTCCCCAGCCGAGATCAGAACGGTCAGCAAGTCGTATGAGCTTTTGACGTTCCTTGATGGACTTCACGGCGGCGTTCCAGTCGGTCTTGGCCGAGTCGATGTCAAGGCTGTCAATGTTCTGAATGGCCGACTCGACAGGCGAAAGAAGCTTCTCGCAGTGCTTGTGCTGCTGTTGATGCCGTCGCGTTTGAACGTCTGAACGTCTGATAAGCGTTGCTTCTTGCAAGCCGATTCGACCTTGAAGTCTAATGACTTAGAAAGGGCCTGGATAGCGTTCAGTATCTGATCACTGCTGGTACCGGACTCCGAACCGCCGACGCCCGGTTCGAGGGACATGTTCGATGCGGTGCGTGAAGACGTGTGTAGAATAGGATTGTACAGCAAAGTTGACACGATTGACCGAGAGTGAGCTACTGAAGCGAACGTGGCGTTTATATAGCCAGTTGTTATGTAATTCTATTGTGTTCAGTGTGAATACACTGGCACCTGTCGTTCTAAAACGAAAAGAAATTCCACATCCTAACCTACTTTTAATCCATTCATAAATGTGTTTTTGTGTAAACGGGAAAAACTCACCAAAATTAGCTTGTCGTTTTGCTATGTTGTGCATTCACTGCGTTCTAGATGTGTGTCGAGATGTTTTTGTTCGATCAGGCGCGTTACGCGTATTGCAGGTTTATTGTACGTGCACGCACACCGGATACTTAGTACACATTTTGCTTCCGAGCGTGCAGTTTCTGTGTGCGTGTGCGTGTTTCAATACGCGCTGACCAGGGCGCGGACGCTGACGCACGGCACGGCCACGCGACTCTACTTCACACGTGCCTCACATGTGTTTCATGTTGCTAGGCAATTTCTGAATGGGCGGAGCTTACTGGATCGGTCTATTGTAATGCGAAGGGTGTAAAGCATAAAGGCCGTCAGTGCTCTTCATTTTTACAGATGTCCCCCAACCAGATGGCAAAAATATATAGCATACAATATAAAAAGACATAAAACAATTAATGTTTTATTTGTTAGTAAGACGGAATGTCCCATTCAATTCGGCTTTGCTTCGTTGAACAGAACATTCCGTCTTTCATCAATCAACTCATGAAAATATTGATACTGAATATTCGTACAGTACCATTAAACTTTCACTGTTTGCATAACAATAAACAGTTTCATGAATAAAACCAACCTGCCGTTGGCAATACATTCCATCTTGGCAAGCAAGTCTCCCTGAATAACTGCTGTGTCTTTCGGTGGAACTACTATTGTAGGGGCTAGGGTGGCTGGAGATGAACCTGTCTCAAACAAAAACAACAAAGAAGCCAAAATATTACAATTAATTAATTACAAGTAATTCTATATTAATAAGTTACTGGTTTCCAGCTAACAGTAAACATACAAATATAACATGTCGATATTAGCTCCCGAGGTATTGTAAAGCCTAGCGAACATCGACCTTGCAACTGGAAGCAACTTGGAGCAACTGGGAGCAACTGGGAGCAACTGGTCAGTTGCCCAAAAAGGTTGATATACGCGCACTTGCAACTACCGACAACTGATAA
This sequence comes from Henricia sp. BOLD:AAB3569, assembly GCA_037783545.1. Taxonomy (NCBI): domain Eukaryota; kingdom Metazoa; phylum Echinodermata; class Asteroidea; order Spinulosida; family Echinasteridae; genus Henricia; species Henricia sp. BOLD:AAB3569. Next base: position 665,283 of record JBBELK010000038.1, on the reverse strand, counting down.
AAAAATCCCAGTTGCCGCGAGTTGCTCATGTTCTACTTTCTGGCAACTAGTTGTACCCGGAAAGTTGCGTCGATGTACGCGTACTTGCAACTAGTTGCTGCCAGTTGCTCGCGTGCATCTGATCACGTGCGCGCACATCGACAGCAACTGCAAGCACAGTTACTTCCAGTTGCAAGGGTAATGCACTCTGCGCTTTACCGAGTTGCTGTGTCGATGTGCGCGCTTTGGAAAATGTAGATATAGCTGGATGCTCCCAGTTGCAATGTCGATGTACGCTAGGCTTTAGTTGATGAACTAGGTTCCGAGGTGAAGCCGAGGGAACAAGTTTGACCATGACGTTATTTACGAAGGCTTTCCAAAATGCTTCACGCACCTGAAGTGCATTATTCATAACTTGGAGGTATTCACTGATCTGGGAAAGACGTGCCAAATACAAATGTTCAATATATGCTCGTAACACTTGTTACATTTTAGTCCGTCCCGGTTACGAGCGTATATTGGAAATTTGTACACATTTTTTTAGAAAGGCATGTTGTCACACTATTTGTAACCCTTTTCGGGCCTAAGTTATCTTTTCAGCACAACTGAAACTTATTTCTTTTATTTTGAGACCAGACAAAGGTATTTTCTGGAAAATATGGTCTGTGTTGCCAAAATTCCCCCTTTACTGTGGAAAGACTCACATGCAAGTTAAAACGTTTGCCATAAAGCCAAACCTACCCTGGACATTCAATGTGATCGTGGGGCTAATCTGGTGTTCTATCGTGAAGGTGTTGTCGGCCCGACACGTGTAAGCTCCATGGTCTGCGCTTGAGGCATCTAGAATGACCAGGCGGTTATCATTCGATATTGCCTTGTTGCCACCGGTGGCGATGTCGACGCCAGCTTTACGCCATTTAATACTTGGCTCTGGGTGGCCATCTGCATGTTGATAATATTTAAAGATTTATTAAAAAATAAAAAGGTACATGTAAATGTGTAAGCATCAGTGAATAATGCATTGGAGGATGTGTTGCAGACTAGGGCACACATACATTGTACATGTACGCGCCAAACATAAGTACAGTGAAACATGCTATTAAGGCCACCTTGATAAACAGGCCACCTGCTTATAGTGGCCACCTTTCTTTGGTCCCAACTGCCATTTGTATAATGCTTAAAAAACCTCTATAAAGAGGCCACCTGTTTATAGAGGCCAGTTTTTTACGGTCCTGAGGGTGGCAACTATAGACAAGTTCCACTGTACATGGCAGTAAAGTTTAGAGATATCTCTATTTTTGGATACGTGTGCTAGTTAAAGGCACAGGCTCGTCAAATTCGTGCAACGAAATACAGCTGCGTATTTCGTGTTGGCGGGAGTGCATTGCTGACGAGCCTGTGCCTTTAAAGAGCCCATGACATGCTAAACAATTTATGCCTAGTCTTTCCTTCATATGATGGATTACTTGTTTAGCAAGACATTACTTATTGTTCGTTTTGATGTAAAATCAATAAAAGGTAGCCTTTTCAACTTTAAAGATTTCATTGCGGTAAATCACAGAAAGAGGGCGCTGTTTGGAGTGCATCACTTCAGGAAGACACAAGGAAAAAGTAAAGGAAAAAAAAATAAGACTTCAAGTTGGAGTTGTGGAAAATTGCTGCAGTTTCTATCTACCCCCAGTTGTCATGGCTTACAGCAGGCAACATTTAACAAACTTAAAGGGCCCCTTATTTAGGATTTTTATCAATGAAATCTATGCTTTAAAACCACTTTACTCAGTTAAAGTCATAAAAATCCTATTTGGAGCTTGCTTTGGGGGTTAAAACCAAGGTTTTTAGTTTTTATGCTAATGAAAATATGCATATTCATGACCAAGGTCACGACGTCACAAGAGGCAAACACAGGAAAATCACATTGACCTGTGCACAAAAGATTCCACTTTTTTCTCAATTTTCCTGAAACTTTTGTAATCCATGGCTGTTTGAGTTTGTTTTACATGTTGCCTGCTGTAAGCCATGACAAAACTGGGGGTAGAAACTGCAGCAATTTGCCACAAGTCCAACTTGAAGTCTTATGTTTTTTCTTAACTTTTCCCTTCTGTCTTCCTTATGTGATGCACTCAAAACAGCGCCCTCTGTCTGTGATTTATTGCAATGAAATCTTCAAAGTTGAAAAATGCCACCTTTTATTGATTTTACATCCAAACGAACAATAGTATGTCTTGCAGAACAAGTAATCCGTCATTATGAAGCAAAGCTTAGGCATAAAGTTGTTTAGGACGTCACAGGCCCTTTAAACAGCCCATACGGCCTAGCAGTAAAATTAACTTAGTTGGATGATTACTGTTGCTCACCTATACTTGGACAAGATAACATAATGGCCTGGCCGGCTGTTACAGTCTCAGTCCTGGCTCCTTCGACAAAGGGGTCCAAATCTGCCAGAAAAAAACACCCACGATCGATCCAACTTAAAATCTAATGTAAAGTAACATAAAAACCAGGGTATGTTTTAAGTTGGTGTACCTTAAGCCCCTTGCACACATTCACGAATGAGATGCCGGATGGCTGGTCCGGCACCACGTACATGTGTAGAAGTCGGCTTCATCTCTGGCTGCAACCTTGGCTATCCTGCCTTGTCAAGCTGGACGGGCGAAACAATCCAGCATGTTCAATTTGTCTCCCAAATCTCTCAGAGGAAAATGGTCCACGTTGATGCCGTGGGTTGCCGGGAGCCTCCGTGAAGCCACCAAAATGTCCGTCTGCGCCGTGTAGAGACTTGGAAGGGACCAGGGGCCAATTTCATAAAGCTGTTTAGCAAAAATATTTGCTTAATCAAATATTTGTTTGCTTTATAAAAATGGGTTAATAGTCAAAATTTTACGTCAACTTGTGTTCTTAGCAAGAATAGCAGATATTCTTGTGAAAAACACAAATTGGCATACAATTGTGACTATTGACCCATTTTTATAAAGCAAACAAATGTTTGATTAAGCAAACATTTCTGCTAAACAGCTTTATGAAATTGGCCCCTGGACCATCCGGGAGTCAAAATTTCATCCAGGAGAGCTCAGAGAGTGCCGGTTAGTAGCAAAAGGTGGAAGGGCCTCTAGGGCGTCATTTTACATGCATCATGAGGCCGCACCGGCTACGGTTGGTCAGGCGACAATCAGAAAAGACCGCCTGGAGACCGTCTTTTGTAGGCACCGAGCGAATCTTTCTTTTGCCCTACATTCTGCCTTCGGTCACACGCCATCCGGGCATAGACCGGAAACGTCTCCGGTAAGGACCGGCTAGAGACCGTGGTCTGCCGGGAAGAGACCCTAGTTATCCGTCCGTCCGCCATGCTCAGACAGGATCACCACAGATGGGTGAAATTTCTCGTCCAGCATCATCCAGTGAATGTGTGAAAGGGACTTTAAACAATAACACAAATAAAGCCTAAACAACAAAGCATAGGAACCAACTCAATTGTAAATACGTACCCAATGTGCACATTTTATGAGTGTGGATTAAAAAGGAAAAAAAAAACATTAGCAATATTGGTGATGAAGCCGGTGGGCCAATGAACAATGTGAACCAACAGAACACATTAAATAAAGAACACGCATTAAGCCTTGACGTTTACTCAGGCCACCGAGGCCAATGGCCACACACGTGTGTGGTATCCCTTTGCAGTATGACCTCGCACTCGGCCTGGATACATACATGTACATGTATGCCTTCCAAGGCCGCTTTTACTGACTCGCTGTGTCCGCACTGGACTTGATAGTTGGCTAGGAAAAGTAACCCCTGGACACAGGAAAAGTTACTGAGAGGAAAATATCCCAGTTAAAATGGGGAAAGTACCTATCGTCTTGGTAAACTTCAACAAATATAAAATTTAACTCACAGTACACATTCAGCTGTGCGCCTTTGCTCATAATTTCCCCAATTGGGTTGCGCACCAGACACCGATACTCGCCGGCATTGGATCTGGCAAAGTTTCTCAGAAGATACGTTCCACCGTTGGCATCGTAAGACGTTTCAGGGAGGTTGTCCTTCCACCATTGGTACTCTAAGGGAGCATTCCCTAGGGCTTGACACCGGAGGGTTTCTGTGTTGCCGACGAACGTTGTGTCTCCTTCTGGATGTGTTGTGATGTAGGGTGCTTCGGCTGGGTTAAAAAGGAAAAACAAATAAAGCATACAATATTTACAATTTACGTACATTGCTATCGCACAAACACAAGTGGAATACAGAAATATATTAGCAGGGTTCTCCACTAACTGTTTTGTCTGGGAGCACTGCCAGCGTTTCATCTAGCCATCTAGCGACCCGTCCACCCATCTTTTAGACGGGCAATGTGTGATTTTAGATGGGTACTTTGCGAAATGGACAATAAAACATGACGGGTAGAATTTTGTCAAATGGACATTAAAACAACAGGTAAAATTTTGGTTTAAAATGTACATGCATACATGTACTTGAGCGACCTCATGCCAAACAGGGGAGCTGGTCACCATTTGCCCCGTGTGGGACAAATGGTCTTGGTTTTCAAATGAACCTCTTTTCCATGGAAATACACACATAAAATATGTCAAGTAAATCAAGTTAATCCAATCTAGAACATGTTTAAAGTAGTGATGAAGATTATGACCAAGCCCCCTGCCAATTTGTACCTATTTGATATATTTACGACTTCAGCTGCAACCCAAATGACAGCAAATTAACTTGTCCTAAATGTTTTTACTCGGACCGAAAGATTGAGGAAGCTGAGAGATGGGACATGTTTTGTCTGTCAGTAATATGGTATGTATGAACATCTTTTCTGGCAAGGCTGCAAGAGCTGCTGAGGCAGTGATGGAGTTTAGCAATTTTCAATTATTTGACAAAATGATGGTTACCGATGTAACGGGGACGCCACGCCACGGCAACCCTGGAAGTGATTTTGTTGAATATAACATGAGCACACAGTCCGCGATCTAAACAATTATTTGTAATCAACATTTATGGGTTTCTAACTTGAAATTGTACTGGTATGTGGTTCAAAGAAATCTGTTGAAAAACACCGAATGTCACACCTGCATTTTGCAAAAAATTTCATTTAGTTGATTTATGCTTTTACCACGTGTCAAAAAACCTGTCCTACTTTTAATTTTGAATAACCTTGTCATTTTCCAACAGATTTAAACCAAAATTTTACATCATGTAAACAAGGCCTGACAAATTTAACTGAGTGAGTTTAATCAGTTTTGTCCAAAAGGGTGAGATTTATTGGCCATACGAGAAAAAAAACAAAATCCCAAAATTTCAGAATTTGCCACTTTCTACTTGGCATCCGCCATTTTCAAGTACGGTAAACTGTATATGTCCAAGGTCCCTTTGCACCTCCTGATAAAATGCTCGAAGCGATCGAGATGGTTTGCAATAACATTTTGAGTGATCCTGCCCTTCTTCATAAGCTTTCAGCTGCAGCACACATTCCACCGTGACCACCGTCTCCAGCGATGTACTGAATTTGAAGGAGGCGACATTGAAGGTGGCGAATTCTGAAATTGACTTTTTTTTCGTATGGCCATTAAATCTCACCATCTTGGACAAAACTGATGAAACTCACCCAGTTAAATTTGTCAGGCCTTGTTTACATGATGTGAAATTTTGGTTTAAATCCGTTGGAAAATAACAAGGTTATTCAAGATTAAAAGTAGGATTTTCTTTTTTTTGGGCACGTAGTACATGTATAAAATAATAGACTGCTGGTATTTCTGAGTACTATTCACTAATGGAATTCATAAGTCCAAAAATATAGGGTAAAAAGGTATCCGATGTAACAGGGACACCGTATCCTTGTTACAACACCCAGTGAGTATCCAGCTCATCCCATGCCTTTTAGAGCCACCTTTTGGGTACAAATGTACATGTTTAGGGTTAATTGCAAGATTAAGACCTGCCATATTGCTTACAGACGGCAAGTGTAAGCATACACCCGATCACATTTGGTATTTCAGAGCTTGTTTAGTGTGCATTAGACCAAAACCAGCACACAAAATTGAGCACCTACATGTACATGTAATAGTAATAGAGCTTGAAAAGTACATGTCCTTGAATTGATGCCCTCTACATGTACATTGTACATGACAGATTTATGGAATGTACCAGTATGTTCACAATAAAAATGCTGAAATCGTAAAATTTTAACCTGGGCAATTCCATGGTTAGTGACAGGGCAATTCCGGAAATTCAAATTTATACCTCAGAGACTTTGAGGGCTTGTAATGCTTCACGTATTCAAGTTGTTTGATTTTAAACAAATGTTCTTTGAGCATCACTGATGGAAGTGTAATTCCTGAAAAACTGATTGTAATGCGTGGTACATCAAAAAATATCTCGGTTTCAGACGTATTACCGGTACTCATTAAGTACGTCCGAAACTGAGGGTTTTGGGGACCCTACACACTTACTGAAATCACTTCAGAAATTACACTTCCATCAATGATGCTTGAAGAACATTTGTTTAAAATCAAACAACTTGAATACGTGAAGCATTACCAGCCCTTAAAGTCTCTGAGTATAAATTTGAATTTCCGGAATTGCCCAACAGTACATTTTTAGCATTCTACTACACTTCCAAAGGCTAAAACATGTGTTCGAATTAGCACTGGTCCATTGCCAAATGACAGTTTAAATTATCTCGGGCCAGTTGGAAAGCCTCCCCAAATGGTCCGGCTGGACAGTTGAAATAACAGACCCATGTCGTAACTCACACATTATGTTGTCTTGGCTGCTAAAAAGATGCAAATTAGGTACCGGTAGGACATTATCTCCCTTTAGAGAAAACTGCGGAGAAAATCTACCAAATTGTCTTCGTTTATTCACTCACTTGTTGTTAATTGCAGACATTAAAGATAAACTGTCCGTATTTAGGCCGATGTGGGCGTAAAAAAAATACATGTATTTAAAAGTTAAATTGCTATTGCTGTTGGCCAGTTGGAAAACCAAAGGTTCAGGGAAAACCCTGTATGCCTGTCAGTTCTCTATACGCCTTTCTTAATATTTATTCATAAACGGACCAAAGCGAGGCTATAGTTCCTCCGAAAAGTAAACAAACCATTCAACGCACGCACGATATATGGCAGCTATCGATGTCAACGCAAGGGACCTTAGCTTAGCCTCAAGTTTCGTCGATTCATGGTCGACTCCAGGGTTATATCAAAAGACAGACAGTTTGCAAAGAATGCAGGTACTTCTCAGCGGCGTAGGTGCAAGATTTGAAAGGTAGGAATGCTGTAAAATGATGGTGTTTACATCCGCATAACCTGATGAAATATCGTAACGAACGACATGCATGTTTGCATATGCCTACACTACACCATGCATGTACACAGTACATGCAGATTCACTGTCATGCTCGTGTCGTGCCTTCGTGATAAAATTGTACTGAATTGCCTGCACTACATTTTCCTTTATTACGGCATATTAAAATCAACCACTAAAACGTGAAATTCTGTTAAGAAATTGTAATATTAGCATGGAAATGTTAACAAATTTCGGAAAGAATTGGGAAGTTGATCATGGCTAATTCATACCTTGTGTGCATACTGTGCAAAACATTCAACATTTTTATGATCAACTTCCCAAATCTTGTCAAGGTGATGACCGTCCCAAGTTTGTCCTCCATATGTTTTTTTGGGGGGAGGGGGGAAAAATAGCCATGTGGGGAAACGCACGTAGCTGCTAGCAGAAAAACATGGGCTCTATTATTCACTGTCTGGAGGACAAATACTAGGGTAAATTCGGTCAGGAAACTTTCAGGTCAGGATTTTAGCAATGAAAACACTTTAATTATGTCATGCTCCATTGCATTCTAACAATCTCTTTCTCTTTCGTTTTTCTACTCCTCAGACCCACAAATTAGCAGAGTTGCAATAAAGTACGGCATGGAAGATGGAATCTCTGTCGGCAAAGTATTTCTGCGAGGTAAAATTTGTTGTAACTTAATTAGGGTCTTTTTTCTAACCAAAAATTCCAATGTCACATTTAAGGTAGCAGTCAATCCACCCATGCTGGCACACACAAACCCATGTTGAGCATTTACTAGTACATTCACTTTTGCAGTCTCTATACTAGGGGAACAGTGACAAATTATTAATACAAGAATAGATCCACCTTTATAAGAAGCTTTTCATGCTGATATTACAAAAATCATGTTAAAACGGGGCACTTTTGCAGTGCCTATACACAAGTGTTGAGTTCAGCTGTGTGCATGTACAACTCGTACCTGCTTGATACAGTGTAGTAGAGACCATGGACAAGGCTGTCCTTAATGTGCATAATGAATTTAGTAATTACAATTAAATGCCGTTTTAGGCAAATTCCTAACAAAAGCGATTCCTTTGCTTTTTTTTCAGAAAATGAGGAATAAGATTGACCTCCATCTACACGGGATTCTCATCAGTCCGTATACTTCCCGACTACTTGCGGATTCTCCCGACAGAAGAGTGTGCAATCATTTGTCTGCACGCTTTGGTCTTCTTTAAGTAAAATGTCTTGTTGCTACTTCGTGTCTGGGGCTTCCATATTTGATAAATGATGATAAAATTACAGCTACACAAGACTTTTTCCCCAAATGCCCTGCATCTAGCTGTATGGACTTTGTGACTTATGTTAATTGCAAAGGACAACCACACACAAAACTGTTAAAGCCTTGCTTGACACATTCTATTTTGAGCATGTGATCAGCTACATTAAAGTACATACACACTCCATGGTGTATTCACATAACATGGAGGCCTACTTGGCAGATGTACATGCAACTACAACAGTTGTTTGATAATCATGAATGAACCTCCACTGTACATGTATTTAACATTTTTGTTGAAATTTTGAGCAAACTGTCCAAGGAGTGAATACATGTAGACACACTTTGTGTGCTCTTATGAAAGCTCCACTGTGCCCAATTTTACGGTGCTGCTTGGCTTACTGATGTCATGAGATTAGCTAGTGGATTTTGAAAGTTAATTTTTCTAAGCTATGAAGGTACATGTACATTCCTGCCTAAAGGCACAGGCTCTTCAGCAATGCACACGCGCCAAATTCGTGCCACGAAATACGCAGCTCCATAGCAAAGGCATGGAGCTGCGTATTTTGTGGCACGAATTTGGCGCGCGCGCATTGCTTTCGAGCCTGTGCCTTTAAGCTTAAACAGCACCCATGCATCTCGCAACAGGTTCAGCGAGTTGCGATGGATGTGGCTATATCTGCGACGCGTCACAAATCTTTGTGATATCGACCCCTGCTCCTGTATAGACAAGTGTACATGTGAACAAAATTTGACAGTTTGAGTCCACTTGGAAGCATGCATGCCTCCGACTACACAAAATAAATGCTACATTACAATTGAACTCCGACCTCCAAGTTTGTTTATTCTTTACAATTTACATAGACTCTAGTCATCACTCATCAATTATTTTTCTGTTAAAAAATTAGATTTGTGGAAAGACTGACGTGCCTGCATTAGCAACTAAGACAGCAAGCTGTATACTAATAATAACGTTAATTAATCTGCTTATCACAAGAAAATGTTCAGGCCCTATCTTTCAATCATTGCTTTCCTTCATTAGGTTTAGAGACACGATTGACAATTGATTGGTAAACTTTTAAAATGGTACGCACAGCATTACAGAACTAAAGGTGCCTTTTAAAATTTCCCTCATTAATAATTCAAAAACCTTTAAAATACATGCTGCTTTGATGCATGATTTTTTTTTAATGGTAGGCCTAGGCCTAAATAATTCATTTGCAAATTGTCAACAAAAAAAACTGTAATTGGCAATTTCTCGCACAAAGGTACCCGAAATAATTGAGAAGTTGATCATGGCTTCAGACCTTGTGTGCAAAACATATGAGACACAGGCTGAACAAAATCTTAAATGTTTTCCACTTGAAATTTATTCCATCAAATATGCACATTCCAATGCTAGATGGGTCATTTTAAAGAAAATAAATTCTGATCAACTTCTCAACTCTTACCAGTGGTACCATTTTATATGAAAAAGGAGAGAATTTACAAGTCAGACTTCTTGTACTGCCTCGACATAAATTATACGAATATGAGATCGGCTGAAAAATGGCAAAGATTTGTTCAAATATGAATCGTAATTTCTTCCTGCCAAATTTGTGTTTTTCAATCAGATATGCACTTACTGACGGCTAACATTAGTTAATTAGTCATTTTTCAACTTATCGTGATGTCCGACTTGTAAATTCTTACCCGTAATAAATCAACAGACATGACAGAGGGAGGAAAAAGAGTCATCGTCGCTGCATGGCCCAATTTCCGGACACGGTTCGAAATAATTTTTTAAAAATGTCCTTCGAAGATCTGTCCTTCGTCTCTCCTAATTTTGATGTGCCCCTGCTTCTGTCGGTCATTATCACTCAGAAATCTACAAAAGCAAACCTAAAAAGGTCCAAACGACGAAGTTTTACGCTGTCAACTTGGAGCACATCAGTACGTTCGTAGGCTTATCGCACGCATACAATCCGGCACTGAAATGAGTGGAACTATAGCCTCGTTTTGGTCCGTCATGAATAAATATTAAGAAAGGCGTATTATGGTTACTGGTGGTATTGTCAAGTTACAAACAAAAACTGTGGAAAAAGATGTTTGTCTTCAAACAAGTGGTTTCCTCAAAAAGGACAGAACTGAAATAAAACATTATACACCACATGTATTTCCGTCATTGTGGTTAAAAACATACGTTAACGTAGGCTATAAACTTAAAATAGTGCAATTCATGTCAATGCAATTACATGTATTGTACTTGCTACGTAAGTCTACATCATGTACAGTGGCGTACATGTACATGTATGTTGTTTGCGGTGAATAATAAACTACAGTAAAGTACATGATACATTAATATTTAATTTTTTGTCACATGTACCGCCGAGTAAACAGTAAATTTCAATGCTTCCACAATGTTTCAAATTGAACCTTGCAATTAAGCCAACTACATGTACACTACAGTAATTGTGGTGATAATCTAGGTTTCTCTGACCCAGTGTCTGACCATAAATTTTAATGTTCAAGTGGCACGTTCCACACATTAAAGTGTACTTAGAAGGTATTCATGTATGCATAATACAAATTCCATTTTCCAAGTATTAAATATTATGTGGGCCCAAGGTCTCTGCAACAATGCATGTATTAAAATCTACATGACTGCAGGTACCATAGGGTAGTGTGGTTTCAAAGAATTAGTCATGAGTCTTTCCATGGTAAAGGGGGTATTTTGGCAACACAGACCATATTTTCCAGAAAACACTTTTGTCTGGTCTCAAAATAAAACTTAAAAGAAATAAGTTTCAGTTGTTCTGAAGAGATAACTTAGGCCCAAAAAGGGTTACGAATAGTGTGACAACATGCCTTTCTAAAAACCCTGTGTACAAATTTCCAATATACGCTTGTAACCGGGACGGACATTTTGTGGTTAACAGTACACTATTTGTAACCCTTTTGTGGGCTAAATTACCGGTATCCCTTCAGAACAACTGAAACTTATTTATTTTATTTTGAGACCAGACAAAGGTGTTTTCTGGAAAATGTGGTCTGTGTTGCCAAAATGCCCCCTTTAGTACCGTGAAAAGGCTCACTTTGAAGTACACAAAATATTTGGTACTTGAATGAAAGTACTCGCCATGCTTCAAAACCAGTTATTTGCATATTTCTGCAGAGTACAGCTTTGCACAATAAGCACATGCAGGACATTGAATTTTGCCCTGTGAAAACACCACACAGTACACTGTGATGCATGGTGTGAAATGACCCATAAATCACGCCAAGTGTTCCTTTCAAGTTCTGGGGTACAGAGTACACCACCAGCAGCTTAATCCAATTTGGTATTTTGCTTGATTTACTACCACATTTGGGCACAGATTTGTGGTCTTGCTAAATTCATTAAAGTGGTTTTTAGCATATTTTATTGGATCTTGTGCTCTCAAAAGTGTGTTGTGAAAAGACCAATATTGCTTAGAGAAAGCTACTTAAAGGGACACACCAGCTTACTGTTTACATAATGTAGCGACCTAGCATACTTGACAATCATTTTTCGATGGTCGTTGTAAAAAATAATTATCAAAATGTCACGTAATTAAATAGAAATGTTTAAAATTAACAAAAGAGACAAATGTTGGGCTATACGCTTTACAAGCCATCGCGATGTATTACCGTACTGTATGTATAATGTGTTTGTAAATAAAGGTGGCGTTCGATGTGGGTCGACACGTGTTTAACCTCGTTTCCCCCGACTCATCACACCTTGCATGATCCCTCAGGTCAGCGCTGACTCGAGGAAGCAACTCGAACACAACTTTTTGGTGTCTTTAGCTGTTTTTTCTTCGGATATTATTTATCGCCACGAACCGAAGACGCGAAAATCTGAAAGATTCTCTCATCCGTATCAACACCCAGAAACCCTTCTTATGAAATCTGTTGGCAGATTTGTGTACAAATTGGAAAATACGGTAGTGTTCGTTGGACATTATTTTCCAACAAGAAGAGAAACCAACCGCGAATGATAAAAGCAACTCGCACTTCGCGCTGGTTTCTACGGCTGGAAATAAAATTAACTCCAAGACTACGTGATTTATCGGAACCAGAATCTGGCTCGATTAAATTACGTGACCTTGATTTTATTTAAAATGCTTAAAAACGGCCAAATTTGGTGGTTTCTTTTCAGGTTCTCTTCAGTCTATTTCAGAAAGATTTTCAGAATTATGTATGGGTCGATCTATTTCGAGCCCAACAAAGCCGGTATGTCCCTTTAAACTACATAAATATTAGTTGGTCTCTTCCGGTGGTTAGTAAAAAAAAAATTTCTTTCCAACTGGCAGTGAATTTCAAGTACTGGTATACAAGCCTTGAAATAACCCACCACACGAGCTGCAAATTGCCGTCGGTGCCCTATGCTTTTGCCTTGCTGCCCTTAAAAAGTTCTAACACAAATTTTCCATTTGTTCATTCAGGTGCCCTTTACTAAGGGAAAATTGCTGTGCCCTTTTGAAAATGAATTTCGAGGCCCGAGTATAAATGCCTGAGCAAATTTTAAAAAAAAACTAACTTAGTGTACGTGTATGTAGAGCAAATCAGTATTAAATTGAATAATCGATCTGTAAATTACATGTACGGTACCGGGGGTAGTACATTGTATTAAAAAAAAAAAAACATCAAAAAAATTTATGGACTCTTTTTGAAAACCACCTTCAGCTTTTGATATGAACAACCATTATCCTGTCAGTTCCCAAATTTATTAAAACCATCTTAATGTTACCGGTAGTTTTTAAATTTATTTAGCAAAAATTAAGAACAAACAGGAGCCGTGTTGAGACGGTCACAACCCATCAAGGGTTTCTGAGGTTTGGTGTGTCCGCAATAAAAAAAAGTATAACCGCCTTCCCCCGAATGCATCCACACAGTCCGAACCTCCAAATTTTCCCTCGAAGACTTAAAAAAGGCAAATCAGGCCCGGGTCTGATCCGCCTTTTTCAATTCACCTTTTGTGTTTACACCTATCACCTACCCGGCTTCAACTCCCCTTTTTGGAAATTGCGGAGTTCGATTCGGTAAAGGCGAATCAAGTGTAAACGCAAACGGGCCTTAAAGGCCCAGTGTATCATTTGCAATGACCCCAAAAAGTAATCGACGAGTTTACAGGGGAAAGTTCTGAAAGTAAAGATTGAATTAATAGCAACTATCCAATGAAAGGTTTTCGCTCAAAATGATATAATTTTACCAGAAAATAATCCGTAAAGATGAAATTATTTTTACTTATTTTTGGTTCGCATCTACGCGGTCCAAAATGTATGGGCGCTGTGTACTCCGTGTGCGTGTTCCAACGCGATGTATGTTTATGACGCAAGCCACATACATGTAGTACCCGATCAACTGAGAACGAATATTTGAAACACCCCGCCAAGACCTGGAAAACGCATATGGATTTTCATGTTTTTTTTAAACGTAGTACATTTGACAAAGCTGAAATTTCTTCGGATGAGTTTGTTGATGTCTTTCTTTTGATTTATAACGGTTTTATTCGCAGAATCGCTCAAAAACAGATCATCTACAGGGCCTTTAATATACAGATGGCTCAATAAAATTTGATTATGTTTGCAATTTTTATAGCTCCATGGTCTGCACAAGGCAGTGTTTTTATAACATTCTGGATCAGTCCTTTGTCTATCTGCAAACCAACAGTAACAATCTTCTGCACAGACCAGACATGATCAATGGCTATACATGTAGCCTGCCATACTACCAGTAGGCAAAGGGCGACAGGTAAATATTTACTGAACCAGAAGATAAATGGATAAAGTGTGTGCAGGCTCAGCTATTGTTTTCCTATATCTGTCATAACACTAAGGGCAGCCTATGGACAAGGGTCACCAACGCAGCAGTATGTTGGTAAACTCAAGTCATTGGAAAGAACAGTACAGTTGTACATGTACCAGTATGTACATTGTACATACTGTACAAAAAAGAAAAAGAAAAAAATGAAAATTACTCAAATTAAATTTGAGTGTCCCACTTCATCTTTCAAAATGTCCTTGTACATTGTAGCACCTTGTACATTGTAGCATCAGGGCACTCTTAAAGATGCAGGCTCAAACGAATCTCACAGCTCCCTAGAAAGGCATGCATGTTCCTTGCGCGCATTGACGAGCCTGCATCTTCAAAGCGTGTTTCTATTGAAGATCCAGAATTTCACTGGTAAACCCATTTACCGGTAAATAGCGGGTAACGCGAAGTTTCTACTGAGCCGCTCTATCCGGAAAATAACGGAGTTTCTGGCCCTTCGTCATGCTTTGTGAGTTTGCCGGATAAGGGTCACATGCAGACGAGGTTAAGCACGTGCATTGGATCAGTCATTGTGCGGTCACGTATGTACGTTTTCTCGAGATCAACTACAGAATGTAAACGCGGCACTCAGGATCATTGCAGTTAACACTGATGCATTCTTATCAGGGGACCGATCCTGATCCCAAGCTTGGGACCAGTGTAAACACGGTCTTAGGTGGGGATTTTTTAGTCTCATTTTTCATGTTCCAGGGTAGAGAATTTGACACGAAGAAATCGAATTTTCTGTGCACGTGAGAGAAAATGTGTTTTGTCACCCTGGGTGGGGATTTTGTCAACTAAATATTGCCCAAGGGTTGGGGATTTTGTCACAAACAAATTGACAATTTTGGTCCACTGCACACTGTACTCAGTCCTTTGTATGTTGTATTGCACTACAAGCGTACAGTATGACAAGTTGATCGACCGTACGTGACAGAACATCAAACATCGTAACTGTCTTACAGAGTAACAGACACGGAAAAATCAATCGCGATCAATGTGGGGCTTGCAACAACTGCGGTCATGTGCGAACAGTATTGACTACAGACTCGCATGGTTCTTTAAAAAAGCGTTCCTGCAGACTACACAGTATTTTTTATCACTTTGCTTTTAACACTAAACACAGAAAGCCTTTAGAAAGCCTTAGAAAGCTAGAATAAAAATAAAATAAACATGTGATAAAGTAAATAATATATTTTGGCTCAATAAAATTTGATTATGTCTGCACACAGCAGTGTTTTTTTAAACATTCTGGATCAGTCCTTTGTCTTGTGCAAAATAACCTCAATGCCCTTCAACTCTCAAAACATGTGTTAAAAGCCAGAATAGAACAGCAGGCAGTGTCAATGGCTGCTCTGAAGTGAACCAATTATAGAATCCACTGTGAATGCCGAATAAAATTCTGGACCACACATGGGCCTCTCTGCAAGACAGAATTCCTGGAGCAAGGCGCCAGAGTAATGATCAGGAGCACAACGTACAAGACTGAGTGGACGATGTGGATTGATGGCATTACGTTGTGGAATGAATTACTTTTTACAAAGGACGTGTGAAATAGGGTTTTTATTACATAAAATAATAGTAGAGGATGTGTTTTACACATTTCGGTCAATTTCAGAGAATTTGATAGTTGCGTTTTGGTGTAATTGCACGTTTTATATTTTTATGTTAATGAGAATTTCCATATTCATGAGCAAAGCCGTGATGTCATCTCAGGAAAAACAGAGGAATTCTCCATAGACTTGTGTACAAAAGTTAATGTCATTTTCAGTGGCTTCTTGATATCATGAACTATATAAGTTTACTGAGTTTGTTTAGTATGTCATTTGCAACAACCCTAACAAGTTTGTTTGGGTCAAAAATGGATCAGTGGACTACTGCTACTGTTTGAAATGTAATGTTCTTTCTTTGTTTTTCCACTGTGGGTTCCCTCCATGACCAGCAACAAACAGCGCCCTCGCCTGACAAGACATTTTTGAAGTAGAGAAATTGTCACTTCTTTCTGAAATGAAAACAAATTTGAGTTTGCCCCTTTGTCTGCAACACTTTGATCTTTTGATTTCTGTATAAAAACAGCTGGGTGATAATTTTCACCTCACAAAACCTTTAAAGCTACTTACATACATGTACAGCAAATTGTATCCCAAGTTGAAAAGCAAGGAATCGATTGAAAAACAGCATTACTGTAGCTGACCAAGAATATGTACATGGGTCTGTCCACGGTAATAGGGTACATTTCTGTAACATTCAAGATCTTAGGTCCCAGTTCACTTCAAATGTCTTAATTTTATCTTTAAATTATCAAGCTAAACTGAGCAAATAACTTTTTCACCAAGGTATAAGAAAAATAGTCCTACAACATACATTTGTGAAAACCTCGTGCATAAATTTTCCTATTACGCATGTAACAAAGACGGAAAAAAATGTCACAAAATTGTCTGTCCACGTTACATGCGTAATAGGAAAATTTGTGCACTTGCTTTTCAAAAATGTATGTTGTGGCAGCAATTTTTTTCTTTTTTGGGCAAAAGTTATCTCCTGAGAACAAAACAAGGACATTTCTTTAATTCTGAGATAAACTAAAGACATCTGAAAGGAATTATTGACTTATTTTTCAAATGTACCCCATTACTGTGGACATGTACATGTAGGTCCCACATGTACGAAGCACTGGTAGAATGATGCGTGGCCAGTTTGCAGAACTTGACAATTTTTGAGTATGTTAGACACTGCTTGTTGTCAATGGAAAACCCCGCATCAAGCCCAAGAATTGTTCAGTGCGAAATGCACTACGGTGGTGCATGTGGGTCTTTCCATAAAAACAGGAGCCAAAGTGTGACATTTTTATGCATTTGTAAAAATGGCTTTTTCAAGTTACACTAAATTGTTTAAAGAAATTTCTGTGCAATTTCTAAATAATATAGAATATTTAAAATAATTTACAAACGGTTAAACATGTCTTGGTACCCGGTATCATAGTCTTGAAAATATTTATTCAAGAAAATTGTTTGACGACGTAAGGGGGTCTCGAAGGCATTTTTTACCTCTTGCGATTACATTTCAAGTCTTTTTGACCAGTTTCTTTCTGGAAAAGGTAGTTGCCGATTTTACCCAGCTGTATAACCTGGACTTTATTGATTCAAATTACAGTATGAGCGAAATTTGTCACATTTTAAGCGAAAGTTTCAAAATGTCACACTTGCACTTAGAAGATCGCACTAGTTTATTGAATCGCTCTAGTTATGTTTTGGGTAGTATCAACAGATAAAGGTGGTGTTCGATTCATGAAGTCATATATTCTTTATATGCCGAGGGTGATCGTTCTCTAAAGTCTGGTAATTATAAAAAATCAACTCCATAGCCGCATTGGACTTGTTTTTTGGGAGGTTTTACCGAGACGATGGTAAAATGAAAAATGGCTAAATTTTACTGCTGTCCGCATTTGGACTTTTTGACACAGTAAAATTTTACCGAGACCGAGACATAGCAAGCGCAGTGTCCCTTCGCAGTTCGACCTTCACGGCCCGGACGTACGCTTCTAGAGCGCTTTTACCAACTCGCTGTGTCCGCATTGGACTTTTCGTCTCGGGGAAAAGTTACCTGGGAAAGCAGTTGGCCAGGAAAAGTAACCGCTGGACTCGGGAAAAGTTCCTGAGAGGAAATTGTCCTGGGTGTCCGCATTGGGCTTAATATGGGAAAAGTACCCATCGTCTCGGTAAATTTTCCCAAAAAAAGTCCAATGCGGAGAGGCCTTAAGTCCAATACGGACACAATCAAGTCAGTAAAAGCAGTACCAGGGTTAAATATTTTGGCCCCGGGGCGAGACACTTTCCCCAGGGCGAGAACAGTAGTGGGGAAAGGGGCAGGGGTGAGTTCTCACGTGCTCAACTGAGGGACAAGGTGCTGATCTCCGGAGTGAGTTCGCCCCGGGGCAAGTTTCAGAACAACAAGTGTGAATCGACACCGGGTTGAACTGGGGTTGGGGGGTTGGGGTGAGTCACCCGGGCGAGTTCACCCCGGGGATCGTTCTAGTGGGGAGAAAATGAAAAAGTACTTTGTGATTTGAAGTGGTTGTGATCATTGAGACATTGTCCCACATGTGCAGCGTTCGAATTAGCACTGGTTCGTTGGCCAAATGACAGTTGAAATCATCTCGGGCCAGTTGGAAAGCCTCCCCAAATGGTCCGGCTGTCCAGTTAAAATATAACTTGTACTGGGGAGAACCTCGTGACTACCAAATTTTCCTAATTTATTCACTCAAATGTGGTTATAGCAAACATTAAAGGTCGACTGTGTATAAAAAACCAACCGGAAATTTTAACCGGGCCACTTGAAATGCCGACGGGCCAGTGAAGACTTAAGCCAACTGGCCCTGTTGGCCAGTTGGGAAAAAAGTTAAGGGCAAACGCTGATGTGATGCATCATCGACCAAAGCTCCAAACCACTTCATTATTGCTGTGCCCACCCCATCATTCATTTTGATTGAGAAATGAGGTTTATACACCTACTTTAAACCACAATATGACCCCACATTCATTACCCTACCAACTGCTATTGTTGTGGCATAACCACTGACTAGACATAAAAGAATTCCAGCGAGTGGGAGGGGGTTAATTCCATTTATTCCAAGTGAATTATGGTAAAGTATGCATCACTAATGCCATACAAGGTTTCATATGTAACTGTAGGATTTGCAGGTACCGGTATGTACATTGTAGGCCTAGGTGTACGCATGCAAACATTCAAAGGCATTTCTTTGTACCGTAATGGCCAGTCGGCCTTTAAAAAATACCAGTATGTACCCTTTATAAAGTCTTTCTAGTCTTTTAGCACAAACAAATGAAGTCTTCTCTCAAGTCTCCAGTCATGTGGTAACATTGTACCTCTACATTCCAAGGTCAATATTGCAAACTCAGCCCTGTCCAATTACTTCAGCAAAATAATGAGTTCAAGGCACACATTTCAGCCTTGTCAGTGAGTCAATAAATTGTGGTTCTACCAGACTATTTATTGGAAACTAGATATTTTAAATGTCATAGGGTACGTTCAGACGAAGGCACAAGTTGGTACTTTTTTAATTGCGCTTGGGTTGTTTAGATAAGAATTCCTTAATCCAAAATACGCTTGCGTTCATACAGAAAAGTTACGCCGGCACTTCACGATAAAAGTGGCTCAAGTTATTCCTCTGAGGTTATGCAGCGCCAAATTTCTGAGGTGACCTTCCGGTCACGCAAGCGCGCGTGCGGGAAAACGGCGGCGCGCCATATTATAATGCATGTTTGTGGGGGGAAGAGTGACGCAAACACAAAGCATTTTGAAATCGAGTTAATTGGCAAAACTTAACATGGAGTTGTATTTTTATCAGAGAACAACGAGTGTTATGAAGTTTCAAGTGCTCACCTTTGCATCTTTCAACGGGAAGAGGTAGTGCTTGTAGAAAATATTGTACATACCGGTGCGGTCCGGCAATGCTCAATCGGCAATTGTTTTATCGTGGATTGGCAACCACTTGTTATTTGATCAATATGCCGTATGTGAAACATTGCGGATCCGAATTCCTTTAGATATTTATTTTTTTGCTTGAAATATTTATTAAAGCGAGGATTTCCAGACTTTGCCAATTGGTTCCACGATTTTGAGTCGATTTTTTAGCAGCCATTGTTACAGTTGTTCTCTCATCAGAATTACACGTGGATATTACGCCGGTGATGGAGGGTCAGCGCGAATAAACTAGTACAGGAAGTGGCAGGTCAGTTGCGTTCCAACAGAGATTTACGACTCGGCGCAGCAGGAGGTGATCGTTGTCCTTGGCGCAACTTGCGCTATTCCTCCACTTTTCGCGAGAATAAGTTACGCCACTTTGGTGGCGTAACTTATTCCTCCGCGGGTGGATTAGAGCGTTCCAACGAGGAATAACTTAGTATTTTCGGATTAACGATTAACTTACGCCTCGTCTGAACGTACCCATAAAATTACATACTTATGTCGACTCCATATGATCTAGACAGATACCACATTGTCAAGACTGAATGTAATTCTCCTGGGCATTTTGTCAGAAGAGATTTATGTCCATAAATTACAGGCCAACATGAGGTTGGGACTTCTCAACATGTATTCCCCAGGCACTAACAATTAATGAAACAAAAACTCCATTCATTCTTGCTGGCTACTCCCAGGCAAATCAATCAACTGCACTAACCTTCATTAAGGTATTTTATTTCCCACAACTTTCACACATGTCTAGGTTTTTTAGGAGCAAAACGGAGCATTAGTCTCAATTCAAGTCTCAAGTCTTTCAAAGCAAGTCTAAAGTCAAATGCACATGGTCAAAGCATGGTCAAAGAGCCTGTTTACACTAAAGCTCGGGATCGGCTGCGGATCACAAACCGAGTGTAAATGCTCTCAGAACCAAAATTGGCCCTGGATTAGGCCCCGAGATTTGGTCTCGCATCGGCGGAGGGTCGAACCCCGAGCTCGGCATCAATTTGCGGTTATATAAGCAATTAATCTTTACCGCATCCCCTCCACAACTGTGTCAAAAAGTCAAAATTCAAGTGGCCACGCACACATTGTTCTGTACATGCACACACAGAGCATGACCTTTGACTGAAACGTCTGGTGCCGCGTTTGAGATGAACTACAGAATGTAAATGCGGCACTCCGAATCATTGCGGTTAACACTGACGCATTCTTATCAGGGGATCAATCGTGATCCAGAGCTCGGGTATAGTAACACGGTCATATTACAATGCTCAATTTTCTGAAAAGTTGCTCTTGATATCAGACTAAAACTATGTGTAACCTACATTGTAGCCTTTGTTCAAGGCCTCGCAGCTAGTGGTGTCGCGCGCCAGAACAAGAGCGCCACCATGCGACGAGGACTGGACGAGCAGCAGCACCACCATGCGACGAGGACTGGACGAGCAGCAGCGCCAGCTGCTCGGCTTTTGCTGTCCCGGAATGTTGCTACCTCTCAGGTAGCAAAATGCTAATGATCGTATGACACAGTGTGCGTGTTGCGTTGAATAGCTAACAATGCGAGCCAATCAGGTTCGCGCGCACCAGTTTGTAAGTCTTTCCAAGATCAGGTCCCAGGTCTTTCTAAAACAGGGTCCTTTTTCATAAAAGTTATAAACATTCTTAAAGATAGTATACATGATTGGTAAACTGTTACAAATAGTTTTATCCCCCTGTGTGATTGAAGATATGCATGATTAAAAACAACCTGAGCAAAAACCAGCTCCGTACTTCGTCTAACATTTGAGAAAACAGTCAAAAAAGGATTTGCAGTCATTTCGCCCCAAAACCACTTCGCCCTGAACCATTTCGCCCTGAACCACGGCCTGTGCAAGAAATGGTTTTGGGGCGAAGTGGCATTTGGGCGATGTAGTGTATGGCGAAGTAATTTGGGGCGAAATGGCACTCGGGCGAAGTGGTTTGGGGCGAAATGGCACTTGGGCGAAATGGTTTTGGGGCGAATTGAATTTTCGTCTCATGAGACGAAAACTAATTGTTTTACTCATTTCTCAAAGACTATAGCACTTCAGACAAAACTATTTCAGGGGAAGTTTTCTACGGTCATGTTTATATTGTGTAAGTTAGGCGTAAATCTGTGAACATTTTTGATTTTCGAGATTACCAATGATGTATACTGCCTTTAAGTGGATTTAGGAACAATAAAATCTAATTTTTCCTATCTTTAAAAACATGAGTTAAGAATGTTTATTTAGGAATGTTTCTAAGTTGGCTTTATGAAATAGGACCCAGGTCCCAAGTCCTTCCAAGACCAGGTCCCAAGTCCTTCCAAGGCCAGGTGGACCAGGTCCCAAGATCGAGTCCAAAGTCTTTTCAAGATCCAGTCCCAAATCTTTACTATTGACATATTTTTCTCAAGTGCGGGCACTTTTTAAAGTTTGTCATACATGTACATGTACATGTAGTCGAGAAAGGCATTAAAAGTGCAGTGGTTTTGGTAATGGTTTTCAATTATAAACAAGGTAATTGACCACACTATCATAATTTTTACAATACATTATCCTTGTTTAACCAGACTGTCTTTGTAAAGTACTTTCTTCAAATGAAAACACTATTCTTTAACCCAGACCCACTGGTACCAATACTGACAATCACTAAGGCTACAATTTCTGCACAAATAAACACAAAATGGCAGTATTAAACTTGGATCAATTTATCAAATTGTTGGCTAGGCAACTAACTTCTACTATAAACATGGAAACCTATAGACCATTCCCAGGACGCTTTCCCTGTACACGTTTGCCATAGCTGGGATGCAGCTTTTTCCAGTGCATGGACTGTGCGTTTTGCATTGTTGTTAAATCGAACAGCGCGCATCCATGACGTGTGCAACACACTCCTCACACACGTACAAATTCAAACTGAGCCTCTTTGCGCGTGATTGCCACGCGCGTCGCTTTAAGAAAAAGCGGTGTGGAGGGAATTTTGAGTGAAACGATGCACTGAAAATCACTTAATTATCAAAACACTTTCCGTCCAAGCTAATTCTGTGGAAGGAATTTGAGGTGAAACAACGCACTAAAAACCACAGAATTAGCTTGGACATGTTGAACGGAAAGTCTTTTCATAATTAAGTGATTTTTCAGTGCATCGTTTCACTAAAAATAAGTGACGTGCTTGGCAATTACACGGGTGCAAAAAAAGCTCAGTGTGAATTCACCATTACAACAAACGCGCAAATTGGTCAAAGTAACGACACAATGAGCATCATCACATAACGCATGTAGTTCACGTACTGGCTGCGTCCCAGCTATGGCAGACATGCAGGGAAGGTTTCCATGGTAATGGGAAAGGTCTATAGGCCCACATTGAGCCAGAGCGCTTGCACTGCACAGACTTTCCACTCAATTTCACCAACAAAGGTGATTTGGCTGTGGGCAAGCCAGCCAGCCACCCACACTCCCATTCACTTCAGTGCTCTTTTGAATGGGATTAGTATGCTTTGCTTCGTCTCAAGCACGTAATCGGGCAGCAAGTGCCGAATAAGCACTGATCCCTGACCCATGACTATTGTAGAGCTTGGACAAATAATGAACAAGAGCCGGAAACGGGTAGGCAAAAATGCACTCCTGAGAAATCTGTGCTGTTAACAGTGCTACGGTACATGTACAATGTACATGTACATTGTACATACTGATAAATATGAGACATTTTCACACTACATTTTGAACATGGGTCTGTCACGTGTTGAGTTGATTCAATAATGTACATACAGAATAGGCCCTACACCTTTTACCTGGAATTAAAACCCTTAGCTTAGCAAGCCCTACAGAGGGATAAACCCTTCAATGAGATAACCACCCCTCCCAGAGATCATATACCGTAAGATACGCCCCAAACCCCTGCCCGACATATTTTTTGGGATTACATTTGTATGACCCAGGGACCACCGGGGTGAATAAATTTGACACAAATGTGGACAAATGTCTACGAGTTTGGGAAATCTGGATGCAGTGAAAAGCAACTTTGTAACAAAAACTTTGGTCCAGCAGCCGATTTTACAAATCCTTTCGCACTGCGTAAGCCCACTTCCGCCATCTTTTATTGCGTAAGCTGCGCAACATCCTGTGATAATTACACACAAGCCTATGGGGCTTATGCCATTTTCAAAAATTGTGCAAGCTACGCAATTTTTCGTGAAATCAGCTGCTGCTCAGGAGTTGGGTTGAAATTTTAAACATGTTTTTAGACTTTTGGCATGTATTGAAAGCATACAGTGTGAAAAAAAACCTCAGGTTTGCTCTTTGTTAGGCTACATGTATGGTAACGGTAGTTCACATCAGGGAAATTGCTTCGTTCGACAAAGATTCTATGATGATTCAACAAAGATACAAATATCGCGAATATTTCTTTGTGAAATCGACCCCTGGACACGCTCTTTTAAATTGAATGACAATAACATTTTTAGAGTCACTAGTGTTGGACATACATACATGTACACCCTGTATCACAATCATTCAAATCGGTGGGCCTACATGGTATAAGCATAACCATACAAACTTCGATTTCTTGCACAGCATGCAGTAAGCTGGCACGTACACCTATGTTATTTCAGCAGTCTTCCGCACATCTCAGATGGAACGCTGTTGGTTTAAGCCCTGCAAATTACACATCTAAAGAGCTCTCATCTTGCTGAACTTGTCACAAAATACCACAACCCCATACGCAGCTTGAAATTCTAAACCCAACAGTTACACAGGCTGAACAAATACAACCATCTGAAAAAAGCTTGGCATGAAAAATTTAATCTATGGTCTTCCTTAGGATTTGAACCCGAGACCTCTGTACCATATAACCACAAAGCTTTACGTGTACCGGTACATAAATCCCAATACTATACAAACTGCTCAAGTTTTCTCCAGGGACCAAATTTGTTTTGTCTGACACAGAGCGATCAGATTGGAATTGTCTGTACTGGTACGTCTTTCAAGTCCAAAATGGAAGTCATGTACATATGTACTTCAAAAAAATTCCAGTAAAATACAAATTATCTCAAATGATCTAAAATCATTGATGTGTCCCAGTTTGGCACAGGAATAGCCTACGTTTTGTCTGGCCCACACATTCTTAATGGAAATCCTGAATAAAACGAATCATTAATACATGTGTACGAGTGCAAAATGTATTTATCTATCTGGTACTGAAACCAAGGATTTGTTTAAAGCGCCTTTTGCACCGTAGGTGAGTCTAAAGAAACCTGTGAGGAAGAGTAGACGATGAAGAATATACACATGTATGCACAGTATATGGGGAAGCAAACGGAATGAAGCAGGGACTCTGATAGGATTTGAACCAGGGCCACAGAGGTGAAAGGTGAGAAAAGTACTGCTACATGTACATGTATGCCAACCTGATCCCCTACAGTATAATGAACAAACCAGATGCATGCAAATATTATACTGTACATAATTTTTGCATGTGAAACATATCACTTTTAAAGGTACATGTACATGTAGAACACATGTTTACAGATTTGTTTACAGAAATGTTTACAGATTTACACATAACTTACACAATATAAACATGATGACGGTAGAAAACTTCCCTTGAAATTGTTTTGTCTGAAGTGTTATAGTCTTTGAGAAATGATTAAAACAATTCATTTTCGGAAATTTACTTCGCCCCAAAACCACCTCGCCCCAAATCCACTTCGCCCTGGTTCACTTCGCCCTGGTTCATATGCACTTTGCCCAGAACCACTTCGCCCTAAAGCCACTTCACCCAAAAACCAGTTTGCCCAAACGCCACTTCACCCAAAAACCACTTCGTGCGCAGGCCGTGGATCAGGGCTGTGTTTTTTGGGCAAAGTGTTTTTTGGGCGAAGTGTTTTTTGGGCGAAGTGGTTTTTGGGCGAAGTAGTTTTTGGGCGAAGTGATAACAGTTTAAAAAAAAATGTTTTCTCAAAAGTTAAACAAAGTACAGAGCTGACTTTTACCCAGGTTGGTTTTAATTATGCATGTATACATTGTATCTTCAATCACACAGGGAGACGGAACTACATGTTTTTGTAACGGTTTACCAATCATGTGTTCTGCCTTTTAAGCCATGAACATGAAGCTCATACATGTAAAACACCAACGCTCAGTCAATGATGAACTCAAATTCACATGTAGATCAGATGACACAACCCTAGAAATCCCTTGATAGCAAGTGTGCTTCTGGGTATTTCCAAGGTACAGGGTACCTCAGGGATTTACATTGTGTACTGGTAGTATTGGGTTCAGATTTCCATCTAAAATTTCACAATTTGTTCTTGGGACAAGAAATAGAACTCTGGTCCTTTTCAACTATAGGACCCTGGACATTTTAAATGCAATTTTGTTTATTCAGTTCGGCCAATATGTACAGTCATACCACTTATATGTAATAGGCCTTTTCCCGAGTCACAAGTCACTTGTTGGACAAAATGAAACTGAATCTGCTATAGTTTTGTACACACAATACATGTGAAATGATGATGTGTTCGTGCGCTCCTTGCCAGCCTGGCGGGGGGTGCAGTGTACTGTACATCTCGCGTCATACTGTATTTTTCACCCAAGAATCCTGCATTAAGTGCACGAATATATATCTTTTTTCTTTTTTTGAAATATGTGACTCGTAAGTTGTTCATTGTTAAGAGCACGTGTGGTCTAGTGGGTATCCAGCCGTGCTCGTAATCGAAGGACTACGGGTTCGAGCCCCACTTGTGCCAATGTGTGTGTCCGTGGGCAAGACACTTAATCTCAATTGCCTCGTCAACCCAAGCGATACAGGTATATGGAGCTGTTAGGGGGAATGCCACTATTGTGCGCCGTGGCCAGATAGCCACCTACATGTAGTTGAAGCGAAATGGTTCTAGTGATTTCCTGATGGCAGCGATGATGTTAATGGCAACAGGGCCAGGAGTACCCTAGGGTAGACATGTGTGCTAGATACAAGTGTCCACCATGATATTAAGTCCTGAGTCATCATGGTCGAGTCCGAGTCTGAGTCCAAGTCATTTTCCAACATTGTCCAATGTGACTCGAGTCCAAGTCCTGAACTCGAGTCCTACTGGTTGCAAGTGTAAAATTGTGAAAAGCCCTATAAAAAAAGGGTACAAGATCAGGGGTTCATTGACCTACGGTACCAGGGTACATGTAATGTATACCGGTACGTATTCATGTAAATGTACACGTATCAAAATAAATAATAAATAGCATGTTATTTTTAGTGTAATTAATGTAACATTATATGATGGAAGTAAAAGTTCACTAACCTACCGGTACATGTACAGTACCGTACAGGTAATACAAAATGTGTTCAAAATACATTTTTCAATATACATGATGTATAAATCTAATTGTGGAAATGAAATGTCAGCTACCGGTAAATCAGGAAACAACTGTGTTTTTACTTTTTGTTTCAGAAATAGAAATGATAGAAACTTTCACAGGAAATCTTTTTCATGATGCAAGTCATTCTTTCGGCCTCACACGTGCATTTTAGCTTTTTCCGTTATTTTTGGAAATACATACATGTACATGTACATGTACCGGTAGATGGATTTGGGAGCTACATGTACATGTATACATGTACATGTACATGTACCGTATGTACATGTACGTAGTACAGCTAATGCTGGTAAACTCAATACCGGTACTTCCAACAGATGAGGTTTCTTGTTAATGTTTCCAGTACACTTACAATAAAGGCACATTATATCATCTGCAGATGAAATACAATTTTCAGGAACAACAGCATTAAATACATAAAAAAATAATGCGGATAAACTGCCTTGTAGAAATTTCAGCCACACATGTGTACAGGTCTAATGTACAGTAATACTTCAGAAAACCTTAAAAATCCATGCATGGTTTTTGTGTTGAACGAATTGGTAAAAGAAAATCGTTTGCAATCTTTCTCCCACAAAGGTATCATTTTTATTTTTACACCAGGAAAACCATCATGGTGTTTGTTACCACTGATGTCAACAGGGAGCGCGTGTGGTCTAGTGGGTATGAAGCTGGACTCCCAATCAGAGGTTGTGGGTTCAAGCCCCACTTCGACCAACGTGTCTGTGTCCCTGGGCAAGGCACTAAATCTCATTTGTCTCGTCAACGCAAGCGATATTTGGGAAGCTGTTAATGGGAATGCCATAATCTAACTGCTGATACGGTAGGGTTGAGCGCCTAGCCAGCAGCCACCTAGTTAAAGCGAAATGGTTCTGGTGATTTCCTGATGGCAGCGGTAAAAATGGCAACAGCGCCAGGAGCACCCCGCAGGATGGACATGTACGCTATATAAGAATCCACCATTACCATTACCATTAACACTTTTATAAATGTGTCAATTTCCCAGAACAATTATGTGCACTTTTGTGACAGCTGTAGTTATAATTAATTTGTTGACAGGGAAACCCCAATAAAGAAGGAAACATGCAATGTTTGTTTTTGTCCTTTCACTTTCAGAAGAGTGTTGAAATACAGTTTGGACGTGGGGGAAGTTCACAATCATGTAAAAGTAGCAGATAAAATTCTCAGTACTAAAGGCCTGTCCGCATTGGACTTCACGTCTGGGCCGTAAAGGTCATACTGCAGGACACTGTGCATGCATGCTCTACCGCGGTCTCGGTAAAAATTTCCAGTGTCGAAAAAGTCAAAATGCGGACAGCAGTAAAATTTAGCCATTTTTCATTTTACCATCGTCTCAGTAAAACCTCGCAAAAAACAAGTCCAATGTGGACACGGTTAATATGTTACATACAGTGCTTTAATGTACATCGATTTTCCAGAACACTTATGCGATTTTGTTACAGCTGTGGTTACAATTAATTTGCTAACAAGGAAACCCTAATCCAGAAGGAAACGCGCAATGTCTGTTTCTGTCCTTTCACTTTCCGAAGAGTATTGAAATCCAGTATAGACATGGGGAAGTTCCAATCATGATCACTTTTGTATTAGAAATTGTAAACTACAACCCTCAAATTTTGCCACCAAAAGGTACAACAAACTGTACATTCTCAGGGGTGTTTGTAAAGGGCACTTCCAATAGAAAACTGAACGGTCAGAAAATAAAAGGCATCACAACTAAAGCTGTGTCCGCTTTGGACTTGGTTTGTGAAATGCCACCTGTTTTCAACACTGTTTACGAAAAGCCCATGGAATTACAATGTAAACAAGGGACCCAGTTTTTCCCTTGCTATTTATTTGCTTCATGTACACCGATTCAGGGGTCAACTTTTGGGGAGGCAAGAAGGCAACTTCCTTCATTGCACCTAGTTTTAAGCCCTGTCCGCATTGGACTTGTTTTGGGAAAACTTACCGAGACGATTGGTTCTTTTCTTTTAAGTCCAATGCGGATAGCCCAGGATGTTTTCCTCTCAGTAACTTTTCTCGAGTCCAGTGGTTACTTTTCCTGGCCAACTGCTGCCCAGGAAAATTTACCAGGTAACTTTTCCCCCCGAGACAATAAATTCAATGCAGACACAATCGAGTCATCGGTAAAAGCGCTCTGGAAGCGTACATTCGGGCCGTGAAGGTCATACTGCGAAGGGACACTGTGCATGCTCTCATACCGGTACGGTCTCGGTAAAATTTTCCTGTGTCAAAAAAGTCCGAATGCGGACAGCAGTAAAATTAAGCCATTTTACCATCATCTCGGTAAAACCTCCCGGAAAACAAATCCAATGCAGACATGGCCTTTATTTCATCTGTACCAATTGTCTACAGTGTACGTAAGCTTGTGAGTCTGCATGTACACTTTTAATTGATATATAGTTGAGTATATATTTTATGCTACATGTTGTAAACTATGCCATGAAATTGAACCCAGTTTTTTTTGCCAGGGAAAATACAAGCATGGGTAAAAACTGAATGAAATTAATAATGCAAGCAGGCTATCAATCAAACAGGCCCCCAACACATCCACCAAGCATTCAATCACCCACCTTCAACGTGCTCAACCTGTGAGTCAGCGAACAATGCTGCTCAGACAACCATCTGCACACCATATGCTGGCAAAGTGACAAATGTCCAGTTTTACACTATTTCCACTGTGTGTCAAAAACATCCTATTTTGATCCTGGTAAATGCTGTTTGCTAATGGATTTAAACCAAAATTTCAGATCATGTAAACAAGGCCCGACAAATTTTTATTGCGAAACTTGCATCAGCTTTGTCTGAGAGGGCGACGTTTTAAAGCCATACGAAAAACCCTCAATTCCAATGTCAAGAAAAATCGTCTATGACCCCGTTCTCACCAGAGAAATCGCTTCGTTTGACGAAGATTAGTTAATCATCATTAGTCAATGAAGCGTGCATTCTTAACGAAGATCGAATGAAGAGCGGTACGGTACACATTATAAGCGACCGCTAACGAAGATCGAATGAAGCCGTGGAAGGTGCGTCAAAAACAACGCTTGCTGGGCGCTTGACACACGTGCTTGTGCAACCAGGCCTGCCAAATTGCTTTGTCGAACTAAGGGAGTATTCTCATTACAAATTTGCTTCATTGAATGAAGCGATTTCTTCCTCGAATGAAGCGATTTCTTCCTCGAATGAAGCTGCTTCCTCGAATGAAGCTGCTTCCTCGAATGAAGCTGCTTTATCGAATGAAGCGATTCTAATCATCGTCGAATGAAGAGACGTGCGTTCACATCAGGAAATCTCTTCGTCGAATCATCATCAAACGAAGTGATTTCTCTAGTGAGAACGGGGTCTTTGTTATAAGTCCCTACATGTATTTGCACCTCTTGGGTTTCACAAATTGATGAAGGTGGTGTGCAATGACATTAGGGGGATTCAGACGTTTTCAGACGTTTTCGGCCGCCATCTCCAGCGATGTATTGGAGGACGCTACATGTACAAATGTATGTCAAAGGTGGCAGATTTTGAAAGTGGTTTTTTTATCTCACTCTCTCAGACAAAGCTGATACAAGTTGCTCAATACAATTTGCCGGGCCTTGCTTAAATTTGCACATGATCTGAAATTTTGGTTGAAATCCATTGGCAGGAATTTTTATTTATTTATTTTTTGTCTTTTGCCATGTAGGCCTAATACATTAAATGCATGACAGAATTGTTAAAATATTTGTCAACGACATCAAGTAAGTCAAAAGTCCTTTAAACCCAATTCCCTTTCATGTGTGAAAATCATATTACAAGTAAAATTAATGGGTTCAGGACTGCACTTACGGTACACTAACTGAAACTGAAATTTATGGAATTCAAATATATTTTGTCTGGGAGGCTGCCCGTGAAATCTAAACAAATACGTTAAAGCTAACACTATTGTGTCCATCTGTTTGCAATGCTAGCAATGTGGTATGAAACATTTAATGGGTTCCATAACCTCAGCTCTAACAATAAAGACCTCACTTGTCACAGTCATTACAGCCTGTCACCAGGGGCACATGGGACAGCTTGCAAGTTGCAAATTTTGGGAAGGGTAGACTAGTAGAAAATATTGTAGGCCAAAATAGTCATTACAGCTTGAAGTGGAGAAACAGTTTACATGTATATGTGACATCCGAAACCACTTTGACATTAAATTTCGGTCATCGAGAGCAATTCTGTGTCTGTTGAGAATAAAGTTTCGTTTTTCAGTGGATTTGTTTTCGACGTACATGTACATACTGTACAGCTGTGTCCGCATTGGACTAATTTTTGTAAAAAAAAGTTCTTGCGAGTCACTGTTAAGATTTCATTATGGTAAATCGTCTGTGTGCATCCGCACTTGGATTTATTTTTGGCCCACAGAATTGTACTGTCATGTAAAACCTTAGAAAAATGTATGGTATTGTTTCACCTCATCATCCAGGTCCACACAGAAGTTACATGTAGGCCTTACGGTACTGGACCATATACCGTAGTGTGTGATCTTTCATGGTTTTACAATGCAATGCCCATCCGCACGAGATTTC
The DNA here is from genome assembly GCA_037783545.1 of Henricia sp. BOLD:AAB3569. Classification (NCBI taxonomy): domain Eukaryota; kingdom Metazoa; phylum Echinodermata; class Asteroidea; order Spinulosida; family Echinasteridae; genus Henricia; species Henricia sp. BOLD:AAB3569. The sequence continues at coordinate 633,517 of JBBELK010000038.1, read as the reverse complement.
CAGCGATGTACGGTAACATTTACAATGTAATTCTTCTGTAACTCAGTTTGTCCTCTAACAATTACAGCAACGGAACGTAAAACTAAAAATTGACAGTCGACACAATTTCTGGTAATTTCCAGCCATCCGTATTGGACTAAATTTTGTAAGATTTGCAGAAATCTCCATAAGTTTTACCACAATTTGTCTATTTGGACACAGCTTTTGACACAAATCAATTTAGCGGGGTGTCTCTCGCGAAAATGCGGAATGCGTGATAGCTTGAAATCCAAAATAGTTTAGCCTATGATGTTACATGTAGTTTACAATGCTGTTTTTTTGGGGGAGGGGGGTGGGGTAGTACGGTACATGTACATGTAGTACGGTACATGTACCCGGTAGTACATGCGTGTAGTGCATGTGTGTAGGCCAAATAAGTTTCAAATCTGAGAAAGGTGGACTAGAATGCGTGTGTGATCCTGCCAAAAACCCTATTCGGGAAACAATCCTTTAATAATCATACCTACATGTACCATATTGTACACGTACATGAGTATGTTACTCTGTTGAAACACATGCCTGCGTATTTCCAGTTGGGAATTCATGCTACATGGGAACAGTCAATCTGCATTTGTTTCTTCAGGGGAGATGGGCCAGATGTGAAAACATTTACACAAGCTGGGGAACACTTGTGGGAACCTCCACAGTAAGTCACTTGGAATGTAAATAGTAATTCCTGTCATAAAATGGGCAAACTCCAACTTGTTTGTAAACTTTGCGCAGACTGTAGATAAAAATGGGTTTGGATGAATTGTGGCTTCATTATTATCAGTAAATATTGAACTTAAAGGGGCCCTGAAATGCTCAACTTTATGCACAGTTTTTGCTGCATATGAAGGATTACTTGTGTAGAAAGACACAACTACTGTTCATTTTGATGCCCCATGAATAAAAAGTGCCATTTTTCAACTTTGAAAATTTCTTCACATAAACTCACAGAAAGAAGGCGCTGTTTGGGGCATGTCACTTTAGGAACACACAGCAGAAAAGCAAAGAAAAAACATAAGACTTTAAACTTGAATTGTGGAAAATTGCTGCAGTTTCCAGCCTTAGTTTTTTCATGGTTTGCAACAGGCAACATGTAAAACAAACCTAAACCATCATGGGTTACAAATGTTTCAGCAAATTGGAGAAAATTGTGGAAACTTTTGTGCACAGTTGAATGAGATTTTCCTGTGTTTTCCTAATGTGACATCACCACTTTGCTCATGCATATGTAAATTTTCATTAGCATAAACATCAAAAACCTCGATTTTAACCCCCAAACAACATCCAAGTAGGGTTTTTATGATTGTAAATTAATGGACTAGTTCCATAATACAGATTTCATTGATAAAAATACATGTACCATTTCAGGGGCCCTTTAATTTCCGATAATTGCGGGTACGTACATGTAGTGGTGAACTGACTACAGACAATTTTTCATTTTATGTGAAGGTTCTATGTACAGTATGTACCGTATTTTCCTGCGGATAAGACGCTCGGCGGACAAGACGCAGGACCCTAAAATGACCCAAAAAAATTCAAACGTCAGCAGACAAGGCGCACCGCCGCATAAGGCGCAGGTTTAACCGCACACAGAAGAACACCAGGCGCCACCCGGTGTCGGTACATTGACACAAAGACGTCATTTTGTTGCCTTTTGGAGCGTTCACACTTTTTTTTCGAAGCATGAATGAAACCGCTAGCGGCCGCCAGACCGCCACATATTTGTATAATGATTTATAGCAAGGTTCATGAAGTCAAAGACTCAAAGTTACAGATTGTTTTGAAAATAAAGTTTATGTAACTTAGACATAATAAAAAATACCTTTGAAGGAAGTGCATAATAAAGAAAAATCTCGAAAAATTTACGGAGAGTTGAAGAGCGAACGTCGATGACGAAGTCCGCAAGTCAACAAATTCACCGGTTTCCCCGACGGCAGCCGCACAGTGCACAGACTAGTGCACAAAACACGGTAAGTATGAAGGCACATGTACAAACTGTACAGTGCCTTCACCTGGGACGGCCTGACGCATGTGCTTTGTACGATAACAGTTGGCCCAGTCGCTCCATTACGCCCACGGCGATTGGCTAGTTTCAGTGCACGTGGTGACTTTTAAGCGCAAAAAGCCGGCCGGATACCTTGCGTTTCGTCCGTGATCCGATCAAGTCGCCTTTCAAGTTGCTGAATGCCGATGGTAAGCTCGGCCCCCGAAGGCACTCATTGGCTGCTTCACGCAGACCATGCACAGACCGACAACCAATAGGGAAGCTTTTTACAAATAACCCGTAATAACACCTCCAATCATTTGCGGTAATTTAGCGCTCGCTGTCATGCATGCAGCTGGGCTTGAAAGGGCGCCCTCATTTGATGACGAAAAGTTCGGCTTTTGTTATGGGACATGTTCAGTGAAAAAGCTGTTTCCTGCTTACCTTTTGGGCGTGTTTTATGCAGATACATGTACCCGTCCTCAGTCGGTTTCTGTCTGTATGACCATGGTATGACGAAGAAATGTTGTAAACCAGCGTCCAAAACAAATTTGCGTCCGCAATTTATTCTCTCGGTCTTTGCTGGGCTGCACTCCCGGTGACCAAACTGCCCAGGCGACGAGTTCCGTCCCATTTTCCCGAAAATATTCTACATTGCCTATTTATCAATTCCATGGTTTTTGGGCAAACATTCTAAAAATGCAGGCAAACTTTCTCAAAATGCAGCCAAACTTGCAAGATTTCCGATCATACGACCGGTTGCAAAGTTTGATGCACGACAGCAAAGTTTGAGAGAATTTGAGAGACTATAGACTGAGTAGGCTTATCAAAAATAATCACACACACACCAAATAAACTAGGCCAAAGCTTCTTTTAATGTATCACATTGTATTACATTGAGCTGCCAGCAGCGGCACATCACAGAAACCACCACAGAGCACAGACAATGTAATACAATACTCCCCAAGTATCAATGGGCAGTGAATTCCCTCAAAGGGGAGCCGTTAATGTCAGCACTTCTAGAATAAGTGGACACAAAAGACGCATCCACGATCTTTTCTTGTTCTTCTTTCGTGGTTTTTGCTTTCGGAAACCATCCTTTTCATACGTTTTCAAACGTTTTCATACGTTTTCAAAGCTTTTCATACTCTCCTGGAATAAAACAAAAAGGTTGTTAGATTCTTTTTAAAATAGGATACGCAGTGATCATCAACAAAAAAATCAATCGGCAGCAGACAAGGCGCACCGAAAGATAAGACGCACCGACGTTTTGGGGGTCTAAAAAGTCAGATAAGACGCGTCTTATCCGCAGGAAAATACGGTACACACCAACAACTGTATCCATTCTGCAGACAATGTGCAACACCACTTCTCAAATTGTCCAATACTATGGCATGTCAGTCTATGCAGATGAAGTACTGTGTTTACACTACACCCCACACAGGCATCAAATCATGGTCAAAGGGCAATGGGTTCAAATGCACATGAAAGGACAATTTCATCATGTAGATTAAAAGCCACAATCAGATTGAACTTGAATGTAATTTCCAAGAATTTTATTTAGGCAAAATAAGAACTACATGTATACCGGAAACTGCCCAACAAAAAAGTACAGTACGTTCAAATATGTGATCTGGTCACGCTCCTTTATTTTTTGTAAATGGGTAATTCCCAAAATTAGGGGTTTAAAATGTTTGGTGTCCCAGTTACGTACTACACTCTCTGCTTCAAAAATCACCACTTATGACCACAAATTCTCAGTACTGGACTGTGGCCTGTGATTATAGGGGGCAGCATAATTTTCTTCAATATTTTGTTTTCTGATTCCTGAAAAATATTCAAAACAAAAGACCATAAAGGCTTATAATTTGTTCTATGGTATTGAATAGGAGTTTGGTGTCCCGGGTTACCTACGCCAATGAAAATTGGCTGTAGAATGAGTTTGCATTAACCTTGGTGCCATATCTACACACAAACATTAAATTTGAGTGGCATTTGTACAAATAAAAATAATTATTTTCTACTGGGAAACCACTTTCAATCATTAAAAACACTTGGAAATTTTAAAAAGCATGTCACACTTTTGGACCCCTAATTTTGGGAATTACCCAATTGTACTGTTCAACCACAGTACATGTAGTTTAACCCAAAAAAAGTCCAATGGGAACATCAAATACAAGACAAACATGAGCCTATTTCAGGTTATTAAAAAAACCACCATAATTTCATCACTTTCAATCAATGTCAATGCCCTTTCTTTTTAATTTGCGACTCCCAAGACCCAGTGTAATCCAAGCCCCATTGAATCTGCATTGCAGTCTGCTATTCGTCAGTAACAGTTTTGTTCCTTTATCAGGCAATTTAATACCTTCCCTGGAAGCTATCTCTGACCCAAATTGACCCCGTGAAAGATGAAACTAATTTGACAGTAATAGCTGGTATTTTCCCAATGGCTGGTTGGGTATAAATTTACCAAGCCAAGTGGGGCTTGCTTTGGGCCAGACTTGAGACTCAACACCGTTTTGCTTATTATTGTGGAAAATAATCTTTCTATTTCAGTTTTAGGATGGCCTAAAGATGCAGTGCAACTACTGTATGGCAGTCTTTTTCTGGATTTTTTTGTTATTAGAGGAAGTCAGTCAATGACCTGTTATTCACAGAATTAATTGGGTTTTCTATTAAAGGTTTTTAAAATCAAAGTGAGAAAACATGAGACTGCCGTGTTAAAATTCTCAACTTTTGATAGGCCTACATGTACACTACAAACTTAAATTTAGAAAATTATATTGTTAAACTTAATAACTCCTGTAGAACAACCCTAAGCTCGTTTTCGTTGTGGACATCATCATTTACATAACCAGCTCCCATCAACTGTATAACCTTGCACAATTTATAAAGGTTATTTTATCCAAGTTCTCATAATAACTTGTATTATATCTACAGTCTTCTCTGGTTACTCCTCATTTAACTTATTTCTTTTACTTGTAGATATGTTTTTCTTACTAATTAACATACTTAGTATCATGTAATTTATACTGGCTCTCATACCCCTCTGGGGTCGCAGGGATAAATAAACCATTCAACCATTCAACCATTCTGTCATTCTGTCATTGTTGTGGTTAAAATCTTTCAAAAGACCCATTTAAATAAATCATAATAATATAAATTGATAAAGAGATTAGGCTAATGAAACTCGATTTTATGTTTCCCGTAACATTTTTGTCAAGCCCAAATGAGGCAACTATTTCATTATTCATTATTTTGTAGCATTTCATTATTTGCATAATAACTGCTATTTTATCAAAACTTAGGGCGCTCTATACCCTCTGATAGTGTGTTAAAACACAACCCTGATCAACTTATACACAAATTTGTATTTATTAAAATATCTTTCACCATTTCCCAGGTATTTATGACATTTATTTAAAATTAAAGATCAAGATATATTTAAATAACAAAACACATTTATATCAGTCCACACATTTCAAATGGGAATTGCACCCATGCTTTTCTACCTTTATTTAATAACACTTGTTACCGAGTTCGACAATTAACTGCAACAAAGTGCACGTTTGAGACACAGTCGTGATAGTCCATGCATGGAGGAAGAAACAAGGTCCATGGCATCTTCATTATACCCCCTTCCTTTGCCGGTTCGAGTGTAAACACGGTGTTTGATGCAGTACTGCAGTACTAAACTCCCGGAATAAACTATCATACGGCCATACTGCTGGAAATAAAACTAACTCCAAGGACATGTGATTTATCCGAACCAGAAATCTGGTTCGGATAAATCACGTGACCTTGATTTTTTAAGAAATGCTCAAAACCGGTACAATTTTGTGGTTTCTTTTCAGGTTCTCTTCAGTCTATTTCGGAAAGACTTTCAGAATCATGTATGGGTCTATTTCGAGCGCAAAATACCGGTAGCCCAACAAAGCCGGTATGTCCCTTTAATACACTTGTGTATACTATACATGTACATACCGGTACATGTACCGGTAATAACAATTTTGTACACATTGCTGAAACCCAATGTACATCATGTACGTACCATAGTAAAAAAAAAAGGACTTACTCAACCAAACCATAGCTAACCCGTACATTGTCACCAAAAAGCCGTTCACTCACTATTGTTAGAAAAAGGTACGTGTTATTAACTGCATAGATATTCGTGAAAACACCATCCAAAATATGTATATAAAAAAATAAAAAATAAAAAATCTTTGTCATCACATCAATACAAATGACGCCAATGCACTAAGCCCTGGGGTGCTTTTTAGTGATCCATGCACTGATGACTATCTGTTGAAGGATTTGCAAGATTGATGAAAAAGATCTCCTGCAGTTGCAACTACAACGTACTGTACTGACACTACAGTATGTATGTGGGTATTTTAACCCTTTTTGGGCCTAAGTTATCTCTTCAGAACAACTGAAACTTATTTCTTTTTTTTTTGATACCAGACAAAGGTACATGAGTAATTCCCAAAATTAGGGGTCCAAAATTAGGGGTCCCAGTTACGTACGACACTCTCCGCTTCAAAAATCACCAATTACAACCACAAATTCTTAGTAATGGACTGTGGCCTGTGATTATAGGGGGCAGCATCATTTTCTTCAATATTTCGTTCTCCGATTCCTGAAAAATATTCAAAACAAAAGACTTATAAATTGTTCCATGGTATTGAATAGGAGTTTGGTGTCCCGGGTTACCTACCGTACGCCAATTTTCATGGCTGTAGAATGAGTTTGCATTATTATGCCATTAACCTTGGTACCACATCTACACACAAACATTAAATTTTAGTGGCATTTGTTCAAATAAAAATTATTATTTTCTACTGGGAAACCACTTTTAATCATTAAAAACACTTTTGGACCCCTAATTTTGGGAATTACCCACATGTATATCCTCGAAAATATGGTCCGTGTTGCATTAGCATTAGCACGCGCGTCACTTTCAACCCTGCGCGTCAAAGCTTTTTTTACTTTAGACACGCACCATATGTTGAGTGTTTCAAACATGCCTTTATTGCTTAAAATAAACTCACCAAAAAAAAAAAAAACCAATTACGCTAAACATAGGAACATGTACATGATAGTATTTGTTCACAAACAAATGTTTTACATGTATTTTTCCTGCATTTTTTTCATAAAAGTCTGCAAATTTCACCTTAAAAAAAAAACTGAGAAATAATGTATCTAATTTTTGTTTTAAATGAGAAGATATCAGTAAAGAAAAAAAAATTGGCAATGAGAAACTTTCAAGGGATGTTTCAAAATGGTCGCTTTTTGTCTTCTTGTCCCATGGATAAGTTCAGGGTTTCTCCAAAGTGTTTAGTCCGGCCACCCCCTTTGAAAAAATGTTGTTTTTTTCTCCTCCTTCGGGGTATCGTTTTCATTATAAATTAGTACAATTTTTATAAACATTAAATGCATATTAGTTCAGAATTGTATCCCATTACCGTGGGTAAAACCAAATACATACGGCCTAATCATATACCGTACTAATTTTAGTACCAAGCCTAGGCACCTGAACGAAACTGGCTGAAAATATTCGTACGTCGATATTTAAGGCTGCTTTAGAACATAAAGGGTCGCATTTTTTATTTCCTCGTTTAAAAGATCACATAAAAACATGTTTCTTTTGAAAAAATAACCCACGCTCTTACATTAAAAGAGGATGCCATGCAATGTGCATTGTAGTGCAACAGACAAACTTCATTCAGCTACATGTACACTGCTACGCCACATGCACACGACACACACACAATGTCCCCCAAGGTCGTTTCAATTTTTTGGGGGGTTTTGGGGCATGGTACCAAGACACTGTCAAGGGGAAATGGCCAGAAAAACGTATGAGAACCAGGGCATTAAAGAGTGGTTTCACAAACGGAATGTGTAGTGATTTCCTCCTCCCACAATTTACGATTCTGCTGCATCAGCTCCAGCGTTCTCCCCACGTATCGGCCCGATACGCTGAAATTCCGGCCCGATACGCAGGAAAAATTGCCGATCAAAAAATTCAGCTCCCGATACGCACAACAAAAAATCAAAAATATCACACATGGTGCTGCTAAAGAATACAATAAAATTACCAGACATAAATTCTCTCTCGTGAGAATTCATGGCAAAAAATACTTCATTCTGATTCGCACGGCCGACCAAAAACAGCTCTCGATAGGGTACGGCTGGCCCGGTCCCCCGGTACTAGTCCACGGGCACCGGAACGTGCCTAGTCTAGTCAAAAATTTCGAGTTTTTCCATCAAATCTGCACTCACCGATGCTTTATTATATTACATGTATTTAGTCCTAGTCTTTTAAAGATTTTTTTTTTTAAACAAAAAAATTCATCTGCACAGAAACAATCTTAAAGAATTCATAACAAGCCCTTCAAGTTTAGGACCCCAGGATAGCTCTAAAATGCACCAGAAAGCTTGTAAAGTCACAAATTTTCACGGGGCCCTTAAGCGGGTCTTAAGGGCCCCGGACCCCACGCCGTGGCTTCGCATTTGGGCCCCCACACATTTTCAAACAACCATGGGAGAACCCTCAGCTCCACTGCAAAAGCTACCCCTCCCCTAAAAAATATATTCGATTCTGAAAAATATAACTAAAATAGCTCGAACTTCAAATACCGGTAAATTGCACACAATCATTCATTGAAATTTATTGAGAAAAGGGTCATTTTGTAAGAGACGACCTGGGCAAGTGTTCCTCCGGGTTAAAATGTTACGAGTGATACGAAACCCTGGGTTAGGCTAATGAAACTCGATTTTATGTTTCCCGTAACAGGCCTTCATTTTAAAGGAGCGCGATCGCGCTCGCGCTCCTCCGCGCTCCTTAAAATTTTTAAGGAGAGCAAAAAAAAGCGCTCCTTACAATTTTAACAAGAGCATTTTTTTCAAAACGTTAATTGTTGAAAAAAGTAAGCGTATGAAAAGGATTGTTTCCGAAAGCAAAAACCACGAAAGAAAAACAAGAAAAGATCGTGGATGCGTCTTTTGTGTCCACTTATTCTAGTGCTGACATTAACGGCTCCCCTGGCCCTTTGAGGGAATTCACTGCCCATTGATACTTATGGAGTATTGTATTACATTGTCTGTGGTGGTTTCTGTGATATGTACCACACTGCTGGCAGCTCAATGTAATACAATGTGATACATTAAAAGAAGCTTTGGCCTAGTTTATTTGGTGTGCGTGTGATTATTTTTGATAGGCCTAAATTCTCTCAAACTTTGCTGCCGATCGTGCATCTAACTTTGCAACCGGTCGTGTTATCGGAAATCTTGCAAGTTTGGCTGCATTTTGAGGAAGTTTGCCCAAAAACCATGGAATTGATAAATAGGCAATGTAGAATGTTTTCGGGAAAATGGGACGGAACTCGTCGCCTGGGCAGTTTGGTCGCCGGGAGTGCAGCCCAGCAAAGACCGAGAGAATGAATTACGGACGCAAATTGGTTTTGGACGCTGGTTTACAGCATTTCTTCGTCATACAGACAGAAACCGACTGAGGACGGGTACATATATCTGCATAAAACACGCCCAAAAGGTAAGCAGGAAACAGCTTTTTCACTGAACATGTCCCATAACAAAAGCCCAACTATTCGTCATCAAATGAGGGCGCCCTTTTAAGCCCAGCTGCATGCATGACATGACAGCGAGCGCTAAATTACCGCAAATGATTGGAGGTGTTATTACGGGTTGTTTGTAAAAAGCTTCCCTATTGGTTGTCGGTCATTGCATGGTCTGCGTGAAGCAGCCAATGAGTGCCTTCGGGGGCCGAGCTTACCATCGGCATTCGGCAACTTGAAAGGCGAAAATTAAACAAAAGCGGCAGTCGTGTCAAGATGGTCAGGGTGCGTGCGATGGTGATTGAATATTTGGTTGTACAGTTAGGCAAGCTGCGCACTCTTTCGTGAGATCGGCTGCAGTACCACTAGTACAATGTCATGTCATGTCAAGTTCTGTGCCACTGTCCTTTGTGGTTTTAGTTTAGGCCTACTCGGGAATAGGATGGGACCGAACGCATGACAAAAGCCATGTACGATAGAAAAAAGGGAATCAAATACCTTTAAAACGTGTGGCATAGGGCCTATATTTTATTTTGGGCAGTAAGATCGAAATCGCTGAAAAATGTACTCCTTGCGTTCCCACTCCGTTGCGATTCCACAGACGCCAAATTTCGAGCATGCTCGAAATTTTGCGTTTCGACGGACACGTAGGCCTACACAAAATCGTGACCACATCGCCATCAAAACGCATCGCAAGACCCGTACACCTTGTGATGCAACTGCATAACGTGCGCTATAGCGCTATCGTGATCGGATCACGGACGAAACGCAAGGTATCCGGCCGGCTTTTTGCGCACTGAAACTAGCCAATCGCCGTGGGCGTAATGGAGCGACTGGGCCAACTGTTATCGTACATAGCACATGCGTCAGGCCGTCCCAGGTGAAGGCACTGTACAGTTTGTACATGTGCCTTCATACTTACCGTGTTTTGTGCACTAGTCTGTGCACTGTGCTGCTGCCGTCGGAGAAACCGGTGAATTTGTTGACTTGCGGACTTCGTCATCGACGTGTTCAACTCTCCGTAAATTTTTCGAGATTTTTCTTTATTATGCACATCCTTCAAAGGTATTTTTATTATGTCTAAGTTACATAAACTTTATTTTCAAAACAATCTACATAAGATGCATGTAACTTTGAGTCTTTGACTTCATGAACCTTGCTATAAATCATATACAAACATGTGGCGGTCCGGCGGCCGCTAGCGGGAAAACACCTGCCCTTACTTCCGGGTTTGAAATTCGCGGTTAGCCAGCAATTTACCCTTGCCTATGGGTAACAGCTAATTAAATGAAAATTGTGCTAAGGATGAAATTGGGCCATGTTTCTCATTGAATAATTACTGGCCTTAAAACCCGATCACCATTCAAACAATATTATTATTATTATCAAACAGCTCAATTGGTGGTTAAGTTTCGCAGTTGTGATTGGTCAATGACAAACATTAAAATGTGACTGTGTGTGTCACTGTTTGTCTCTTTTATTTTGCAAACTAATGGAATTGTCAGAGGTGGTATAAAAAAAAACGGTTTCATAATTAAACTCTTTAAATTGAGTAAGAAAAAGTTGAACTACTGGTGAATGTTGTGTTCCTTTTCTTGAGTATGTGTTTATTAAAGGCATAGACACCTTTGGTTGTCATTTTGAGTAACTACAAATAGTGTCCAGGGCCTTTAAACTTGCGTTTTGTTAGCGAGAGCAAATCACTCTCCTTAATTCATTCTTTTGATTTAAGGAGAGCGATTTTAAAATCACTCTCCTTAATTCACCTTTTGAATTAAGGAGAGCGATGCACAGCTCTCCTCAGATTTATTAAAATGAAGGCCTGCCGTAACCCGCCCGCGTTTGGATTTTTCGGCCGCGTTCGAGATGCCAAAATCCAAAAACGATTCATTATTTTGTATTTTCCCCCAAAATATAAAGTTTTTCTCCTGCCATTTTTGTTGGATATTTGAAAGCTGCGCTCGAATTTCACATTTTGAGCGAAGTGCTCATTCTCGTCCTCCCGCCAAAAAAATGTACCCCGCGCTGCATGCTGTACAAACACATAGGGACCGTCCGCTCCATTGTAAATCCGTGGTTTGTAGCCATGAGTGCTAGCCTAGAACTAACACACAAACTACAAATGGGCGATTGTTTTTATCGTTAGCGAGCGGCGCGCGGACCACAAATGGGCCTTGACACGACTGCGGCTCGCTTTTTAGGTACCGTTGACGCGTAGAATCGCATATTTTTTTGTCGTGTTTTTTTAGAACTGAGGTTGCACGGTTGTATGATGTGAGACAAATAAAATGTTCGTGTTAGTGAAGATACAGGAAGGGGGTATAATGAAGATGCCATGGACTATCACGACTGTGTCTCAAACGTGCACTTTGTTGCAGTTAATTGTCGAACTCGGTAACAAGTGTTATTAAATAGAGGTAGAAAGCATGGGTGCAATTCCATTTGAAAAGTGTGGACTGATATAAATGTGTTTTGTTATTTAAATATATATATATATTAAATGCAAATAATAAAATGCTACAAAAAAATGAATAATGAATAATGAAATAGTTTCCTCATTTGGGCTTGACAAAAATGTTACGGGAAACATAAAATCGAGTTTCATTAGCCTTACATTTAACCCGGGTTTGATTTGCAGCTACCCGGGTCCCTGGAGATGGCTGATGACGGTATTTAGTTTGAGACGACGACGTGCCCGTTACAGGGGTCAAACTTAACACTGGTCCCGTGGTCCGAGACCAGTAAAATATCAGAAGGACCACTAGATCTGTCAAAAGCACTGTGGACCAGTGAAAACATTTCATGACTCATGGAAACATTCCCTGATGCTTAATCCACAGTAAACATTTCTTACTAAATGCGAAGAATTCCTGGTTACCACAAACAATTCCTGATCGCTTTAGACATTTTCAGATACATGTACATTGTACATGTAACTACATGTACACTTCTTTCTCCGATCTCTCCAGACTCCAGACATGCCCCAGTGTTGGATCAAAAAGCAATCCCATCCATCCTGCACTCAATGACCTTAAACCAGAAAGTGTTGCAGTATCTCGGTGCCATATTTTGAAAAGCACCGGTGGACCACCAAATTTTCAGCAGGACCGTAGACTTCTCTACTCTACTGGTCCTTCTGATGACCAGCATAAAATTTCAACCAGCATAAAATTTCGACCCCCTGCCGTTATTTTGGCAGTGTATAGAGGTAGGGCGAGGGTGAGGGCCAGGTGTACTTAAATTGAGGTCCTTCATTTCACACAAAAAATACCTCCTCGCGAAAGGGCCACCAAAGGCGGCCCTTTCGCGAGTGCATGTGCATGTGCATGTGCATGTGCATGTGTACAGTTACTGTACACAAAGTACAGCACACACATGCACCAGCATGCCTGTCTTCTCAAAAACAATTAAATCATAATAGTGGGTGGGTGATAAAGCACATCTGACTAGTGAGTCATACCGTACATGTAATATTAATACAGTTAGTTGGCATAGAAACTACACACAGGAACAACGCCCTTCATTATCAAAGCAAACCATGTAAAATGCACAAGATGTGACATGGCAAACATTTAGTATGCCCCTTGGATATTAGTGGGACACATAAAGCACTTAAGAATTTATATCCCTGCACAAATTGTTGTAAAAACTTGGAAATAAATCAAATCTAGTGAAGAGTCGTTCTCTGCCTCACTGCAGCATCAATGACTCATTGTGCTAGTGTACTACACAATGTGTTGCTATGGCGACCGAGATGCCTAACTGGATTATGTTACCGGTACATGCTTGGATGCTGTGTCTCTAATAGCTTGTTTTCAAGTACTTACATGTACATGTATGAGGGAAAAACTGATCACGAGAGAGGGCAACCAATTATTAAAAATGGGAAGGAAAACAATGTTAAACATTTAAAAAAATGTTGAACATACAAAAAAATAAAACATAAAAAATAGTAGGTACAGCATATATAGGCCTTTTCCCACTAGAACAAACCCCGGGGCAAACTCACCCCAGGGTGACCCACCCCCAAGTTCAACCCCGCGTCGATTCACACTTCAATGTAAAGTGAGGCACATGTACATGTACCGTGGCCGAGTGGTTTGGGTCACTGACTCGCAATCACAGGTGAAAACTTGGGGTTGCAGGTTTAAATCTTGCCCCGGCTGGGGTACCTCTGCCCTTGAGCAAGGCACTTAATCACACACTCTGGTTCCATCCTTCGGAAGGGATGTAAAGCCGTTGGTCCAGTGTGTTACCGGTAGGTATCGGTAATGCACTTAGATCCCAGAACATTCTTTTGTGAAGAGCAAGGGGAATCCCCGGTGTCTCTGGCCGTTTCTAATTCTTCATGGGTTTCTTCACGCTTGCGAGCGACAGTGCAATGGGCACTTTTGAGGAATCCTTGGTTTCAGTACCAGAAAGAAATATTAATAATAATAAAAAATCTCGAAGAATTTTTGAATGAGGAATCTTTGGCTCCAAATAGACTCGTCGCTTCATTCCTAAATCGTAATACCTCCACTTGTACATGTACATGTATACACAGCAAAATAACCTACGAAATGAAATTTATTAAATGCTACATGTACACTGTAACACTCCCCTGCTCAAACTAAACAGTGGCATTCCTATCCTAATTTGTTGAGTGAGAAACTGTGTTGGTACATGTGTACATGCACACACTGCCCACTCAAAAATTCCCATGTACATGTACCAGTGTGTAAAGCATATAAAGCTACACTTTTAAACATGAAGTCATCAATCAGTCTATTTCAACACACAAGCCTTAAATAATAACATAACCTTTTGTACCTCATGATTATTTATATAATCACAAAAAGTTATACAAATAATTCTTTGACACGTCTTAGAAATAATTTAGTAGGCCTATTTGGTGAGTGAAGACTTCTCGTACAAAACCTGTACACGTGCGTCATTGGGTGAGAAAAAAAAATTGTACAAAACATCCACATGTCCTGGCAGTACGACAACTTTTTTGTAAACGCTTCAGTTCCGTTATCCTTTCAACAGATACAGCCTTAAATGGTTATTGGTCTGTGCACACAACAGACAAATTTAAACCTGCTCGTAGGAGTTTTTTGACGATGCGCGCAACAGTATTGATAACGCTTTTTAAATAGGCAAGTCATTTGAAATGCAGCACACTCGCATTGCGCGCCAAACAGTAGTATTTTATTTGTAGTAGAAAACAGCAAAGATAACAATTAAAGTAGGGACTTTGGGAAAAAAATTAAAGGTCGATTTTGATTGAAAATGTCATCTGATTTCTCACATTACAGATTATTTCCTGTAAATTCAAAAACCACATTCGTCACGTAAATTTAGCCGAGATACCTACGTACATGTATGCATCTTAGAAATCGGCTGTTTTCCCGCGAAATCGTGTCTGTAACTGAATAGAAGAGCTCGAAAAATGCAAAGAATTCTTCAAGTCTGATCAGTCTTGGTATAACACACAGTCTCGTTTTGCGCTAAAAGCTTTGTCACGAAAGTTTAAATGCAGCAGGAGTACATACATGTAGCACACGTGAGGGCACGCAATGTATTTGTCTATTTGTAATAAAACACATTCACTCCTGGAATGAAGACTACGCACTCGACGACATTTGCAAGAAGGAGCCGTTAATCATGTTTTCTTCAATGAAATTTGGCACAAACACAAACAACAATCTCCCCAAACTGTCGGCGGTTTCACAAGTACCGTATGTATCGCAACACAAACTACCAATTTTTTCACCAGCAATCTCACTATCAAACAAACATCTTGCTGCGCCCCAATACAAATTTTTAAAAATCGTTATAAAAAATGCATATCGTCATAAAGTATGCTTTATTTTAAGTATAGTTAAAAAAGTTTGAATTGAACAATGTTGTGATGTTTTAGAGCTTATTTTTCATGATGGGCAACTTCAGAAACGGCAAGAATGCATTGTGAAACTGAACAGTATTAGTGTACACAGTGTGCGAGCGATGACGTCACAGATTTTCCAGTCCCTACATGTATTTAAAGGCATTGCCAGTTAAATCACCAAAACAGTGAGATTACTATGTACTGAGGCCCATTGAGACCCCATGCACTAAACCTATAAGACAACTCTAAAACATTTTACGTTTTTCCTCACTAAAATCATGAAGCGTTTTTATCATGAACTAACATTTGTACTTGGTTTAGAGTCATAACGAGGCAAATCCTAGGTGTCCATGCATGGTAATCTAGATCTGTTAGATTGTACAAACTCAAAAACTTCAGGCATAAAAAATCGCAGACAAGCCACAAGTGTTTGTGCACAAAGTCTATGGCTGATCACAATATGATTCAAAGTTGAAGAAAATGAAATGGTTTTACTACTAAAATGAGCTTTTATTGTCAAAAAATCATTGTTAGTCACTGTCAAGAAACAAAAACAATTTGCGGTGGCAATCCTCCATTTTTCCTGTAATTTCTTCAAGAAAATAAAGACAGAACTGCACCCACATAATCACAATTAACGACAGTAAAGATTAGTAAAGATACCAAAATTATACAGGAAACAAATAGGAAGTACTTGAATTACTGCACTGTGGTACTTACCACATAAAGCAATCCATACGAAATACTGGAACACCCACATTGCAAGGACACAGGACAATCCATTGTTATTTCTGCAGCTCTCCATTCTTTTTGAGTGCCAACAGTTCTTGCATAACATGGTAAGGGTTTCTTTCAGGCTTCGTTTTCTCGTCACAGAATTTCCATTACCTGAAACCTGCAACTGTACCAAACGATGCGGAAATAATTTACGGAATAACTACCATACACCCTCGCCAGTTGAGACTCCATGCACTAAGTCTATGGAGCATGACATAAAAATTATAAGTGTTTTCAAAGGAAAACTTGAAATTTTCTTACTGCTAAATTCATGTTTCCTCATGTTTTCTGGGGTGTTATGTCATATTATGAAGAATTAGGGTGTTTTTTTTCGTATACATTGAACAAAGATTTGAAGGAAATTAGTCCTACCTCCTGGAATCAACAGATAATCTAATTTTAAGAGGCCTATATATACTTCCCACTTGCACTTTTGTCGCAAATGTTGCTTTTCTGTGGAAAAATCACATTTTCCCCTTAAAAAATTGCATTCAGGTAGTGCACAAGATAACCATTCTCGCGCGCGCACAGCGCCCTCTGTTGTCACGCTTTAATACGCACGGACCGCTCGTGCCGTAATTTAGTGCATTACTTTATGCATGGCTTTATGCAGTAATTTTATCATTTATTTATCTCAGAAATGCGACATTTCCGACAGAACTTAGGTCATGTAAGTGCAAGTGGGAAACTCTTAAAATTTGATGATCTGTTGATTTCAGGAGGTTATCTCATTAAATTCATTCAAATCTTTCTTCAACATTGTTAAAGGTATTTTTTTAGTTTATGTCACAACTGGAATTTGACGAAAGTAATTATTGGAATCGATAGCTTGGATGATTTTAGAATATGAACACTTACATACATTTCCGTCGCAAAGGCTTAGTTTTAGAGAAAAATCACGGAAAAATATTGCATATGATTGCACGCAAAGAAAGCGGCCGGCCAGAAACCAAACGGATCATCACGCACACGCCCTCTTTCTTCGCGCGCTTCACACACTGCTCGGCCGGCAGCAGTTTCACACACTTTTGTATGGAGGCGGGCGTGACAAAAACACAGAATTTTCATGGAAATGCAACATTTGCGACGGAAATGTCAATGGAAAAGGTATTTCAAAATCATCCAAGCTATCGATTCCAATTATTATTTTCCTTAAATTCCAGTTGTGACATAAACTTAAAAAATACCTTGTTCAATGTATACGGAAAAATTACCAGAATTAATGGCAAGGACGTATGGTATTTACAGAGCTAATCAGGCTACAGGCTCAGCCACACAAACACTGGTCAGCTAGCGGACGCGGTCTTCAACTTCAGGTAGCACTGCAGGGACCAAATTCAGCGGAGATCCAAATCATGAAATTTAAATCCACTCTCTTGACGTTCATTCACCATCAAACTTTAGCACACTGTTTCAACACCACCAGCAGGTACCGCCGTCTTCATCACTTTCAGTTAGTATAGTAGTAGTAACAGACCTGGCACTTACGGCTTCTGTTTATTTCCCGTCTTTTCAATGCAAAGTTTTGGGTAAGGTTTAATTTGCTAACTTTCCAGCGCAACGTACAAAAAATATATTCCCTCGTCGACGCGACTTGACTGATCTTTGAGTCGTCTGCTCTGATCTGCGGCGCGTGCATATGCGTACGCGTTGCGTTGTAGTTTTATCGCTGGTTTTCTTCTACATCACAGCAGCTGCCAAATTTAACTGGTGCCCACCAGGCCCATCTACTAGGCACACATTGCCGTGGGGTATTAAAACTGCCTTGTACAAATTTAAGAATTGCTATAAGAAGGGTCATTACTGACGAAATAAATGTCGGCAGGTTTTCATAGTTTTGGGCAAACCAAATTTTCACCTAACTTCACCCAACTTCTGGATATAAAAAGAACTTTAATGGAGAAACACATTTCGAAACCACTGAGGGCGCTATGATCTCCTAACGACCGCGGGGCGCGCGCGCGGGCGCGGCCCGAGACCAACCTTTTTTTCTGCGTGGCGCGCTGGTGGCGCAGACCGTGTGGCGAACGGAACCCCGGATCTTAGAATATTTGAACCGTAAATCAATTTCTGATAGGCCTACTCGTAAGATGGACTTGGGTAAATAAAATTGGTATAAATGCAACTACAATGCATCTTGAGCATTGTTGAGCCGCCAGTATTGCGCCCCATGTAGACAAGTCACGCAAGGGAAGGCTGGCATTGCATGTATAAGACGGGACATTGGTGTCAAAACAAATACATGTAGGCCTACGTCCAAAATTGATGTCCAAAATAATGAAACATTCTTAAAAAGATTTTGTGTGAATAATCATGTACCTCGGGACTATCTTTTCATATCTCACATGCGATTCAGAGGCACCCTTATCACCCAACATCACCACTGACAACTTTATCCCGGCCCATGTCCGTATATACCATTGCCCGAAAAACCGAATGTTCTTGGCCATCAGTGAGTCCGAGTGTACCATAATGTCGGCACCACTGTGTAAAGAAAACCATTTTGTCCCAAAAACCATTATGTCGGCACCATAATTTCTGAAAAACCATTATGTCGGCACCACTGTGTAAAAAATAACATTATGTCGGCACCACTGTGTCCGAAAAACCATTATGTCCGCACCATTGTGTCCGATCTTGAACCATCTGCAGACACAGTTCAAACGGACACTAAAAAGTGGTAAGACCTACTGCAGTACAGACGTATCATCGGGCAGTGCTAGCTGTACAGACAATAGTAAAGTTTCTCCTTTCGTCGCGAGCGGAGGAGCCGGAGATGGTCTACGAGACGCCAACAGTGGAGTTCTCTCTGATGGCAAAGAAAGGGAGCAGCCCAACTTTTGGAACGGGATTCTTAATAAGTACAGGATACACATCCTAATCTATACACAACGCTCCACGGCCACTCGATCGAACAGTACCTGGAGCATGTAGGCCTACGTGTTTCATTTAATTGCCGATCCGGCAGGAGGAGGAGACCACCCGTATCAATCTCACTGGCAGTCTCGACTCGGTCGATTGCATGCATGCAGAGACGAAATGTAGCCTAGGGTATACATACTAGATGACTTTTATGACGAGTTGCGGGATTATATTAAGTACTAGGCCAACAAGAAATTTTTAAAAGTCATCCTTTGTATGTTGCCAAGGTTATACTGGGTAGCGTCTATACACTAAAACCAGTAATCTGTTTAATTCCCTGCACTTTAACATGCATTGTAGACTATTTTTATGCTGCAATCCGATGGGTTGAGGATAACTCTCGGCGAGTCGCCCATTCTTAAAATTGTTCCCAGAAACAATGAACGCCAGCATCGGGATGCATATAGAGCACACTGCCCACCAGAAGTTGATCCTTGGCTTTCTGACTCTCAAAGCTGCCTGTACGATCGCTTGAAGCACGTGGTTGACTATCTCGGCCACAGTGAACATCTGTGACAAACGGGGAGAGCCCCGTTGTCACCTTTGGCGTTCTGGGTTCGATTCCTGGACGTGGATTGGGTTTGCAGTCCCTGCTTGTCGGACCACATGGCTCCTTCAGGAGATTAATTCCCCAGGGGTCTCCAATTATAATAAAAACGCACCACCTTAATTCTTCGTCATCCTAAGTTGATTTATAACAAGTCGACCTAGCCTAAAGTTAAAGCTAAAATATCAGTACGTACGTGTACATATTATTAGATGGCCTAACGGGCCAGCTGCCGAAGATGCCATAAAATTAACCGCAACAACAAACTTCGCCGGGAGGAACGTCTTGCCGCCATCCAGCTTATGGATGGAACTCTGATGCCTGGACCGTCATGTGCGGAGAGTTAATTGTCTCTAATCGCGGGCTCTGTTTAAACTGCAGCAGCAGTTTGCCGCAATTCAAGTTGCTCCTTTGCTTTCACAATGTAACCCCGTAAATTGTATGCTCCTAATACCCCGTTCACACAGCTAGCTCTGCGACCTTACGAAGACCATGCCGATCACCCCGATCATCCCCGATCTGAAAAAGTTATCAAATCGGGGCATTATAGGCCACGACCCGGCTACGCTTATTTTGTGCACGTTCAAAATAAGCACGGGGATACCGGGAGAGCGTGCAGCTTCCCGACCTAGGAGATCCCACCCCGACCAAACCACTCACGCTCATGGAGATCATCCCACGCTTGGCCCACGATTGGCCCCGATTGGCCACGATCTCGGCCACTTTTTCATCGTAGTAGAAGCGGCGTCTATGTGTTAACGGGGTATTAGCGACAATGACCCCGTTCTCTCTGAGAGGAATCGCTTCGTTCGACGATGATTCGATGAAGAGATTTTCTGATGTGAACGCACGCCTCTTCATTCGACGCAGATTAGAATCGCTTCATTTGATGAATGAAGCAAATAGCGAAGGGATCGCTTCATTCTACGAAGCAAACTTGTGATGTGAACGCTCCCTTTATTCGACGAAGCGATTTTACACGTAACGAGATAAGGGCGTCGCACAGCTTCGTTCAATCTTTTAAGTGATATGTGAATGTACGCTTCATTAACTAACGATGATTTAATAACTAATCTTCGTCGAACGAAGCAAATTCTCTAGTGAGAACGGGGTCATAGAGCACCCTCTTTATGCAAAATGATTTCAAAAGAGCGTGTCCAAATCACATTTTTTAAGCGTGTGTGTTGAGAAATTTGATGACCATTTTGATACCATATCATTTTGTTAATTTTTTTCTCATTACCATTCTGAAACTTCGCGCTGTCAATCCGTATACGTGTATTTTCAAGGATATCCTTGTTCCACGCAGATTGCAAATTTCCTGTTTTCTTCCCATGGACAATATTTGAGGAGGTATTTTTACATGATTGTTAGGTTAGAACGAAATCCATTTTCTGAAACAAAAAAAAATAAAAAAATAAAGGATGCTTCTGATGGCTACGTCTTCAAAGTGATTAATCCGTCTTCCTCCGATCGAGCTAGCTCCCAGCGTCTTGCCTTTCGTTTTCACGGTCACTTGAAACAGCGCCCTCTGTAGACTTCGCAAATCAGCAGACTGGAAATCGGAAAAGGTAATGCCTGCATTATAATTTATATAGTTGTACCTGGATATGGATGGACATGTACATGATTGGAAAACGTCTGATTGAGGATGTGTATGAAACCAACCTGTGCATAATTTTAGTCAGCTCATTAATTCATTTGCGTTCCGAGTAAACAATGATTGAAAAACAGTGTCCATGCTTTCAAGAAATTTTAGGCTGGTTCCCTGGGTCAGTCATCATACTGCACGGTCATGTAAGTGGAGAATTGCAGCAGTAGTCGGGGGCTTAGACTAGTTTGGTTCACATGAGGGTGCCTAAATAAGATTGTACTACATGTATGACTATGTAGGTCAAGTCGCACCCCTGGCTAAGTGCCCCTTACCTACTCGCCCCCTGACCGACTCACCCCTTACCAAGTTGCCCCTTGACCGAGTCGCCCCCTGACCAACTTGCCCCCCTGACCAACTCGCATATGCGCGAGTTATTAGGTGTTGCGGAACTGGTGCCAGATTGGTCAATTAAATCTACCACACTGCCCCAGGGACACTCAAATTGCCGAATCTGTATTCGGGTAGCGTTTACACTACATTAGTACAAGCGACCTTGACAATTGCGGGGTTCAACTGACTTGAAAAAGGCGAATCAGACTCGGGTCTGATCCGCCTTTTTCAAGTCACCTTTTGCGTTTACACTTAGCGCTAATACCCGGCTTCAATCCCCTTTTTGGAAATTGCGGAGTTCGATTCGGCAAAGGCGAATCGAGTGTAAACTGGCCTTTATTAACATTATTCTTAATCTTTAGTTATGTAATGCTGTTGTTCCTAAAATTCGTAAAAAAAAGATAAGACCCTTTCAGGATATGCGATGACTCATTTAATACTAACATGTCCTATTTATTTCTCAACCAACAGGTCATTTGAAATCAAAATGGCAGGACAGCTGAGACAATTCTGTGCCTTTTCTTGCAACTCGGCATCCATGTTCACCAGTTGTTTCAGACAAAAGACCGTTTTACTAAATAAGTCCTTTTACACACATCTAGCAAGAACTAAAGTTTGTGTGCAGCACAACAATCCAAGCCCTCTCTACAAAAAATCTCTGCGGAATTGCTTTCAAAATCATCATCACACAGCAGAAACATTTCATGATGTTGTTCGGTGGAGACAAATCACGAGGACGCTGTATGGTGTTGGTTATCATTTTGCATCCCCTGGATTTGGAAGAGCCAACAGTGGTTTGTTATTGGGATGCCGTTGGATTTCCAGTGGGCAGAGGAAAGCGTGGCAACATCGTAATAGGTCTGTGATGCTCTATGGAGTGGCAGTGGTCATTCTGGTGCTTGGGTTCTCCTATGCAGCAGTGCCTCTTTATGCAGTCTTTTGTCAGGTAAATCTGGTTATAAAATGGTTATTTCCAATGTCCCAAAAAATTTTAATTAACCATTTTACCAGAATAACCTTACTCAAATGCATAGTTCCGAGATTGCCTAATTAACCCTGCCCCCTTGGATACTGTTGCTATTGCTCACAAGCCATCGCAAAAATGGCGACACACAATGCACGAAGTAATGGGACTCAGCATGGAAAGCACTGATTCATTAGAGAAAACTCAAACTTGTTTTAGGGTCGACACACAAGTAATACAGGAATGTCATGTTATATTCATAAAATACGGGCTTTCTTATCTTTGAACAGTGAATCACACGACGCTGAAACCAAAACTCACTTGGGGCGACAAGAAATTTTGATGTGGAAGTAAAAATGTTGGTGTAATTTCAGGATGGTAATGAGAAAAATATGGCAATATGGTCTTAAAATCTCAACATCCATGGAAAAAAGGGAGGCTAGGGTTCAAAAATGTGATCTGGACACGTTCCATTAATTTATATACATTTTTTACAAGGGCCCTAATGTGAACGAAACTAGCCCCCTGACTACCGTGGTGATATAGCTCTGTTTTCCATGCAGTATAGCCTGGGAACCAGCCTAAATAGGATGGTAGCCTTGGACAATTTCTTGAATGCATGGACACGGTTTTTTATTGTTTTTTCTGAATGTAGATGAGGTACTGAGCTGACTTATACACAGGTTAGTTTTTATAAAATGCATCCTCATTCACACATGGAGATAACGGTTTTCTAATTCTGTTACCTATCTTTGAATTGTAGGCTACAGGGCTCGGGGGTCAGGCCACCAAAGGCCACAATATTGACTTAGTGGAGGACATGGTCCCTGTGCGAGGTCGACCCATCACAATACGCTTCAATGCAGATACTGCAGCTAGTATGCGCTGGAACTTCAGACCACAGCAAATTCAAATCAAGGTGGGAA
This sequence comes from Henricia sp. BOLD:AAB3569, assembly GCA_037783545.1. Taxonomy (NCBI): domain Eukaryota; kingdom Metazoa; phylum Echinodermata; class Asteroidea; order Spinulosida; family Echinasteridae; genus Henricia; species Henricia sp. BOLD:AAB3569. The sequence continues at coordinate 609,937 of JBBELK010000038.1, read as the reverse complement.
TTTGAAAATTTCATGTTTTTTTTACATTGCAATATATGGCCCTTGCGATGAAAGGGTACCTTACCGTGACCGATCGGTTTAGGTCGTTGGCTCACATTCGTGTTAAAACTTGGGTGTCGCAAGTTTGATATCCAGTTGTGGTACCTATGCTACTAAGCAAGGCACTTAACCACAATTGATCCATCCTTCGAAAGGGATGTAAAGCCGTTGGTCAAATGTGTTGTGTAACGCACTTAAAAGATCACAGAGCAGTCTTTCATAAAGAGTAAGGGGATTACCCTGTGTCTCTGGCCGTTGGCTGCCAATGGCGCCACCCACCTATGTATCTCGATGTTTTGGTGGAAGACGATTGTAAGCTTCATGCATTTCAGCCTATGGGCTGCATATTCAAGTTCCATCATCTTATTTAATAAAAAATGAAAAATAAACAAATAATTACTTTTTGCTCAGGTAGTGCCTGGTGAGACCGCCCTAGCCTTCTATTCAGCCATTAACCCAACTGACAAGCCCATCACTGGTATCTCTACGTACAATGTGGTGCCCTTTGAGGCTGGACAGTACTTCAACAAGATCCAATGTTTCTGCTTTGAGGAACAGCGATTGAACCCTCGGGAACAGGTGATTATGAGGGGATCGAAGCATGCATTGCCATCATACTTAGAAAAACTTTAGACCTATGGGTGTTATGGCTGAGCGGTCTAGTGCGTCGAACTCAAGTTACTGTGCCAGTACTAGAATTTGGGTTCGATTCCGGGGCGTGACGGGTTGTGGCACCTGTGCTCTTGAGCAAGGCACTTAATCACACTTGCTCCGTCCTTAAGAAGGGATGTAAAGCCATTGGTCCAGTGTGTTAGGTTTCGGTAACGAACTTTAAAGATCCCAGAGCATTCTTTCGTGAAGAGCAAGGGGAGGGATTCCCCGGTGTCTCTGGCCATTTCTAATTCAACTTAGAAGTTGATAGTTATTACAATATCTATGTTAATTGATCCCATTCCTGTAATTGGCGGTCCTTCCGCTGTTGTATGTGGTGAATAAATAAATCTGAAATTTTACTTAGCCAAAAAAACCAAAGTGAAATTGCAAATGATCATGTGCACATGGTCATATACAAAAATGCATGAAACACAGCTCCCATGGGAAAAATAAGGAGGTCAAAAATAGGGATAGGACGTTTAACCGGTTAACCGAACAAAATTAAAAAACAGGTTTTGCCGAACGTTGAAATGAATAATTTACAATAGTTTTCAGAGGGTTCTTTCTAATGAATTAATGAAACTGAAATAAATTGGGGTCGTAGTAAAATTTTGACCAGATAAAGGTTCAATTATTATTTTGGGGGCCTATTGGTATTGTGTACATTGCACATGCATAAACACCAACAACAATCTTTAGTGTCGGCCGAACGGTTAACCGACACTGAATTAACCGTAAATTCCCATCCCTAGTCAAAAATGTAATCTGGTCACATTCCTTTAACTCGGTTTTACATTTAACAGACGATCTGACCATGGCCTGTGTGTGCTGTTGTCTTGCAGGTTGACATGCCAGTGTTTTTCTACATCGATCCAGAGTTTGCAGATGACCCCAAGATGGCTAAATTTGATACCATAACTCTGTCGTACACTTTCTTCGAGGCCAAGGAGGGACTTGTCCTGCCGGATCCATTCACAAGGCCTAGTGAAATCAAGACCTGATAAACTTGGATGCATCTTCATGCGGTGCAGCACGGACCAGGGATTGAACGATTTTGACTATTTTAACGCATTTGTAAAGATGTATTTTCCAAGTTTCCAAATTAATAAAAGAAATTCGCGGGCGGTTTTTAAATAGTGGAGAATATTAAAAATAATTTACAATAAATTATTGGCCATGGGATAATTATTTTGTGGCCACGAGAATAAGTCTTGGGAACGAGATAAAAATGTTTTTCACCTCGTCACTTTCCCGGCTCCGTATTGAACACATCTCAACAGTAAGAGCTAGGTTTTGTCAGAGCCGGTTCCTTGCAGAACCGGTTCCAGTCCAGTCCATAGAGTCGAAACTAGCCAGAGCCGAGTCCAGCTGCATCACTATGTAATGAGCATGTGTGATTAATGTAGCTAAACTAGCTATGTGCCAATAAACATTATTCATGCAATTGAACTGTTCAATCGTGTACCCTGAATCACTTCTATAGAATGCAAACTGCTAATTGGAAAGGTACCAGACTACCTATGCATTCCAAGCCTCGATCTGAAGACGAGGCTTGGAATGCATAGGTGCCAGACTACCTTTGCGTTCCAAGCCTCGATCTGAGGACGAGGCTTGGAATGCATAAGTATTAAGTAGTTTGGCACCTTTCCAATCAGCAGTTTGCACTCTATAGAAGTGATTCAGGGCACACGATTGAACCGTTCAATTGCGTGAAAAGGGTCTATTCCTCTTTTTTTGCCCATGTACATTATACAGTCTTTTATAACCATTACCGTTTCAAACATGTATTTTCAACCATGGTCTATTAAATGTAAGACTGCTTCCAAGATATGCTGAAATGTATAAATAAATCAAGGCTATATTTGTATGCCATAAGCAACAAACGCTCATTGTCTTGATTCTGTGTGGTGGATTAAGTGAATTCTTGTAGGGATGGTGGCCCAGGGTGGATTTCGTCCCAGAACAGGAGTAGCATTAATAATTCGCCAAAATCAAAATTTCAAAAGCTTATACATGTTACCACTTTTGCCACATTCTTGGATGAACCCTGCCAATAGATGAATGTCACATTAGCCTGGTCTAAGCACTTCCGCATTGAAACCGAGGCTCTTTGTGTCAAGTCGGCAGCACGCGTGTGGTACAAGTATATTGTACAGTGACCGAGTGTTTATGTAATTGTGCATTCATCAATTTCGTACATCAGTTGCTTTACACTAAGAGCCTCGTTATCAAACCTGGAAGTGTGCAGGGGCCAATTTCATAAAACATGTTACGCTTAATCAAAAATTTTGATTAAGCATAGCAGGAATATTCGCTCAAGCAAGGGCGTATTTCATAAAGCTTGTTGTTCTAAGCGCGCAAAGAGAGTGCGCGCGCAACGCTGTCGTCTGTTTTGTTCGAACGCGTTCATCGTCTGCTTTGATAAGTAAACGTCAAAATTTTCAAATACCATCATCGGTTATGTTTCCATTTTGGGATGATTATCACTACCACAGAAGACCCTTGCCTGTTGCTGACTGGAATATTTCAACAACAGCTGAAAGTTGTGTATCTGTTGGAAAATGTGTCTCAAATTTTGCCGAGAATGGCGAAGAAAAAATATGGCGTCACGTTAGCAAAAAATCGGTAGGTTAGCATGCCGTTTGGTTTTCTAGTGCTTAAACAGTTTTATGAAATGGAGAGAGTGCTGCTTAATCAAAAATCGGGTGCTAACATGTTTTATGAAATTGGGCCCAGATCAGTCTCAAATTGGTTAATTTGAGATTCGTCTATAGACCGTATCGAATAGCTGCCATCTTGTAGGGCAACGTTTGTTTCAATTGTGTATGAGTTTGCAGTAGCATCATGTGAATCTCTTTTGTATATGGGTAGTTCTGAAAAGAACCGGTGAGTGTGAACTCAACGCTTCGAACAGTGTGCTCTGTTTCGTCTTCAGGAGAAGTGCCGGACTTGTGATGATACAGGGTTGAGGGGATTCAGTGTACTAAAGCGGAATGGCTTGGGTTGTGGAGGCATGGGTATGCTAGGATCCTGTGGTTGGCAGTGGTGTGCTCACTGGTGCGTGTCATTGTGGCTGTCGTGGGGAGAGCACCAATGGTATAGGTGACCCATTGGTCTAGTTGGTTAATAGGGATTGCCAAATATTGCTGATGTTGAAGCCAATGTCTTGGGGTACTGTGTTGTGCTTGTATATTTGGATGGCTTCCCTGATGCCTCTCGGGTGCCATCTGTCGATGGGAACGACCGGTTGTGCTGCTTCCCAGTTGATGATGTGGTCCTCGCTGTATGAGTGCTTGACTATGGCTGATTTGTCGTAGTCTCCTCTGCGGCTGTGTTCTGTGTTCCTTGAATCTGGTGGGTGAGTCCCTCCCAGTCTCGCTGACATACACCTTCCCACATTCACAGGGGATCCTATAGAATTCAGTCTGGTGGTCTTGCTTGTCCTTGTGAGTCTGTATAGTGGCTTGGAGTTTCCCGGTTGAAGAGTGGTATACGTACGTGTACCTACCTTGATCTTGGCTTGGTGTAGAATCCGTTAAATCTTGTGAGATGCATTCCATATGTACGGGAGGGAAACTGCAGCCTTGTCAACTTTGGGTATAGGAGGCTTGACAGTCGGAGGTCTTGGGATCTGGGTCTTGACTCGGTTTCTCTTGTAACCGTTGCATTGGAGTGCCATACGTGGTGGAGATCTTTCGTAGAGGTGTTCTTGGTCGCAGATGTAAGCCCGTTGTACCAGGGCGCGATTGACCGAGGATTTGATACTTGGGTGATGGAATGAAGAGCTGTGGAGATACCAGTCTGTGTGGGTGGGCTTGCGGTAGACGGCATGCCCAAGGGTATACCGTCAGGATGTCGAGATATCTTGACATCCAGGAAGGAGATGGAATTATCTTGTTCTTGTTTCATCGTGAACTTGATGCTGGGGTGCATGTTGTTCAAGTGATCTAGGAACACCTTGAGTTCTTGCAGTCCGTGTGGCCAGATGATGGTGTCATCCACGTAGCAAAGCTGATGGTGAAAAGGGACTCGACATCAAAACTCACCATGATGTCATTGGGCTGGAGGGTGATATGCTGAATGAGTTTAACAAACTTTGTGACGTGATGAGGGGTGTTACCCACCAAGGGTTGCAGAATTTTAGTGAGGTGTTTCGCAGTTTTGTAGGTGGGGCCTCCTCATGAGGCTACAATATGGGACGTAGGGGGTGTTTCGGGCTTGTGGATCTTGGGTTGACCAAAGAATCGGGGGCATGTGGAGCTAGAGGATCTGAGCTGCCTGTACAGCTGGTAGGAAATGGCCTTTGAATGTTGGAGAGCCAGCAATTGGCTGGCAATCTTCCATTCTGTGGCTGGTGTGGGGTCCTTCCGGAGGCGACGGTAGGTGGGGGTGGACTGGATGGCAATAATCTTACTGTCATAGTCTGCCTTATCCATGATTACTATTGCGTTCCTTTTGTCTGCGGGGAGGATGTGGTTTTGGCATAGAGCTTGGAGTGCTGACTGTTTTTGCCTTGAGATGGTGGGTCCGGCTGGCTTGGATGCTGGTGGATTTGGATGTGGACATCATGCCGCAAATCCAAACACGTACGTACATTTCCACTGTTTCAATTGGTCAACGATGCAAGCACAAAATGTGCAACCGTGCATGTCCTCACAGAACAAAGAAACTGCCCTACAAGATGGCAGCTATTTGATACGGTCTATAGAGCCAATTAAGTGAAAACATCACCTTTTGTTGGTCGACCAGGCAATGCTCATCTGCACTAAAAATCACTAAATCATGTGCCTGTGACAACGCCTGACCAGGATCACTATGATAATGGTGCTCCTTCACGTGCGGGAACGCCATATTGATGCCATACAGACTGCTCGGGAGACACCAGGCAGAAACAACAGAATAAGCGACCAAACAGTCCGCAATTTAACAGACTCGGCCTTCGTAGTCGGCGTCCCTCAGCTGACCCAAGAGCAAAGGCAGCATCGCAGGCAGCGTCGCAGGCAGCGTCGCAGGCAGCGTCGCAGGCAGCGTCGCAGGCAGCGTCGCAGGCAGCGTCGCAGGCAGCGTCGCAGGCAGCGTCGCAGGCAGCGTCGCAGGCAGCGTCGCAGGCAGCGTCGCAGGCAGCGTCGCAGGCAGCGTCGCAGGCAGCGTCGCAGGCAGCGTCGCAGGCAGCGTCGCAGGCAGCGTCGCAGGCAGCGTCGCAGGCAGCGTCGCAGGCAGCGTCGCAGGCAGCGTCGCAGGCAGCGTCGCAGGCAGCGTCGCAGGCAACGTCCAAGTGTTATGGTCCAAGTGTTATGGTATTGGTGGGTATCAATGCCAACAGTCGCACAGATCTGGTCGTCCTTGATGGCAACCTCAATGGGCAGAGGTAGGCCTACCGCGATGAAATTCTCGTAGCAGTTGTGCCCTTTCCTAACCAGCACCCTAGCATCTGTCTTCTGCAACAATTAAGACAATGCCCGCCCTCATGTCGCTAGAATTGTGACCGAGTACCTTCGGCAACAAAATGTCATCACCCTCCCATGGCCGGCCTTCAGCCCAGATTTTAACCCAATTGAGCACGCTTGGCCACGTCAGCGCCGAATCCATTCCATGCCTGTTTCACCCGTCAATGTTCAGCAGCTGGTTGAAGCTCTACAACGCATTGCCACAGCATCGTTTCAGAAGGCTTTTTTAGTTTTTATGCTTATGACCAAGGTCACGATGTCACAAGAGGAAAACACAGGAAAATCACATTGAACTGTGCACAAAAGATTCCACCTTTTTCTCAAACGTCCTGGAACTTTTGTAATCCATGACTGTTTGAGTTTGTTCTACATGTTTCCTGTTGTAAGCCATGATAAAACTGGGGGAGAAAACCGCAGCAATTTGCCACAAGTCTTGTTTTTTCTTAACTTTTCCCTTCTGTCTTCCTTAGGTGATGCACTCCAAACAGCGCCCTCTGTCTGTGGTTTATTGCAATGAAATCTTCAAAGTTGAAAAAGGTTACCTTTTATTGATTTTACATCCAAACGAACAATAGCATGTCTTGTTGAACAAGTAATCCACCATATGAAGCAAAGATTAGGCAAAAAGATATTTAGCATGTTAGAGGCCCTTTAATGACCAAACGAAAGTTCCAACTAATGCACACAGAAAAGTTGAAGTACATTCCCTTTCGGTTTTGTTTATTCACAATCTTCTTTCATACTACACTATATACAAAAAAGAACATTTTATGATACACGATAATTCTTCTTTTAGTACAACAAAAGTCTTTAAATCATGAGTACTTCATCCCTTGCACATTTGTGAAAAAAAGAAGATTAACTATTAAAATGATTAAAATACCAACAAAGCCGAGCGATATTACTTCGTTTTTATAAAAGTTTCACTTTAAGTGAAAATACATGTATGCAACATTCAAAACAAATGAAATGACTTTTTTTGCGTCGTGCTTAAACTTGAGCTATGTGTAAATACCAAAAATAAGATCGGGGAAAGTCAAACTAAAAATATGTTATATCCCACTTTTTCGGGCAACTTTTTGTTTGTAAGCAAAAAACTACATCTAGGAATGTAAGCAACAATGAAAACAAAAGTGGAAAACTGCATATTTTTGCACACAAAGAGAACGAGAAAAAGTGGAAAATAAACAGAAAAAAAGGAAGAAATCAGCTGAAAATGGAGATTTCATACATGTATGCCTGTGAAATTTCACTCTAAGCAAATTATTTCTGAATGGGCTTGCGCAACTTGTCATTTGATTTTCAGCCAAAATTGTACACAAACCAATGGTGTACTTGGGCTAATTTCAAGCACAAAACATTTCTCAGCACATATTTGTTTACTTTGTTAAATGTGTTGCCAGCCAAAAATGTATGTCAAATTGTGTTTTTTGAAACGGTCACAGATTATTAGTAAATACACGTCACATACGATTTTGGCTGGCAACCCATTTTTGCAATATAAAGCAAATAAATTTCTATGCTTTGCACTAATGCAGCGCCATGAAATTGGCCCCTGTTAACCAGTTAAAGAACCCAGTTCTCATGGTCACGAAAGATGTAACAAAAAAGTAGTTATAATCAATATAAATATTAAACTTAAATTAAATATAGAATGCCTGGTTCTTGTATAGACCCTTTTCACGCAGGACAGCCTAATATACCAGTTGCGTGATATGTTTGCATAAATCTTAGACTCCCGCCTTATATGGCACTCGCATGCGAGTGAGTCAAGCACCAGACTACCTGGCAAATCAGGCCGTTTCCAGGGGGTGCAAGCTGGACCATAATAACCGGCGCGAAAGTCTGTGCGGTACCTCGAATGCCTCGCACATTACGTTATGCATTTTAAAGCTGGACTATCTGAAATTACATGTTGAAATGAACATGTTGAAACATGTAGTCATCGTGAATTTTTGTCAAAATAACGAAATAGAACGTGTTTTTTTTACTTGAAATTGATGTCAACTTTGAAAGCTGGAACGTTTCTAAACTGCAATGATGCATTCAAGAAAGTAGAGAAACGATTTTGGTCGTCTTTGCGCGTGCGCATTGTGTTTTTTATATTTAAAAATTGGCCAAGCCCTTTGCTTTAGGCAATGTACTTTATTTACATAATTGGATATGTTCGACACGCACGGCCAAGTTACAAATGTCAATGCAAAATCTGCTCACTTACTAAAAAAAATAAAAATAATAACCACGTGACGGGCAGAATTCTGCCCGTCATGGCTGCCCTTTACCGATCCCTATATTTTCGCAATAAGCGAACCAATCTATAGGGATCGGGAACCAATCTAGGTTTGTGACTGCTGATCAACACGTTCAATCAACATGGTCCAGCTTAGAAATACATAGAGTAATGTGCGAGGTTTTCCAGGTACCGCACGGTTACCATGTGCCAGCGTGCACCCCTGGAAACGGTGCCGATTTGCCAGATATAGTATGGTGCTTGAGTCACTCGTACGCGAGCGCCATATAGCGCGAAGGCGGGACTCTAGCTTTTATGTAAATATAAGGCGTCAAGGACTTATGCAAATCTATCACGCAACTGGGCTGCGTTCCAAATACGCGAACGGTTTGTTAACGTTGGCGGCAACGTTTGCTTATGTGGAATGGATGTTTGCCAAAATACATTGTCAAGATGGCGGCGCCCACAGTCACAACAATCGTACCGACGTTGTAATGTGGCTTTCCGCTGCTTTCCAATTATTTTAGGAAATGTGACACGTTGCTATTGATTGTGTATCGCCAGCGATAAGGCAGACAACCACGAAAGGTGCAATTTATTCGTTATTTTCCAATTTGCAAACCATCGTCAGTCGTCTTTCATGCCGCGTGCGCCATTTTGAAATGCCTCGCGAACATGGCGAACAACTTAAAAGTTTGTTGGCCAACGTTGGCGAACGTTGGTAGCGCACAATACGTTCCACTCAAATTGTTGGCCAACGTTGCCAACGTTTGCAAACGTTCGCGTATTTGGAACGCAGCCCTGGTCTATTGTGTTCTGCAGAATGCAAACTGTTCATTGGAAAGGTGCCAGCAACGTATGCGTTCCAAACATCGTTGTCAAGATGAGGAATGAAATGTATAAATATTGTTGCACCTTTACAATCAGCAGTTTGCACTCCATAGGACTGATTCAGGGGACAAGACTGAACTACATTTTTAGAGGATGAAAAGGATCTAAACTCCTCAAAAAAGGTTTGGAAACTCAACTTTGAATGACAATTTCTCTCTTGTTACCAAGTCATTTTCCTTGAATATGGTATCATTGGAAAGCCCGGTTATTCCTCTTTACAATGATGTGTCATTTGTTATGATGAAACAATTAGGGGATGTGCACCACAGGTGAATAACAGGGCTTTCCAATGATACAAAAATCAAGGACAATGACATGGTAAAAAGAGAGAAATTGTCAGTCAAACTTGAGTTTCCGAACTTTTTTGAGGAGTCTATAAACGAGTCTTAATGCATCGATCCATAAAAAGCAAAATTACCTTGTCATAAAAAAATGATTTTAGTCACTTTTTTTTAAACAAAAAAACATTCAAAAATTCTGATTTCTGATTTCTGATGATCAAATGCAGTGAATGTTATAACATACAATTAGAACACTTTTGTATCAATGGACGTCAGAAATTACCTCGTTATAACAGGAACCTTGTATTATTAGTATACAAATAATTGCTTAATTTGAACTGCTTACACTTCCTCATCTTCGTTTGACACAATGATTTAACAACAAAATATGGGTG